>JALBCR010000595.1:0-474853 GCA_030710515.1 Abscondita cerata
TCATTGTACTTCGTTCAGTTGCATTGTTGCTCTCCATGCCACATCACACCATCATCCACTGCAGAAGCGGTCTCTAATCAAAACTTTATTGCATAAAGCTAACAAGATTCCCGACGAGGTTTACAAGGCTGAAGAACTTCGACACGTCCAACAAGCCCTAATGAAGAACGGCTATACCAGGAAAGAAGTAAGAGTCGCCTGTCGCAGGAAATCCAAAAAGAGAAGGAACAGGTCACCACCTACGCTCGTTTGCCATTCATTGCTGGAGTAACTGACAAATTAAGAAAATCATTGGAGAAGAAGAATATCGGTGTCAGGTTTGGAAAGGTTAGAAAAATCCAGTAAGTACTACCTTCTAATAAAGATAACCTTCCAAAACTCTCAACAAAAGGGGTCTACCAAATTGATTGTTCATGTGCAAAGATCTATATTAGTCAAACAGGACGCAACATAAAATGTAGATTAAGAGAACATCACCGAGACGCCAGTCCAGAGCAGTAGATAAATCAGCAATCGCAGAACGTCTACACAAAAGGAAAACACATCATCAACTTCAAAGAAGCTAAAGTTCTATCAAGGACTAACAACTACTAACCAAGGATAATCAGAGAATCCTTAGAAATTATGAAAAATAAAAATAACTTCAATCGAGAAGATGGTTACCGATTAAGCAACACGTGGAAACTAACTCTTTACAAAAACAAAAAAAAAAATGTCACCACAAAATTAGTCAACACCAAACGGAAGATTAACCAACCATCGAAAACCAACCACCCGTCACTGATCGACATCAACCAACCGTAACGGAACATAGGTATATAACGAGGAGCAAAAGACAAAAACATCAGTCTTTAGAGTAACTTCTGAAGAAGCTAACAGCATGGTTAGCGAACGTCAAGCAGAGAACGTAGGAAGGAAGGACGAACACGGCTCAACCCGGAAGATAATAATCTTAGTGACAACAGCCGCGAAAAGCCATATTCATAAATCTAAAATAGCGCAACACATTAAATGATTTTTAGAATAATTTTCAAGTTACAAAAATCCACTCTAACAATGCGCAATAGTTATGTTAAGTTAAATTCAGTTCGGTGTACAGGTACGTTATCGCGACCAATATAAAGATAATATAAGACAAAAAACATGCAAAAGGTTTAACTTAGCAACCTTTTCTTTGTGTGTTCTATCGAAATAATATGGAATTAGTACATTCAAATGTACCCTTAAGTTTTGGATTTAGGGAAAATATCACCTTGATGCGTCAGTAGTTGAAGTACAAAAAAAGAACTTTTAGTAGGGGAATTTTCAGGGTCGGAAGCCTACAATTATAAACTTTCTATATACTTGAAATGTTTGTACCAGGAAAGCACGGACGCAACCGCAATTGCCTAAACTACAGGCGCATATTTTACTAAAAATCAATTTTAAGACGCCAAAAGTATGAATTCTTCCTAATAGCGGAGAAATACTGTCACAACTATTCAGTACACTATTTTTGTTACACATAACAATGTTTTTTTTTGTTACTTGAACTCATTTATTACTATTTTAATCACATACTACCAGATCGGTTAGGATTTGAAGAGAGTCCAACCGACATTGGGGTTCTATAATTAAAGGTATTTTTATGAAAAATGCGAGGTATTGTTTCATTGCATAAAATCAGTTTTATCAAATAGTATATTAATTGCACAGAGTACAAATATTATTCAGAGGAACAGCTCTGAGGAAGGGGAAAGTACGCGTATTATACCTTTGGAAACTTTAGACGATACTGCTATATTTTGTCATTTAAAAGAATATGATACAAAAATCCTTGAAGTTATGCGGTAATTTGACAATGCCGAATAATAATTTTATATTGGTATAATTAAAATTTCTAAATTCGATCCTGAATTTCTATTCGTAAACGTGGCTGTTGTTGTCTTGCAAATACTGTGTCTCTGAAAGTATTTATTACTCTGTGGTAATAGGTTTTACGACCTGGCACATGCTATACGCTGTATTGTAACAAAATATTTTGTTTAATTACGACACGTCCGTTGTCTGATTTGAAAAGCATTTATTGTTTTACAACATACATTTACGTCCGCTCTGAGTGATAGTACAAATTTAATTTCGCTGCCCATAGCAACTGGCTGTGTACAAAAAAAATTAACTTTAACTTTGGAAAAATAGTGGATAAAGTCTAAGTTTAGTGGTGTACTAAATTTTTCGGAATATAATCAAAGAAAACAAAACGTTTGTAGATAAAAAAAACTCGAAAAACTATGAACTTATCTCAGAGTAGGTACTACACACTATTCTAATAAAATTTGTTCGTGCTGTGCTTTATAGAAGTTTTCAGATTTTTTACAATTCTGATGCAGCGAGTCATTATGTTTGAATATTGTGTGCACCTACATCCACAAAAACATGGTATGCAATTCGTTGGCTAAGTTTTTGTACAACAATAATTGTTTATTCAATTGCATTTAGTTGAACATTTTCCCAAACCATTTTCTAAAAATTCTCATTAACTTATTTTTATAAATCGAATTTCTTAATAAATTTCGCCCACTGTTGTGTCGGCTTGAGTGTTTTCCAGAACTTCTTTTAGTATGGTCGAGTAATTTGTGACGAACAAAAAGAGTTGCCGTGCAAATTAAAAAGATAAGAGCAAGTTCCGTTAATTAAAAACCGCGCGGCGTGTAAGCAGGTTACGTAATGACGGTAAATTTTGAGCAGCTTCCCGGCCAGGCTAGATAACCTCGGCAGAGCGTCGTGAGTCTAGGTAAGGAGAGTATATATGCCGCTCGCAATTAACGTGGTCATTAGTATTGAACGTTCCAAAAATATTTATTTTGTACACCCCTGTATCTCGTGCCCGAAATATAATCCACGAGGAGGTGAAATTAGGCGCCAAATCAGTTAAAAGGACGTTCAAAGAAAAGTAATAATTATCGCGCAGAACTAATACTGCCGATAAAAAGAAATCTTCGTAAGGCGTGGCACTTAACTAAAATAACCGAACACGATATCAGTAATAACACATAAATAAAGTTTATTTTTAAAATCGTAAACTACCCACAACAAAATACGTCAACAGTGTAGTTACAAACAGTGCGTACAAAGAAATCGGCGTAATTCACAAATTGGCGATAAACCGAGATTAAGGCGCTCGAGTACAAACTGCGTCGGGTTGATCGAACCTTAACGCTAATGTGGTTTGCTAATCAGGTGTCACACGCACCACTAACTGAAATACGCGGTTCGTTATCGCGCGATCGAATTATCTTAGCGTTTCAAATTATAATAAAATAAAAAACCGTAATTGAGACGGTACCTTTAGATGTTTCTTTTCGACTTTGTCGTAACAGGCGCTGGGATAACTGTTCACCCATAAATTGCTTTACTTCTCGAGTTCCTCAGGTGTCGGAGGAGAAATCTACCTACCGTGTACGGTTAGATGGTAGTAAAGATCGTAGCAAAAGATCGTATCCGAGATTGTAGCAACAGGTTGTAACAAAGGATCGTATCCAACGATTTTAGCGAAAGATGGTATCACGACTGTAGTAAAAGATTGTAGTAAGAGATAAAAGATTTCAACGCATGTAGCTAAAGATGGTTTTCCACGAGTGTAGAAAAGATGGTAAACGCGCAATAAAGACTCAATTATCTGTCCATTTGGCGAATATTACTCGTATTAAATCTTCCTAGTATACGACAAGCCTAATCAAAATTATAGCACGGCACACACGTCCATCTTCTTTTAGAAATCCTTTTTGAACTGGAAACGAGTGAATCGCGTAGCAAGCGTAGAACAAACACCTTCGCGCGCCATCTAGAAACGTCGAACAAAAACAACCAACGTAATGTGGTTTGTACAGAGATTAAATTACCGTAACAAATTGTAAATTGAATACAAAAAAAAATAATATAACAACAAATGTTTAAACAAAAAACGTTTTTTGGGTTTTTGAAAAGATAACTGTAATTGCTAAAGTTTTATCCATTTTCTTAAGGTGCTTTACGAGAACGAGAAACTCAAAACAAACAAACAGAAGCAGACCGTATTGAAAAGATAACCGTAGTTGCCAACGTTTCACCACCTATCTTAAGGAACGTCATCAGGGCAAGAAACTTAAAAAGAAATTTATAAGTACACTATTAAACGTCAGGTAATCAACTTGTCAACCAAATCAGATTCTAGACTGAAAGAAGTCTGAGTAATTAATGAAATAATGTAGCGTTACGGTTCGTTAACTTGGTTAGTTGTTAGTTTGAAAAGACAGAGGATGGGGTTAACAATGGAATCCACAACAGTGAAAGTTGCTTAATGATTTCTATACTTTTTCTGATTTCTATTGAAAAAGAAAGAAGAAGATTTGACACTCAAAGCAGAATTGTCAAAATCTAATAATGCTTAACCACGTCAGACTTGGAACCGTGTATTAACGTTACATAACGGTCATGTTCCGAATAGGTGGCGAAACGTTGCCAACTACGCTTACCTTTTCGACAGGATCCAATTCCGGAAAACGTTTTTGTTTGAACAATGACTCCGGTCGTGAAAGCCTCAATTGTTACAAAAGTAGACCGTTTAGGTAATCAACTTTTTAACCAAGTTAGATTCCAGACTAAAAGAGGTCTGTGTAGTTAAGAAAATCCCTTTGCATATATAAAAGAAGAATCGTCACTGATCGTAAAGCTCGGCACTGTTTCGATTGAATTTAAAGCAGATGGGATGGGATTAACGATAGGAATTTTTCAGTCGTTATACTTCAAAACCGAGGTCAAGATTGAAGTTGTAGCTTATCTTATCTACATTTGTGAAGTGTTACTAGATTTTCGTGATGGCATGAGAATTATAGATAACTTTCTTAAAATGTTCTGGTTTTACCACACATCTAGGTGTCTTTGCTCTTAATAATAAATAATGATCTTTGCTTACTCACGCATTGCTAACACTCTGAGTCAATAAGAATCGCTGCTTCAATACTTGACAAAATTAGAAAATATTGAACAATAGAATTTTTACGTAATTGGATTGAATGTTAGATACTTGAAGCGATTAGGTCAGTAGAAGTTTTAGAACTTCTTGTCAAAATAAGAGGTGCGATAAGACTATTACAGGTTTTTTACTATAGTGAGTTTCCCAATTAGTTATTATTCCTTCTTTTGAGAGTGAGGCTTTGGGTATAGGTCATCATCTATAACCAATGGTCTTTTTGTTTGTCAATTTCGGCCGAAAAAGTCAGGTCTTTATCGAGGCATTTGAAGATAATGGTTAACTGGATGACAGCAATTATCACTAAATTCAGTAAACATCTACATAAATCTTAAATCTAAGAGTAGTCAATACAATTAATAAATTAACAAAATAACGTCACAACGTCTATTTGGACGAACTAACATACACCGGACTTTTCGGTCGAAGCGTCGGCATACCAAAAGATGACCTACTTAAAGCCTCACATCTAAAAGAAAACCTAATAACTAATTGGGAAAGTCACAACTAAAATAAATTACTTGGAGTCTACTGTTAGATTTTTTACTTATTATTGTATTAATGTATGACTTAAGGTAATAATATTATAATTGATATGACGTAAGTATAGAATGCACAATGGTATATTATTTCATACGGAAGAAAAGTGATACTTTTGTGACGCTTCTGTGTTTATCAGCCAAACGAAGTAGGACTGATAACAGAGGATAAACTATAAAGTAACTTTTATAACAGAATACGTTATTTTTCTTCAAATGTCGTTATAATTGTTTTTCGCATTCACAACGCGATTAATGGAAGCCAATCGATCCTTTAACGGTATAAATTTTATTACATTTAGACATTTATATCTCGCATTAATAATAGTCCGCAACTGACATGACGACGCGTTTATAGTTGTAAAATAATATCTAGAAAATAATCAAACCTTTAGAATATGTAGTTCGAGAACACCGACATTATTCTAATTTATTCTAGTAACTAATGGGTATAATAGTAATACTTTAAAAGGATTTTATTATATTTATACATTATAATAATGTTGACATGTTTAATTTTAGTGGTTTTCCTAAACCTTGAAGCAAATGCTTTTGCCAAGACAAACTAATCCACAATTGCACACGGTTTTGTCACTACACTATACAGGTTTATACTGATCTTCTGGGGCACCATACATAACACTTACATCACAATACAATATTTAAAATGTACTATACAATAAATAAATAAATAAATGCATAATAATTAACTATACTAATAACTATTTGTCGATAATCTTTAATGATCGTCCGTTTTATTTTTCAATCAGTTTTGTAAAATATTTTAAGTACGGTTTGAACACTGTATACAATCAAAACTGAGCTTTAATCAAAGAATATTAATGATCAAATATTTGTGAAAGTTGGTTGTATAGAATATGATTGTTGAATTATACAGCTCACAGATAAACACAAAATCCCTGAGGGACGTGGCTGGTGTCGTTGTTATTTGACAAGTACAGGCCAAGCAAAAAGTATTTAGGCGGCAAATTAAAATATTTGTCGTTAATTCAAATTTTAATTTTTGTAATAAGTTAAATCTTTTTTTTACTATTGGCTATTTATATCGAATCTCTTAATATTGAGAAATAGGTTATTAAATCTTAAATAATTATTAATTATTATGCAAGCTGTGATTAGATAGATATATAATTTGTTATTAAAACTTATGAAGTGACTGGAAGGTGACTACTTTTGTATCTCGTTAACTTGAATGTTATAGGCTCCTTACAACCATCAAAACGAAACTAACCCTGAAAGGTGATGCTTATACCTCACTTTTGTGCCTTCCGCTTCACTTTTTGAAGTGCCTCTGAAAACGACAAAACCTAACTAAAAAATTATGTTTGATTAATAACAAAAACAAAAAACGGTTTGAACATCTGGACAAAATTACAAGGTGAGATGAAATTATAAGTTTAGATGAAGTTATTTAAGTTTAATGCAAAAGTTGGAATTTGACAACTGATTACAGAAATGAGAGAATGCAAAATTTACTTTCTCAAAATAGATTTTAACTCCGTACTAAATGTGAAACTATGTGCTTAATTCTACAACCCTAAAAATAATGTTTAAAAAAAATTACACTACAAACACAAAGTATAACATATATTAGGAGCAAACTTATATGTGATTCTTCAATAAACTGCAAAATCCTAATTAATGTATTGAAAATTTAAATGACGTAGCAGTAACTTTATCAGAAGTAATTAATACAGTTGCAAATTTAATTACAGAATATAGTACAAATCATCATAACGAACTCCAAAGTAGTAAATCAAAATTTTGCTTGGGCAGCTGCAATTTCTTAAATCAGAGAAACATCGCTATTCCACATGTTTTTATTATTTTGATGCACATTTTTATTCACTTTTCTAACTGTATACAAATTTTTGAGAAAACAAAATATAATTACCATACTCAATCCAACATATCCAAAAACTTTGAATTTTCATAATTTAGGTCGAGGCATTAATGAGCCTCTAAAAACTTATTTGAAAAAAAATCAGAAAATTTAAATGGCCATTAACATTTAGTGGCTATTTATCTAGACGAAATACACGTAAAATCTAAAGTAGCATTCACAGGGGGTCAAATTGTAGGATTAGCTAAAAATAGTAATAATCCCGTACAAAGCAATGACAGTTTTAGGCTGACAAGTGTTCCTTAAAGAATATTCATAGTTAACAATAGCAGCAGGTAAAATTTGTCAATGTTAGGATTATAAAATATTGTAAAATTTTTTTATTGTTTGTTTGTATTAATGTTTGATAAATTTGATTAATTAAAAAAAAATTTAAAACCGATTTGAAATATCGACTTCAAAACCGATTATACGATTAATTAGTTTTTAATTTTTTTAAAACCACGATTAATCAATAATCGATCAACCGGTTAATCAATTTTTGTTGCCACCACTAATTTTGACCACATAGTTTTCCAACATAATAGTTATAGTGAACGACATCTGCAGGAAGTTTTTGTAAACGTTTATCTGAAGTTTCATGTTCAAAACGTTAGATTTAATAACGTTCAAATTCAATTTTTTCTAGAATATAAACATGTAAAAGAAGTTATGTTGACAGCGACTGTTACTTGACGTCACGGTTTGGACAAGATGGCCTGGAGTTTCAAGACGATTATACGCGAAGCCCTCGTGGTTAAACAATTAGCTCGCGATTTATTTACTTTATAACTTACTTGTATAATAAATAGCTATTTTTAAAGATTTAGAAAAAAAATTATTTAAAGTTCATTCGATTAATGTGACCACTTAATGTCTAAATAACATAGTTATTAAGACTGAGGTGCTCTGTAGATTAAAATTGAGAAAATTGAACTAAAGAAGATTTATAAAATACTGAAAAAAACAATACGAAACAAACAAAAACAAAATGTAGCCTTGTATAGAAATTTACACCAGTTTATTTCCTAACAAAATTATACACAACTTAACTTAATTAAGAACAAAGTTTACTTCTCTTCATAATCAAATTTTGTTTATATGAGTAACAACAAAAATACATTTATAAGAAAATTCTTCGTACGATGTCTTAAAACTTTCATAAAATATGTAATTAATGCACGGTTAGTTCATTTTTTGTTTTGTTATTACGCTTAAAACATTTATGATGCTAATAATACAAAACCTAGACGTATCACGTAGTATAAATAAGAACAAAGCAATTTTTGGACTGGAAATTAATGCACATCGCTTGGCTTATAATATTTTTGACACATGATTAACATTTTATTTAAAGTGAACGATTTTATGATCGATGTTGGACGCCGGATTAGTCGCATATGAATTACGCTTTAATCCTAAATCTGAAGTCTCGTTTTTATCCTTTCTTTCTTTATTGCATTATCATTAAGATCGATTTACATAAGTGCTTTATTCTTGTACTGATAAATGGTAAGTTTCCATTTGCTCACAGTCGGAAAACTACTTAGAATCTCGGAATTTTATTTGTTGTGATCTGTTTACAAGCATTTTATAGATTATTTAAGGCTTCGAGCAATGAACCGAAGCTGTTGATAAATTAATATGTGCTTTAGAAATTAGTTATAATGTATGAATGAATACATGATCCATTATTTACATATTGGTTATTTATAAGCGTAAATAGTATAGTTATAATGACTTAATTTCAGTTCTTTTAATTTGAATTGTGGTATTTGTGTGCGTGTATAAAACAACCACCATTTTGAATAGAAAATTCGCATCAAGATTATTCATATCTGAAATTAATTTTACGGTCTCTCCAACTTTGTCTGTTACTGACGCTAACAATTTCTATCCTCAAATTATATTATCATATATTTTATTTAGTATTTCAAATTAACGTATAATAATGAACATAGCGGTGGCAAGAAAATCTTATTATCTAACCAATCAAAAAAGGTTTTCTCAATCAGTTTGTTAGTAAAAATTAATGTTTCTTTAATATGTGATATAAAATTTTTTTTTAGTAATTATCTAATTTATACAGTTTTAATTCTTGTTTTGCCTAATTCTACTAATAAATTAGTTTACAAAATTTGAAACAACTCGAAAATTTTCTATTACTTTTGTCTATTAAACTAAATATTATCGCGTTTATGTCTGTAAATAAAAAAGTATGAACGTCATGTTTTAAAACTGTTACTTAGTAAATTATTTATTGTCTAAAACTAATATTTTCTAAATTACTAACTTTTTTCAACAACCGTGTTTAATCGATTGAATAGACTGTAATTATTATGGTTTATTTTTTTCAGTTTGGAAACCATTTATTTTTATTTTAACTAAAACTTGTTATTATTAATTTTATTAGTAAGTCGCTATTTAAATTTTGATAAATAGTTACATAACTGTAAACAATTAAAAATTTAATAAAAGTAACTAAACATAATAACAAAATAAATATTGCTTTAATTAAATTGAAGGTACACCAAGCTCAATATTTTTTATTTATTTCTTCTTAAAAACTAAAACGGGTCAACAACTTCTCAAACTTACTAAATATCTGTTGTACAAACACTATAGCTAAATAAAATCATTTCGAAATGCAAAAACTACCAAATCAAATATTTTGATCTTAACTTTGAAATCTTTCAAGAATTTAAACATATTTATAGAACTTAGATTTTTAATTTTATTAAAATGATTGCAAATAAACACAAATACACTAGTATTGGGTATTTAGAAAATCCGAAAAATAGTTAAAAAAAGAAACCCTCTCTTGTATTGCAATTAATCTGGTTAATTAACCTTGTTGCTCTTCATGCCAAAATTTCACTACATGAAGAAAACCCGCATGAAATACATTCATATCTAAGCCTAATTAACTGGGTACTTGTAAATAAATCAATATACCTAATTCTTAAAATTAGAATCAAGTGTTTGACCAAAGCACGCTTTTACTGGGTCTTTAATGTTCAAACAAAACTTTTCCTTTGAATCCGGTACCGTAATGCATAACTTCTCGCTGAACATTGCATTATTTGACCCACGACAACGTTTTGCTTAAAACCTATCAGCATACTATTAAACTATTTCCAGGATCAGATCATGTCATCATTTGACTTGCAAATAATTGCTGAACGGATGTAGTTTTAGTAGAATTTTGGCTTTTCCTTCACAATCTGTTGAGGACCAATTTGTGTAATTTTCAAGTCCATTGATAGTAGTTCTTACATCAAAGCATTTGTAAAGCTTATCTTTTCGTACATAACACCAGGTACAAGAAAAAAAGGGTGTTATGTTACATGATACCAGACATAATGTTAGCCAATTTTAAAACAGTAGCGATTCTGCCCTGATATTTAATGATATTTATTGCATACTACAGTTTCTTTACACAGTTTTTCACAGTAGTTCCCTTACGAAGACTGAACAAGTCCAAAAATAAATGTTTTTTACGCCACCGTCTTCAAATTTTTTAGAAACTATTTCTTCTGTATATATCTTACGGCTAAAGCCAAACTGATCATTTGCTGACTGACTGAGACTGATAAAACTTGTCTCCGCTGAAAGTTGTCACATAGGTTTATCAATAATGTTGAGATATGAGCATCAATTTGGTTGAACAAGAGTAAGTGTTGCATTTATCCTTAATTAGAGTAGAAATTATTCTTAATTAGGGTAGAAATTACTTGTTCTTTAAATTTGCCGCCAGAATTTAAATTTGAAATATTTTGTTCGATATTGTTTAATCCGCTTGTCGGAAGGGAAAGGCAAGAGCAGCATCGTTTCCCCGCATTATATTCTGCGATTTCATGAACGTTCTCGAGACGACGTTTATTTTGATAAATAAAAATTACGTTAAAAATGTTATTACAACGAGATTCTAGGTACTTGATCCTACTTCTTCTTGCAAAACATTCTTGCACAAACATGACAGCTTTATTAAGGTAAATTAACGCTGGATTATGTCTCAGAAGGGCATTCTGAGAGGAGGGATATCGGACAGTTTTGGTAACACTATATTTTTCCGAGAGCCGTTTTTGTGTCCCAGATTCAATGTTACAGCAAATATCTCCGTTACTATGGCAACTACAACAAATTTCTTAAACAAAATTAATTAAACCTGTCAATTTTTTTTGCTTTGCAACTTATTTAGTATAGGTTGTTTAGAAAAGTCGTGGTAAAATAAAAGTTTTTTTTTCAAATACAACACCCTGTATATAGGTATATATTTGGTTTCTATGGTTAATTGTACACAAGTTTCATTAGAAATACATAGCATCTAAACTTGACAGTTTTTGAGATATTCTCATATTTAGTAAATAAAATACAAAGTATTAAAAAAAAAACAAAATTATATAATAACAATTACAATAATCTAAAATTATTTCTTATAAAATGTTTTCAATTTGATGCCTATTTGAAGATTGTAAAATTTTTTCATTTAAATTCTCTGGAACACGCTGCTATTATCCTATTTGGTGATATATTGTTCCAGAGGATTTTAATCGTAGATTAGAAGTATACGTTACTTCAAATGAACATTAATTTCAACACATTTTGTAAGAAATGGTTTAGGTTATTGTTATTTTTTTTTTACTAAATATGCTAATAGTAATATCTCAAAAACTGTCAAATTTAGATGCTAATATGTCTAATCAAACTTGTATATATTTGACCGTAGAAACTAAATATCCACCTATAGGAAATGTTCCATTTTGAAAAAAAAACGTTTTATCCACCAAAATTTTTGTGACTAGTCTATACCAAATATGTTGCAATAGCAAAAAAAGGTTAACAGCCTTCATCCATTTTGGTCAAAGACATTCTTTAGTTGTTGCTATAGTAACGATGATTGAATCTGGGACACACTGTATATTGCGTTTACATCCAGTACATAATGCAGCTGGTATAGACGTTTCTCACTTACATCGTAATTAAAAGTATTAGTCACTTCGGTTTAGAGTTTACCTAAAGTGCAATCATTGTGTTGGTTTTTAAAACATAATAAGCGATTTTCTTCTAACTCATACAATAACGACAATTTTAAAAATGAACTTTAGAGCGTTTTGATCCAAAGTCAACTGAATAAATTAAACTAAATAATAAAGTTTTTTTTTCTAAAACGGCACATCCAATTTTTTTTGTTTTTGTTTAAATTTCTCAGAAACTTTGTAAAAATATTTCAGAAAAAAATCACAAGTGCAAGAATCTCTTGGTCGAAATTGTTTAAAGCTAGGTGTGAGACACGATTTAGAAAAATTGTTGAAAAATCTAAAAATAAAAAAAGATACGGTCAATATATTACTATAAATATTAGGAGAGCACCTTCGGACAGTTTTTTTATATTTTCAAAATTTATTATTGGTTAAAACATTTTTAACATTTTTGTATATACCTAGAAAATACATTTATTTTACTTTACACTAGTGGGTTCAAACATTATTTTTATTACATAGTTCTGGATATATTGAATTTTACAGAAACCATTGCATTTGTCCGAAGGTACCCCGGGCCGGGGTACCTCCGGACAAAGACAGGCAGCTCCGGACATGATTTAGAATTAATCTAATATTTATAAATTTTTAGGCTTGGGTCTTCTGTTTCATAAAATAATGAAAAATTATAAATGGGTGTTAAAATAAATTAATAAAGAGACAAAATATCTTCTCAAAACTTTACTGTAACAAGTTATTGAACCTTAAAATTACTGAAATTTGCTTTAAAGTAAAGACTTATTTTAACAAGTTATTGAACGTTGAAACTGCTGAAATTTATTTCAAAGCGAAGACGGGTTTTCATTCTTGAAGTTCCTGCAATTGTAATGGGCTAAGGTAATTTTAAAACAATATCTTTTCTTGTTACGAAGGATATGTCTAAAACGTCTGGCAAAACAAATCTGTTCGTCTTAGTTTTTCTAAAGAAACTAATTTCAAATTCGTTGTGCAAAACGAAAATAACTTGTCTAACATAATGTTTCTCTTTCTTTTGGTAGGAAATTTCACCAAAACATAATCTCCAGGATTCAACACGTCATCGGCGACTAAATACGGAAGAATACCCTCTTCACAGTCGCCAATGCCAATATCTAAATCTGATAAGTAGGAGTCTTTAAACTTTTTAAAAATGTTCTTCTTCAATTCCAACGCAGATAAATCTTCTTCTTTGTTTTGTTTTCTCTTTAATTTCCTTTTGTTCTTTTTATTTAATTTTTGTCCTTTGCTTCTTTTAACTGTTGCCTTATTTTCCACATTTTCCGATTTTACCTTTAACTCGTTTTTTTTTCAACATTATTTTTAATTTTAATTCTGTTTTTACCTGACGATTTGTTTTCGAAGACTTTTTTTAAACTGTTTTTCTGATTTCAGTTCTTCGTTTTTTTTTCTAACCCCTTGCTTTCTTTTTCTTCAAGTTTCGATTTTTCAGGCGAACCAGTATGTATTCTAGAAGCACCTGGCTCAAATTTCCGGCCTCTTTTATTAGTTGATTGAGGAATTGTTGAAAGAAGCCTAATATCTACAATATTTATTTTAGCCTTCATACAAATATCTAAAACGTTACCTACAATTTCATTAAGTATTGTTCTAATAAAATTAGTTGTATTTTGCCGATCAGTTTTTTGGTGAATAGAAACTATTTTTCGAATACTTTTCTCTTTGCTCATCGCATCTGGAGAACTCAGTTCTTTTACTACAGTGTAATTTAATACCACAAAATTAGAGTCGGAATATATTTGGGAATTGAAAGGCCATATACCAGTTTTCTCAAAAACTTTAATAATATTTAAAAGTGTGAAAGAATTGTAATAAGGTTCTGCCGACAATCTGGGAATTAAATCGATTTTTATTACGAATCCTGAGTTAGATCGTCAAAAAAAGTCCTCAACCTTGACTTAAATAGACCAAAAATTTCGGTATCCAATGGCTGCATTCTATGGGTGCAATGGGGTACATATGTAACTAATGTGATACCATTTTCTCTACAATATAATACTATAGGAAGTGTAATATGGGATTCGTAATTATCGGCAATAATAATGACAGTGGGTGTACTTTAATTTTTTTTAAAATTTAAAAAATATAAAAAAAACTCAACCAAAAAATATATAAAAAAAAAAAAAAAATTAATTTTTTTTATAAAAAAAAAAAAATTATAAATTATTATTTTTTAAAAAAAAAAAATAAAACAAAAATTAAAAAAAAAAAAAAAATTATTATAATATTTTTTTTACGTTGAGCTATCACTTTTGGCGCCTGTAACACTATTGTAATGCCAGACTCATCAACATTTATGATTTGTTGTGCAGAGTATTTAATAGTACACCTGTTAAGAACGTCTTTAAAATTTTTAAGAAAACTTTCAACGTTTTCTTTAGTAAATGCATTGGTCATAGCTATGCTAGTGTTTTTTGGTTTCCTTAACGATAATTTGGAATGTCTTTTCATAAAACCGAACAACCAATCCTCACCAGCAATGCTGTTTTCATCCCAAATACTAGGATACCTGACACCAAGTTTATTTGCAAACTGAAATGCTAGTATTCTTGTGGCTTTGTACCCTAAACCATAATGATAGATTGAACATTGAAGTAGATAATTTTCCAATTCTGATTCCTGTTGGTTACTGAAAACTTTTCTTGTAGCGTATTTAGACTTGACATCTACATTTTCTTCATTTTTTATTAGTGAGATATTATCTTCAACTTCTGAATCTGTCTTGGTTGAATCTTCAGCATGATTTTTGCAATAGATTTTAATACGATCATGCATATTAACTCCATGGTTAATAACAGCTTTTCTTACAGATGATCCGTTTTCTAAAAATCTCTCATTGCACTGTTTATTACATTTTCAGAGGTCAAACCCTTGTTTGACTTTCTTTTGTACGTACGAACTATACTTATCACTTGCTAAAAATAAAAAGAACATTTAGGCACGTCGAAGAACCTACCTACTAGGGCACCTTTGGACACGAGTCTGGGGTACCTCCGGACGCGTCCAAAGGTACCCCAGAGTCGTGTCCGATGGTGCCCCGAGATGTATGTCGCGAATAAACTTCTTATAATTTATCTAACCTAACTTTTAGATTTACCGCGTATTTTGTTAACATAAGAAAAAAGCCCATTTTTTATAGGTAATGTAAGACTCGGTTGAAAATTTCAGTCAGAAAAGAATTAGACCCTTATGAAGATGTTCTCATAATGTTTGACATAATAAACAAAAACAAACTTACCTTAATTATTTCCAAACTAATAGAGAACAGATACCGTATTCCACTCGCATAATCATATCTACTATGGTACTAGCCTAAAGCCTAAGCTTATGTCTATGTCAGTAATCCGGATACATGACAAATTTAATTACTGCATATATTAACTCCCAACTGTGTTATATAAAACGACATCAAATGTGAAGTGCGTTAGTAACCTCCGTACACAATTAATGCTTGGAAAATTATTGGATAACTTTAAAATTCGTTCATAATTTAATTTTTTATTACCAGTTCTTTTTATTAAATGAGAGTTTTATCATTGCTTACTCCAGCTTTTTACAAACCACCAACGTATATAAATTGAGGGAGGTATAAAATGGCAACTAATGTTTTTATTTTTTGCAATAATTAGTAATCATTTTTTTATTTTTTAAGTTTGTACAACATGTAAGTTCTTTTGGAAGCACCAAAGAAAATTGTGCCGTTATCTGAATATATTTGGCAACGTTGGTTTTGTATAACTTTGATCAGAATTTTAATTAATCAAACTTAACTCGTTTTAATGTTCAATGATCTTTTGTTTCAAAAAGAGTATATTTTGTGATAGCAGTTAAAAAAATAAATGCCTAAGCAGTATAGAATTCAAAGCTTAAGTTTTGTAAAACTAGAAAACCTGAGAGAAATGTATTTCTTTTCCCAAGAAAAAACTTATTTTCTAACTTTTGAAAATTTTTCAAATTAGGACAATCAACTGACAACAAAAAATGTATATCAATTGATAGCCAATAAAGTCCATACTACTACAAATAATACTGTAAAGAGCAGAAAATTTGATTCCTCTGGATGTGATGTTTGCAGGATTGATACACGTATCTATCAACTGCACGGAAGTAAGTAATTGTATTTGGGGAAACCCTGTTAGCCACATGGATTTGTCAAATTGTGTGGGTGTGTATTTAACCACGCTAGAACTATTTTTGAATAAGTCCAGCAAAACAACTCCAACTTAAACTAGAAAGTCTAAAGAGATACCTTTTGAACTAACACTGCACTGTTCAAGTCACGGAATAGTTAAAAGATTTTATTGGAGCTACCTTTGTTTTAGACACAGCAGACTATATTAATGTTTTAATGCCTCTACGCTTTGCAGATATAAACATTGCAACCAATGATGCATGACACAAAAGCTCAATCAACACTTTATTTAGTAAAATTAATTTTGATTTACATATAAACCATTTTTCTCCTAACGACTCTGGATTGTGCTCATCATCTATCTTATTTTAGCGTTCATATTTTTTAAAAAATTATTTTAAAAGAGTCTTGTTTTTTCGGACAATTAAATATTTAACAACTAATTATATTCAACTGACTAGTTTTGTTTATTGTTTTAACTTTCTTCATAGCTTTACATCTGTTTGTAGCTCTGAAGAAGGTTAACACAATAAACTGAAACTAGTCAGTTGAATATAATTAGATAATATTAATTAACAATGCACAAAACATCCCAACGAAGATTTATTTCAATATGAATGATGGAACTGCCTACTAAACCAAATAGCTAGTTGTTTGTACTTTACTTTAAATGGTTCTATGTACAGGTCCGTAATAGGAAAAATCTTAATTAAACTTCAAGAAAATAGTTAAATGGTAATAACCTGCAAAGTGTGATACACCGATGAATTTGGAATGAAAAAGAGCTTTCAGAACATGATGTCAAAAAATAAGGACCGTATTTAAGAAAAAAAAGTTGATAATGGTTCCATAAAAACAAAACGTCGGATTCAAAAATTAGTAACAATGCGTTAAACAAAATAAAAATTGCTGTGAAGAAGTGTTATCGGAATTGATTTAGCTCCACTATTAAGGCCAGAAAACATAAAAGTAAAATCGAAAATTTAAAAGTTTTGAAAATATCTCAAAACGAATAAAATTTTCGAAGGTCTCTAACCGCTAGTTTTTGGCCCTTTGAGGGCGCAACTTTTGTCCCATTTAATCAAGTCTGTATTTGCTTTCGTTTCGGAGATACCCATAGTGGCTCTTCTTATCTTGGACACAATGTATTTTCTTTGGAAATTTTAAAAAGTCTTAATTTTTAATCACAACAAAGGTAATATTTATTCATCAATAATAATTTCCAACGCTAATTTTAGTACTAGCGTAAAAATCGCAATTTTTAAACGAACAGAAAATCTTAGCAAAGTATCTTAGGTAGGAGGGGTAAGATGACGACAATATCCTTTTATACAGGGTGCTTATAAGATTAGGGGACACTCGGTAAAATATTTTTAAGGTGGCGACACTTTCGGATATACAGGAAGTAGATGTCAACTTCCTTATTTCAAATGGGAAACTCTCTATGTTATTACATTTTCATATTCTGCATAAAATTATGAATACTTTTTGTGAATAACATTAGTATACACTTAAATTCAACAGTTCTTCAGATATTTGAACTTTTATGTCAAAATAAGTTTCCAGACCAGAAAATAATGGTACTTTTTCTCATATACTACTCATACTTATTTGCTTTGAATTTTTTTTCTCGTAGAAGGTGTACTCTAATACCATGAAAATGAAATAATTCATTTATTGATAGATAGTGTTTGAAAAATATGTACAAAATTTAATACGAAAAAAACTTGCTTTTTCCAATAGAAACCTTCTATTTTTATTACTTGAACTAATTTACCATTAAGAAATAAGATATCGTTATTTTTGGGAATATTATCAATTTTCTACTTTTCCATTAAAATAGTGTCTGTTTCATCTTACATTAGTTGCCGTTACATGATTATTTAAATACTTACCAACTTTTTTTTCTTTATAACTTTGTCAAAGCCGTCATCTTACTCGCACATGAGCGTAAAATGACGGAACTAGGCGGGTAAGACGAAGAAAGCAAAAGATAATTATTAAAATGCCTAAATTATATTAATTTGCTTTGCAATGGTCACAAACATGATTTGAGCATTACTTCTGCTGTAATCACGTCAGTACATTCAGCATGGGTCCATTATGTTTAACAAACATAAGAAGCAGCCGTAGAAAATATAATCTTTATCTGATTCGATACAAACTAAACAGAATTTTGGTTCTTTTGCTTAGTTTTTTATTTAGTTTTGCCACAATTAAATAATTTATTCTTCTGCGTATTTCTGTTTGTAATTGGTTTAAAAGTTCCACAATATTCACGTACTATTGTGTGCTTAGATTTTAAAAAAGGTTTTAATACTTGAAATTAAATTAATATTTTTAAGATTTGAGTTCATTCAAGTTTAATTTATTTTTTTAAAATCACATTTAAATATAAAACTCTTTTTATATTTCTCGCCTTTAAAAAAAATTCAATAAAATTATTTAAAGGTTTAAGGTACATTCAATAGCAAATACATAAAAATCGCACAAATTAAATTTTATAAAATATTACAGATTTGAATCCAATTTCATATTCATAAAAATAAGTTCTACATGCACTTACAATAAATATTTTTTTTTGGGATTTGGGGGGAATATTTTGTTAGATATTTTGAATACATTAATAAGTTATTAAACTTTAGAGAAAGCAATTCAAATATGTTGAATTCTGCTTTACAGTAAATTTTATTAGGTAACTTAGGTGACTGTACTACGTTTATAATTAGTTTATTATTGTTTCTAAAGTACTAACAAAGTATTTAACCTTAAGGATAAGTTTGAAGTTTATAGTGATTAATATAATCAGTCATAATATTAAATCAAAGTACATATACGATATAATAGAAATTTAATAATTGCACCAAACTTTTATGTTAACAAATATACCGCAAGAAAGTTGGCTAAAAATTTCTGGTTATAATAAACTAATCAAAACGAATAAGGAGACATTTACGAAAATTCCTATATTTTGTATCCATGCAATGGAATGAATTTGCAAACTGTTGTATTCTACTTGTTTTATAAGAATGTGTCACTATCAACATTTCGAATAAGCCCTTAAAAAAAAGAAGAAAATTTAACATTTAAGCACAAATCGTATAATTGGCAAAACATTAAATTATTCAAAACAAGAGAGTAAAATCAAAACTAACAATGAGTCCGCCCTCCTCTTGCTCGGAGGAGTTCAGTGCATTGACGGGGCATACTTCCAATCAAGTTGAAGATGACCTCTTATTGAAGATTTTGAAAGGGTAGGTGTTCTCGGATTTGACGTTCCATGGTATTCCATAGATGCTAGATTGGGTTCGTGTCTGGGCTGTTGGCTGGCCATTCCATAACATCGATATTGTGTTCATTTAAAAAATTTGTCACGATTCATGCTATGTGGGGCCTACCGTTATCGTGCTGGTAGATGAAATCAGCTCCCATATTTTGAGCAAACGAGACAATATGTGGTTCTAAAATGTCTCTGATGTAACCTAAAGCTGTTAGTGATCTTTCTCTAAAATCACTAATTTCTTTATGGCCATTTAAAGTTATACCTCTCCAAACTATAATACACCCCCTACCAAAAGAGACAATTTTTTTAACAGTATCATCGAAGTAAAGTTTCTCCGTCTCCATATACGCAGAGCGTCCATCATTGTGATTCACACAAAATCTGGAGTCGTCTGAAAACATTACATTGCTCCACTGTTCCA
The DNA here is from genome assembly GCA_030710515.1 of Abscondita cerata. Lineage (NCBI taxonomy): Eukaryota > Metazoa > Arthropoda > Insecta > Coleoptera > Lampyridae > Abscondita > Abscondita cerata. The sequence goes on from JALBCR010000595.1 coordinate 20,308, forward strand.
TTGTCCAATTGCTATGAATATCAGCAAAGTTTCGTTGGGTTCTACGGTGGGCTACGGATAACCGAGGTACCTTTGCTGGTCTTCTTGCATTCAGCTTAGTTTCATGGAGTCTATTTCACACCAGGTGATTTTGAAGAGCCCGTGCCGTAATTTTGCGTCTTCTGATTGCCCAAACGAGGTCAGCAAACGATCTTCTCGAGCAGTAATGGCCCTTTGTCTTTGAGGATACGGACGTCTTTAAACGATTCTATGATCCAAATGCTTGAACCAAGCTCTATATATGGCAGAATAACTTACACCCATTAACTGTGCTACTACTTCTTAAATAGCCTTCTTCTATCAATGTAACCGTCCACTTCATCCTAATCACCTTAACCTCCTACCACCTCACTCATATTTTTACTAACATCCCAACCTATTGCTTCACTTTCTTTCAACCAAATTATGTATTTTGTTTTCTTTTCTGACACTTATCAAAAAAAAAACCTTTTGATTTCAACTGTTTTGTCTATTCGCTCTTCAATGTAACTACTTTTCAAGATTTAAATAGCTTCTTCTTCTTCTCTTCATCATCTTCTTCTTCTTCTAATGAAAAAGAGTTTTAAATAAATAACGTTTTTCAAAATTTTATACAGGGTTATTCACCAAACCCGTTTATTAAAAGTTTGATTTCAGGTGTACTTTTTTTCTAAAATATTTGCAACTCCTTGTCTGTTTCGGTTTAATTGGAAGTTGTTGTCAACTTGCTTATTTTAAATGGAACATCCCATACATTACTTCATTTTTAGATTCGGCGTAAAATTCTAAACGCATTTTGTGTATAATGTCCTATACCTATATCTAACCGTTTTTAAGATTTTTGACTTTGAATAAAAAACGTGTCTCTTGCGTAAAAGGTTTCGCAATAGTATATTTTTTAATTATTAAAAATTTTATTAAGCTTATTACATTTGTGTAATTTTTGATGTTTATTTTTATACAGGGTATTCAACATTGCGTGGCAAACATTTGCATCTTCAAAGTCGGCAAAGTCATTTTTTTAATGGGACTTTAAGTGTTATCAAGTCCAGGACTTAATTCTTTTCAAATTGTATTAAATTATCTGTACTTATTCCTGGCCGTTTTGAGATAATTAGGTTTTGAAACGATCAGAATTTATGCATCGTATCAAAAGACCTAATTATCTGCAAAAATTGCCAGAAACAAGTATAAGTAATCTTGATACAGTTTGATACAGAATTAAGTTCTGAACTTGATAACACTTGAAATCCAGGAGTGTCCCATTTAGAAAAATGATTTGACCCACATTGAAAATGCGAATGTTTGCCAAATCTTGAATCTTGAATACCCTGTATAAAAGTAAACAACAAAAATTACAAAAATGTAAACTTTTAATGAATAACCAGGTATATTTACTGTATTCTTTAAATTAAATGTATCAAATTATTCATTGTATTTATTTCCCAAAAGTTAAAGTTTTTTCTTTACAAAAGAATCATTTTGATGAACAATTTTTTGAAGGTGTGTTTTGAAAATTAATTTATTAAAAAACGTTACAAATCAAAGATCTTAAGCCTGGTCCAGACAGGAAAAATGAGAACTGCGTGGGAGACGGCTCAGTTGCAGCGATAACATAGGTCGGGGGAGCATAGTTATCCATGATTTGAGCAAAGACGAAACGTGTAGACTCCGTTTTATATACCTTTTACTCATAGTTTTGTGAGAAAACTCAGACTTTTGGCTATGTATTTGAGTTTCTTACTCAATTTATTGGGTTATATGAAAGTGTTCCCTTTTACTTGGCGTAAAATATAAAAAAATATATATAGTGACAGAGAGAGGCATGTAAAATTTTGGTCAAAAAATTTAAAGAAATTGATGAAACCGCAAACACGAAAACGGTTGTAAAAAAATGTATTGTTTGAGTGTGAGTAACTACAATATAACAAACACTCAGCGGTGTGACTATCATGTTGCCCTTTGTGGCGTAATGATGTCTTATACGTTGCTGATAATGATAGTGTACCTATTGAAACACGTATTTTTTATTATACAGGGTGTAGCAGACTAAGTGTAGCAGCCGTTAACCATATTTTCCGTTAGGTTAACTATCTCTAGTACAAAAAAATAAATGTTTAGGGTGAAAAAACGTTCAAGTTGTAAAAGTTTGGAATTGACCAATTACGAAAACCTTGATCATACCTTGCGGCTACATATTAAATTGTTGCGTACTACTTGGCAACATAACTTTCACCTAAAGATAAATTAGAAAGTTTTTCACGATTGGTCAAGCTAAACCCTTTATAAATTAAATTCTATTCTACGTTGATATTTTTTCTTTCAACTACATTATTATATTTTTTAGGAGAATTAGAAATTCTCGGATCTAACACTTATTCTGCGACACCCTGTATTATTGTTATTATTATATGGATTTTTTTTCTTCCTAACTTAAGAATTATTTCAAATTGGGTTATGCGAAGGTTTCTAAATAGAAAATATTAACACCCTATTTCTTTTTCCCGGCGTTTGTCAAGTTCTTGACGTGCCATTTGTTTAATTAACTATAATTAGATGGTCTTTTTCTTTTTTTTTTTTTTCGTTAATTGACGATGATTAATGTGTTTAGAATTTGCGATTTAAATCAATCTCTTAAATGTATTTACTGTCATTATCACGTGTTTTACACCGTGAATATTCTACACGGAACATGTCAAATTGTTAAATTGTATAATTCAATTGTAAACAACATCCACCTCGACATAGTTATTGTGTTATTAACACGTTGTTTCTGCAAACTTAATTTTTGGGTTTTGAATTATATTGGTCAGTTTGAAATTGGACCGTAATTGAAGTTAGTATAAATACCTATACTCCTGTTAAACAAATCTTTATAGTGACGTCTGTTAACTTGAGTATAGACCAGTGTCACTCTGGAAGCTCTTAAAGTTATAGAAACGATTATAGTGTAAAGTAAACTTATTCACTTAAGACTCTTACATTTAAAAAAAATTACAACTATACTCAGTATACTATTGGCGCGGAGTAATAAACATGTCAGAATTATCGAATCTCCCGTATTGCAGTGGCGTAGGTACCTGATACGTTTGGAAAATCATATTTTTAGTAGGTAAATATATTATAATAGTAAATCTACCTTGATATGAATTATTATGTGGTTTCTTTTATTGTTTCAATCCTTACTTTGTGGAATCTATTTTTCATAGTAAATAATTTAATTCAGCAATATTCCACCGTTTAATAAGATATAAATAGATACAAAACTTTTGTAAAACACAGTATTTGAATATAAAATTAAACTCTAAAATCGATAAATGACAAATGTGTCGTTTCTCAATTTGTCTATTTTAAATTTTAATTTTATATAGGTACGTATACTGAGTTTTACAAAAGTTATGAATCTATTTGTATCTTATTAAACTGTGGAATATTTCAAAAAAATTATTTACTATTATGTGGTTTGTTTCTTATTATTACAATTAAGAATCGATATAGCTAAATAAAGTAATTTTAAAACAATTATTCTTTAGCGTCAAAATGTGTGTTGATTATCTATCATCAGGTAAAGTGGGGTCGTTAGCGCAGTCATTACGGCAGACGGGTTGTAATTTCTGCGAAAGATTACAGATAATTAGTTGTTTGACCGAAGGGCTTCGTATACTTTCTAAATGAAAAATATGTTTAGTTTGTTATTAGCAATGAATCGGCTTGTTTGTTTGTTTGTGTGTTAGTGCAAATAATTTTGAAATGGAAAACTTTTCACCAGCAAAACGTGTTAAAAGTGGTGCGTTATCTGCTAATGAAAAAATTATAATTTTAAATGTGCATGACGCTGTTCGATGTCAACACCCTGCAAAAAGTGTCGATGATATTGTAGGATTATGTTCTGCAATGACGGGAATATCAAAATCCACCATTTATAAACTAGTGAGGGAAAGAAAAAATTTGGGACAAGTGCTTCACCCACTTCCATCTCCTGGTCGGCGCCCGATGGAATTAGATGATGCAATGAGGAATTCTGTCCGTAGAAAGGTTCACTCGTTCTACTTACGGAAAGAGATTCCTACAATCGATAAGATTTTACTAGCAGTAAATGAGGATGAAAATCTACCCCAAATGAGTCGTAGAACACTGTGGAAACTTCTTCGCAAGTTGAAGTTTACTTGGGAGAAGATAAATAGAAGATCCGTTTTAATTGAAAAACAAGAGATTATTACATGGAGGAGAAATTATCTTCGGGAAATAAGAAAATATAGGCGTGAAGGCAGGCGTATATTCTATTTGGATGAAACCTGGATCAATGCAGGACATACCGTAAAAAAACATGGCATGATAATACCGTTACGAGTGCTCGACAAGGATTTATAGAAGGGCTATCGACAGGATTTCGACCGCCTTCTGGGAAAGGAACACGGTTAATTATTACTCATATTGGCAATGAAGATGGCTTTGTAGATGGTGGTTTGTTAGAATTCGAATCAAAGAAAACTGGCGACTACCACGAAGACATGAATGCTAATGTGTTTGAAGAATATTTTGAGCAGATGCTAGATTTGATACCCCAAGGATCTATAATAGTTATGGACAACGCCAGCTACCACTCACGAAGATACGAAAATTTACCTACCAGCGCTTGGAGGAAAGCAGAAATTATAGATTGGTTATCTGTTAAGAATATAACTTTTGAGGATGACATGGTGAAAAGAGAATTATTGGATATTGTTAAAGTTCATAAGAATAAGTATATACGTCATGTTATTGACGAAATGGCAAAGAATCGGGGCATTGAAGTACTGCGTTTACCACCTTACCATTGTGAGCTGAATCCTATAGAGTTGGTTTGGGCTCAAGTAAAGGTGACGTCGCTCGTAACAATACCACTTTTAAACTCGACGACGTGAAAAAACTTCTGGAAAATGCATTAAACAAAGTAACACCTGAAAGATGGAAGAACTGTGTATCTCATGTCGTTAGGAAGAAGACAAATGTTGGCAACTGGATAATTTAGTAGAGATAACATTGGAGCCAATTATTATATCAGTAAACACACAAGACAGCGATTCTGATTCCAAAATGGAAATTTCAGACGAGGAAGAAAGTTAAATGACCAAGCGTAATGTGCCTGAAACAGTGTTCTACTCTCTAAACACCATTTATTGTAACCATGAGTGAGTATTGTCAGTTATTTTTAAATATACCTATTTTACCTACTAATGTCTTGTTATTTAAATGAACATTTTTATGCCTGTTACTTTTATCTATTCATTTTGATAAGTTTCCATGACAACCACATAATTTTATAATTGAGCCAAATTTACTTTTTGATGCCTAAAAATCGGTCCCCGCAAATTAATTGTAATTGTAATAAATGTACTGACGATATCTGCATTACTATTTTATTTTATATTTATGTCATATATTATTTATATGTTATTTATTTTATTTGTATAGTAGATCACATTACAAATTTTACGTTATATATACCATTATTTTTGTATCTTGGTATAATACCCACATCTACGGCTATGATTCTCGTTTCGTCAGTACCTGGGCTGATGGCAACGTGTTTACACAGATTAAACTATTGTTCTCAGACCCTAGATGGGTCGATATGCTGCAAGAGCGGCACAATGATCGTATTTTGGTTAGAATTTATTGGTTTTTACTTAACCGTAGAAGTACCGCTTTCACAAGAAATAAAGAATTATTTCAAACAATTATGATTTATTACTCCGCGCCAATAGTATACAGACTATATAACGATGATTGTAATAATTTAAATAAAAGGTAGCGATGAACAAAACGTTACGCATAATAAAACTGTTTTATTTACTAAACAAACATGATAATTCAAACACAAAACAATAACTCGTAAAACGTAAAAAGATTATATATATCAAACGAACGATATGACGCGGTCTACCACGTGACGTACCGGTAAATCAATATTGTCGGGGACCTTATCTGCACGGTTGAAGGCGCAAGTGGAATCGTTTGTTACATCCTCCCACTTTGACTTCATGGCAATTTCCAGAGCTGAGTCAACTTATAGGTCGTCCTCTTCTTTGTATCGATAACTTGGAACAACATTAGGGTTCAAGGTATGGTTTGAAACTGGACACATGATAGGTTTCCAAAGAAGTATCGAGTTAATCAGGATTTGGAAGAACACAGGAAAAACTTGCTTTACTAGCTAGTAAAGGCCTTCTCTCTTAGGATCAAACATAGATGTTCTGCCTTTCTTATGATCGCTTACAGGGTGTAGTTTTACAAGTACTAGATCTCCAGTTTTATAAAAAGAATCACTTCGATTTCTATTTGCGTATTGTTTTTGTGTATCTTGTAAAAATTCATCGTTATTTCGTGCTTCTATTCCTGTTCTTGCTATTTAGTCTAAGTATGGAGTAATCTGGGGCACAAAATTCTCTGATTGTGTAACGGAAATCTCTGCCTAAATTTAAATAATCTGCAAAGTAACCTGTGCTTTGATTATAAGGTGTATTCATGGCAAATCTGATGGTTTTATCTTTTACCAGGATTGCTAAACGTGGTTTTAAATCAGGATTCTTGCGTTCGACCAAGTTCGCGAAGGAAAGATATAATGGAACAAGATGCTGTTTAATTCCCAAACAGTAGCAAACATTTTGCATCACTTCAGTAACAAACGGACTACCATTATCACTGGTCACTTGTCTTGGCAGATCATACTTCATAAAAAAGGTTTTCAATTAAAATTTTTGCGCATTCGTTAGCTGAAGCACGTTTTAATTCGATCAATTCTATCATTTCGTGCTGGTATCTTCTACAATGAATATCCATTTATAACTGTTTTTTGTTTCTGGAAGCGAAATAAGTCAATACAGAGGATTTCAAATCTTTGACGATTTTTGGTTACTGACCTTATATCTCTGACACTCAATACAGTTTTTTACGTATTCCGTGATGAATCTTCTCACACCCACAAAATAATAACGTTTGGAGATTCGTCTGTATGTTCTTTCCATACCATAACGAGCAGCAGTGGGATTATCGTGGTACTCCTCCAGTACTCGCTATCTTTCATGATTTGGAACCACCAACTGTGCTTCTTCCTCTTTTTCAGAACCTGAAGTATACCGATATAAAACTTCATTTGATAAAAGGTATCCTCTGTCGGTCCATCTTGGTAGTTTATCAGTATGTATTACTATCACAGCTATCAATTATTTCCTTAAGCTCCACATCTTTTAGTTGTACTGCTCTTATTTAGGAAGCTGATCTTGTGGGTAGAAAGATGTCTATAGTACACATTTTGCAGGAAGTTTAGGTATTGTGTTGGCAAGGCGGTCGTGATAAAAATCGGCAATGAAATTGATTATGCCTGGCAAATACTGTATTAGATTATAGATTTGTATTATCAGGGCACATCTGGCTATTCTACCTGTCGGCGATTTCACGTTAAACAACTATTTCAAAGGTTGGTGATCTGTGGTAACAATCACTGACGATGTGTCTATGTAACCTTGAAATTTGGTTGCTACCCAAACAATACAGAGAGCTTCGCGTTCTGTACAACTATAATTTCGTTCAGCCGACGTTAGTTGCCTGCATGCAAATTCGTTTGGGTGTTTTCTTCGCCCTTTCCCTGGAGTAAAACAGCTCCAATGGCATATAACAATGCATCAGTCTTCAAGGTGTATGTTTTAGAACTGTCATTCTATTGGAGAACAGGTGCTGTGGTCAGTGCTTCTTTTAATTTTAAAAATGCTGTTTTTTCAGAGTGTTCATTTTCAGACCGCATTTTTGTTGGTTAAATCAGTCAGAGGTTTGGCCAATTTAGCAAAGTTATGAATTCACTTCTATACCATGAACACGTTTGAATGAATGATAATACATTTTTACATTCTTTGGGTGTGGCATATTTAAGATAGCTGCGATCTTTCCAGTGTTAACTCGAATTCCATCTGCTGTGAGCAAGTGTCCGAGATTTTTGACACTTGGTGTGTAAAAAGAACACTTATCTCTTTTAAGAGATAAATTAAAAACATAAACGTTCCAACACTTTCTCGAGGCTGACATGTTTTTCACAACTTTCCGATAAAATCACCAGATCGTCAAGATAGGCCAATATTAAAACTTTTCCCAGGCCACATCTATTCATCGCTGAAAGGTTGCAGGAGCTCCTCTTAGACCAAAGACCTTAAAGCGAAAAGTCCCGAAAGGAGACGTGAAAGCGGTTTTTTCTCGATCAACTTCTCTGACTCTAATTTGATAATACCCTGATTTTAGAGCCAGTGTTGTCATAAACAGAGTTCTTTTGGCAGCATGTAAGAGATCATCAATCTGTAGTGGTTACTAAGGTTAGTCTTTTGTAATCCACGCAAAATTAATATTCACCATTTCTCTTGGGAACAAGCATCACTGGCGCGGCCCAAGGTGATTTGCACTCTTCTATCAGATCGTTTTCTAACATCTCATACATTTTAATTGGAAGGATTTCTTTTTCTCTGGTGTCATTCTATACGGAGGAACAGCAATTAGTTGTATATCTTCGATGTCAATTCTGTGCTCGGCGTATGGAGTTGTACTTATTTTTCCATTGAAAATATCTATATTTTGTTCTATTAGATGGTTTAGTTGAACGTAGTCGTTCTTCTTTGCGTAAACTTATAGTAGCTTCAAGACTTAAAATATCAGAATTTTTATGTAGCTGGTTTAAGTGCTTCAAATCTTTAAATTGCAAATCAAATGTAGTTTCCTCGTCACTAAACTTCTAATTTTTATTGAATACATAGATCACAATTTATGAATCTTTAATAAAATCACCCTTAATAGAGTGTTTGTTTAATAACTAACACTTTTTGCTTCATTGCGACTCCATTCGCTAATCTCATGTGCACCATTTGCTTTTCAAAGTGCCGATTCTTTTTTAATAGTTGATATAGTGTATACCCCGCAATACTTTGTTTCGCAGCGGTACCCACCATTCCTAATCCATTGTATGCTAATGTTGATGACAGGCCGGGCTTTGGTGTTACTTGGGATTTATTAGAAATTTGTTTCCAATCAACATCCGTTACAAAAAATTCAAGAGTACTGGTTTCGTTGAGGTTTTGGAGTCTTGTTCAGCACTAAATAGCTCCCATATACACGATGGGGTGGTTTCTTTTAGGCCGTATGTTGAGCGAAGTAATTTGATTGCTACGGTTCATGTACATGTGGTAGTTTTTTCACCCTTGCCACCAAAATGCAGCAAAGCCATCTAACAACTATGGTTAAATAGTTTTTGACGTTGATAAGCTGCTATAAAAGCATTAACGTCATTATCTTTACCGCATTTAAAATCGCGACGAGCAGTTGGAAAAATTTTCTAAAACAGCTACTGTGGGTGCAGTTACTGTGGTATTTTTAATACTGTCTAATAAAGCTCGAAATTGTTTAGAATTTATACCCAATTCTTTTACGTAAAGCTTTATGAAATAATTAAAAAAAAATTTTGATTAAGTTGCTTAGTTGAACGTTAAACATAGTTGCTGAAAAATCTTGCCAATGAATATCTTTGAAACGGATAAAGAAAAATTATAAAATTCTAGGACGATACGATGAATGAGCAAATATCAAATGTTTTTGACGTCTAGCGTACGGACGCCATCTTGAGAGCTTATTTTTTCCTCTTTCCAGAAGTAATAACAAGTGTCACTTGAATACAAAATGTCTTATTATAAATTATCAAATTTATTTTTCTAAATCAAATTGTGCTGTACTAAGGTGTACTAATGATATGTCTTTGTAGGTTTTAAAATTAAAGAAAAAACAATAGTAGGCACATCATTATGTATGTACAAATTGTCAAATTGATACTAATTTCAAATTAGCACGAAGTTTAAAATAAACTAAGAATAATGGCACATTTATCAGAAATATAATGAATTCAAAACTTAATGTTAGTTGGATATTGTGATTAATACGAGATTAATAAACAAATTTAATTAATTCAATATTTTTGTTAAATTTCTATCATAGTTTCCAGTTCAACTAATATTTGCTATTATTTTGGAATTTTGACATTTGCTCTAAACTATGCAAAATAAAGTCTCAGGACCAAAAATTAAAGTACTGTAAAGTACTGGTTACCCTTTCATATTTTATATTTGTATTAGAAACGCCTAAAAACACTATCGAATAAACTCTAACGAATATTGACGTACCTACATAAAGTTTTATTAAAAAAATGATTGCCATACGAATAAATGAATAAATAGATAAAATAAAATAAATAATAAAATGATAAATTAAACGGTCAAACAAAATTACATTTTTATATTTATTTTTATTAATTCTGAAGACAACTTTTTCAATATCAAAAATAAATCCCATATTCATTTTCAAACGAAATTTGTTCAATAGCCATTTAGCGTGGTAGTTCTTAAACTTCAATTCGCTAATTGACATTATTTTCACCTTAGAAGCTAAGAAATGTTTATAAATTGATGTCCGTAGAAATCCAATAAATAATAAGGCAGGACTAATATTTCTCGAGCTTGTATAAAGAACGTGTAAACTTTACAGAGTTGTTTCCACCTAAGAACGGAAAATCTAGTTTTCCATATTTATTTTCGGGTTGCTATGGTTCATTTTCAAGCATATAAAACGAAAAAGCGTTACCATGACTACGTCTTAGGTAGAAATTGCCATAACGACTTTTATATTAATTAACAGTACCTATTTCTTATTATCATTTACTTGCAATGTGTTGGAGAAAGTACCAATATCTTTTTTTTAAGTAGGTATTATTATTATCAAGTTTAAACAAATCTAAAAAAGCGGCTGCCGTCTTTATTGATGTTTCAAAAGCGTTTGAGCTTGTAAATTATCTTAAACTACTGAGCAATATTAATTATTAAAGTGTTAGAGGTAAATGTTATGATCTAATCCATTTGTTTTTTTAATTGCAGACAATGTGTTTAATATCAACAATTTGACGTTGGTGTGTCGCATGGTAGTGTTTTAAGGCCTCTGTTTTCATTGACATTAAATATTTTTAAACATTAATTATTGCTTTTTGCTGATGATATGATAACTGTTGAAACTACAAATTTTAATTAAGACTTAATCTACAATGCTCTATAGACACATTCATTTAATAATTTAAAATAAACAAACTATTTATTAAATCTTGTTTTTTTTAAATTTTCCAGTAGAAGCTCTAGAAATAAATTTAGTCTTGTTTTGTAAAAAATTAGTTAATACTTGTAACTGGTGGGGGGGGGGGCAATGTAGATATTAATTTATATTGGAGCGAACATGCTACTTTAATTTACATTACTATCAAAACAGTTGTTAAATCGTTTTATGGTAATAACATTGAATCCGTTTAAATGTGGATTATTTTATGTGTAAACTTTATAGTTTCTGAAACGGTTTTTAAAATCCAAGAAAGTGCAATACAGTAAGTGTATAACTTGTAAAAATGTAACATCAAGAAAATATTGTAAAAGAATTTTTTAAAGAAAAATGTTACAAATTTATATTCTTGAATTATTAAAGTATGTTAATGGGAATATGTGTATAATTTTTATAATAAAACTCTAGATAGATACTATATGCAATACATCGTATGTTAAGATAATGGAATGTATAAATTACTATCCTGGCGACTATGTGTGATATTCTATTAAAAAATTCTTGGTTTGTAATTGTGTTTAACAATATTTTGATTATTTAGTAAACTTCAGTACAGACTGATTAACAAAACTACTATTTTATCTTTGAAAAAATGTCAAACATTCTTCTTTGGTTATTAGTGACAATACTATATCTAGAACCAAATTTTGCTTTCTAAAACAAGGTACATTGGAAGTAAGCAAATATGTTGTAGCCGTGATCTGCAAATCATTAATTTATTACTGATCTCAGTACAACAAAACAACTGGGTTTTTCAAATTAATATTTCTGTAAGAGATTGTTATCTTCCGGGTTGAGCCGTGTTCGTCCTTCCCTCCTTCGTTCTTCGCTTGACGTTTCGCTAACCATGCTGTTAACTTCTTCAGAAGTTACTCTAGAAACTGATGTTGTTGTCTTCTGCTTCTACGTTCTGCTACGGTTGGTTAATGATGTCGATCAGTGGCGGGTGGTTGGTCTTCGATGGTTGGTTGATCTTCCGTGTGGTGTTTACTAATTGTGTAGTGACAATTGTTTCCTTTGTTTTGTGAAGAGTTGGTTCCAAGTGTTGCTTAAGCGGTAACCATATTGTCGATTCTTATTTTTTCTAATTTCTAAAGATTCTTTGATCATCCTTGGATAGTAGTTATTGGTCCGTGATAGAACTTTAGTTTTCTCAAAGTTGATAATGTGTTTTCCTTTTTCGTGTAGAATGCAAATGCTGATATATCAACCGCTCTGGACTCGGTGAGGTTTCTTCAATCTACATTTAATGTTGCGTCCGGTTGACCTTTTCGCATGAAAAGTCAATTTGGTTGACTCCTTTTTGTTGACAGTTTTGACAGGTTATCTTTATTAGATAGTAGTAGTTGCTGAATTTTTCTTGCCGTTCTAAACCTGACACCGATATTTTCTTCTCCAACCCTTTTCTTAATTTGTCAGTTACTCCAGCAATTAATGGTAAACAAGCGTACGTGGTGTTCCTTCTCGTTTTTGGGTTTCTTGCGACAGGCGGCTCTTACTTCCTTTCAAGTATAGCCGTTCTTTATTAAGGCTAGTTTTTCAGCCTTGTCTCTGCTCTATGCATTAAGATCTTTATTAGAGACCGCTTCTACTGTGGATGATAGTGTGACGTGGCATAAAGGTATTGGTCCATTGGCGATCATTGATTGATTAATTTCTCAAATTTGACTTTTACTCTCAAACAAAATTTCCTTGCGCTTTCTTTGTATCTCTTGTCATTTTTTGTAAATATCATTTTTTTTCATTGCGTACATAGGCAAATGTAGAAAACAAAAATTTTGTCGAGTATGCGTTGACCACGATCTTCAGATAAAAGGTCATTGTAAGTTAAGGTATGCTTTTATTATAGGTTTCTAATTAATTAAATAGTGATGAAAATTGACTAATCAGGTAAAGAATTAGCAGATATGCGTTTTATTTACGGCCTTGCAATCAAGAATAGCTGTACGTCTGTATGTTAATCGTTGTCCAAACATTAACAAATGGCTCTCGTACACCAACGATCCGATACTAATGATTTTACCGTTTATAAACGGTAGGAAAATGTTACAGACTTGGTATTGTCGGAATTGGTCTAGTACGTTTTGTGGCTGCCGTTTTGGTCTCCCTGATTTGGCGTCAAAACGTTTTGGCACATAAATGTATTGGCACCAGGACGTTTTGGCGCGGGGACATCTTGGCGATAACCCAATTCTTGAAATGTACTTCTGCACGTTAATAAGTATCGCAGCGATGTTGAGTCTTATTACAATATTGGTAGATGTATTATAAATACCTACTAACGGATTTAGTGGTGGAGTTGGGCTTGTAGTATGCATCTAAACTTCTTCTAGAGGTTTAATTTATTCTAACATGATTATTTATTATATTAATTTTTGTGTATATAATTTTTTTATTTGAACTACTACAATGATATTTTAGTTTAGTTTTAGTATTCTTTTTTTTGCAACAAGTGCTACGGTTAATTGAAGAAAAGTAAGTTTTGCCGGCAGCCGAAGAGTAGGGCGTGGGTGAGAAAAGGATCCACCGCTTCTTCAGAACTGTCTTGATTTAATCCGAGGGCGCCATAGTCCTAATGCGTGGATACAAACCTGCTTCCGAACTAAAGAAACAGACGCAACAATCAACCGTAACAAATTAAAGGAGCAATAAATACAATAAAGAGAGAGAGACACAAGTAACCTACAAAACGTTATATTTAATAACACACCATAAAGAAGAAGGAACAGAGCACAATTTAAATATATCCACTTACAACGTAAGTTAATTCTACGAAGCGTATTCGTTCGTACCCATATATATAGTCGTACACAAAAGAAGGAAAAAAAATATAAGATTAATAGCAAGTTAATAATTTATGCGGTACGCCACTGGCGTTATTTAATCTAGACAAGATGGCGACGTAACCACACCCGCACAATACGAAGGTGTATTTAGTGTTCGCAGTTGCAATATTTAGCGTTAAAAAGTATCGGAGAGTTAGGTGTTTCCCCAAAAGAGCGCTCTTCCGTGGTCTTACCCTTATACTCTAAAAATCCCCAAGCAATGGTGGGTAAATGAAGCAAGTTCGCGCCTTTACGGTACACATTCGTTTACAGATTGGGCAAGTATATGCGCCACAACAAGTTAATTAATTATATTGTAGTGAATTAACAAAAAAAATATAAATACGTGAACAAATACGTTTCGAGTTCCAAAGATTTAACTGCACTTAAGGTGCCAAGACAAGTTGTACTTATTTAGGTGTTACGCTTGAGACGTTTTCGGTAGCAGTGTGACGTCCCGGAGATGGTTTGTTTTCAGCGCAGAAGTATAATTAGAAAAATCTGACCTTATGTTGTAGATAGAGGTTTACGATGTTGACACACACAGGAGAAGATACAGATATGTGGTGTCGGTTCCAGCTGCGGCGACCCCTAATTTCGGTAGGATGTCCCGTACTTCAGCAATCTTAACAGCAAACCCCAAGTATGCGACACACGCAGCGACAAGACAATAAAAGGTGAAAGAGATCCACGATGAATTTAATCAGCCAGGTAATTGGTTTTGTTTAGGCCAAAAGAACCTTTAAAGCCAAGTAATTTTAATCCCGGAGTAACTCTAATCCCGGAGTGACTCTAATCCTGGAGTAACTCGCCTTATCTGAGTGCAATCGAGCGACCATTAGAAGAAATTAGTACACGCATCCGTCCTAAGATAAACTTCAGAAAATCGAGTAATCAATCCCTTTCCCCAGCACTAGAAAATTTGACGGAATTACGATTAAGCACTCAGATGAAGGCAAATTTGAATTTCACGTAACACGACGTGATAGTAGTTGTTACAAGGCGGAAATTGAAGATCAGCCGAAAATGTATTGGCCAATTAGGACAACGCGGAAGTTGAATTCTGGGAATTAAATCCCCAAAAATTTTCGTTAAGGAGCGAACACGGAGAAATGTCGCGTTTACACCTCGACTCCGTGTATTGTGTGTTGCCTAACTCACAGTGACCGTTACACAAGTTACAAAACAAACACATTTATTATAATATTTAATTTGAACGACTTTTTTGAACATTCGTCATTACAACAAATTGTGGTTATTTCCAGTCCAATGTCAACTTTTAAATGCACTTTTCTTGAAAGAAAAAATATTTGCGCAGCGGTAAATGGCTTAAATAACACTGTAAAGTTGCAATTTATTATCTTTGGTTCCCATAAAACTTCTTCTGCAAAAGCCGAAATTCAAAAATTACTCTCTTAGATAATATTTTAATCATTTAAAATTTTAGGATGAGGGTACTAAAGTAATTGTACTTTTTATTAGACATAGACATTTAAATCGTTTGTTGCACAGGGTGTTTCAAAGTTGTTTTAAAAATGATTTATTTTAAACTTAAAAAACTAATTTATTTTAAATAGAACACCTTGTATATTTTTATGTGATTTTACTTATAAAATTATTCTGCACCTATCTGCGTTAGCATTCTCTATAGCTATCTCTTGTCCGTTTACATTAAAACTTTCCGTTATAACTTACAACTTTTATTTATTTATTTATTAATTTCTAGCTTATCATCGATCACATTTGACGTCGACAACTATGTAATGGATAAGGGTTACAAGGCGTTCACTGTTTTCCTTGTTTTTGACTTTACGCTGTTTTACATTTTTTTCTTATTTGTTGATTATTTTTTTTCTTCATTCTAATTTATTGATGTATATGATTTATAATAATACCTACTACACCTTTATTCTTCTGCATTTGTTTTTTGTTTTGTTTTGTTTGGTTATAAATACAAGTAGTTTTTATTCTGGGTCTGCTGTAGTTGTGTTTGAATTTGGCTATAGATAATTTCATTCTATGACATTTGCATGATCAAAATAACAATACACTTAATTATTAATAATAGAAACAAGGCACTTTTAGATTGAAAAACTGCTTTCGACAGTATCATCTAAACACTTAAAAAAAATGTTTCTTTTAAGATATTGTATTGTTAACAGGATATAAATACAATTAAAGTGGGAAAACGTTAACGCACATTTATTAGTCAGGTTATTAAAAACTTTTATTAATTAATTTGTACTTTTGACATCTGCAAACATGTTAATTTGTGTTCAAAACCTATTGCAACAGTTTGCACGTGTAAGTATGTAGTTGCTTTAAAGTTATTGTCACAAACCACTTACTCTTTAACTGTTATCTAAAATTAATGGTAGGTATACAGAACGTATTGAAGTTTAAACTATAAACATTATTGGCAATTACTTGGACCTTATCTTATCGAAATTATTAAAAGAAAAATACAATTTCTGCAGATGTCGAACTAATACAATATCATAACTTGTTGCGCTACTGCAAAGACAATAAAAAGTTTTATCACATTTCATAAACTCCTACATTTGTATCCAAACTTTAATATAAACTTACAATAGATCGAATCCTTTTACAAATCCGATCGTAACAATAGAATCCATACAATTCATACTCATCATCCTATCTCGTATTAAATTCATGCAACGTTAGTTTAATCTAAATATTGCCTCGTGCTGATTTTACAATAAATTCGTTTTATACAAACCAATTGATAATTAAATTTGTTGATGTGTTTAGAGATTATAAACTCTTTCTTTGTTTCAGAAGATTTCGAGTGGAAAGTTTTTCCTTATCAAGTATTCGGTGGTGCAATAATTGTAGCAATGGCTTTAGTACTTCTCGCTGCTGTTAGTTATCAGTGTACAGCTACGTGGAAATGGATTAGAGAAAAGACTTGTAGAGATTTAGCGGAAGGTGATGATTGTTTAGCTAAACAAACGTCAATTTGCATCAGTCATTCGCTACCTGATCTTCAAACTGAACCTCTTAAACAAGAATATGTGCAAGAACACAAGGATTCTATTAAAAAGGTAGGTGTGTTTATATAATTTGTTCATTAATAACTGTAGAAAATTGAATTTTCCGTACGTTGAATTCCTACTGCTTTTAATACGTTTGTGTTGTAATAGATTAGTTTTTTCTGAACAAAATTTAAATTCTATTAATAGTAAAGTTTTTAATTTCATTATCTTAGTTCATACAACTTTACGATGAACTATTAAATTGAGTTTTTTTTTCAAAAATTTTAATTCTTTCTGTTTAAAATAATAGTACGCCATAGTAACCAGTCGAACAAGTATTTCAAAGAACTTTGATTGTAAGTTACTTTATTTTAATAATATTCTTAAATTCATTATTAAATAAAAATTGGGAATAAAAGCAAATGTTTTTAGAAAAAATATCATTCTTTTTAGGGGACAGCGGAGTTAGTATGTAAAATCCAAACACTTGACAATGTTTTGATTTTTTTAAATTCTTCTTAACTGCAGATAAAATCTCTTAAAAATTAAATTTTTTGTCATTTGTTTCTTGAATCGCACAAAAACCGAAACTTACTTCACGCACGCTCATACAAAATTAAAAAGTTCTAATAATTTTTAATAAAACTGACCTCTCTACAAGGTATATATTAATTTATATAAACAATTTCAAACTAAAAATTTGTTTGAACAAAAGTGAAAGTAAGTTTTTATGATTAGAAATGTTTTAAACTCAACTGCAGTGTGTGAAAAAATTTATTAGAAATTCCTTTACTGGATATTTACAATTATTTATTTAAAAAATGTAAACATTTTAAATATTTTATTATAATGACTTTTTCATTTCTATGGAGCATGCTTCTATAAGTCATTTTCTTGGATTTTTTTCATCACGTTGACATGCTCTGATTTTCAATAGTTCTGTTTATTTGAAGGGGGTTCCATTTGACAAATGTTAAATATTTGTAATTTTTAAAACCTAATTAAATTGGTATTGGTAGATTTCTCATTAGACAGTTTATTTATAGTTGAAGAGTGTTTTTATTAAATTTGCACATTCAAAATGTTTTTTATACAATTTGAAGTATTCATAACCAAAAGTGTTTTTGTTGCTACTTTTTAAATCTTCCGATGTTATTGGTCGCAATATAAACTTATATTCGAGAATTAGCAATGAACATAGAACAGGTAATTATTCTTTTTAAAATTGCAATTAACAATTTTCCAATGCATGTTCAGTACAGCATTGTCATTGTTTTACGGAAATTTTAAGAAAATAATTAGTGACAAACATGATTTTCTTTAATGGGTGATATATTTCCAAAATAATCGAATTTGTTAACACAAAACCATTATCGTTTGATGACAGGAAGATTGATGCGTAATTCAATATGAAGACAGGAAATCAAAATATTAATAAAGACTTAAAAGGACGTAAGACACGACAAAGCGCTATTTCCAATAATATGGGTTCATAGATCACACTCTATAAAATGGACTTCGTTATGTTGGTTTAAAAGAACAAATACATTTGAAACCATCTGCTCTACAAGAAAATTGAAGAAAATGTTTAATTTGTTGAGATAAAACAATTAAAAAGTTCATAATAATAAAATTAATTAAGTAACAATAAGAAGATTTAATTAATTACATTCAACTTATATGAAATAGTAGAAAAATTATATTACAGTAACAGTCACCAACCTCCGGAGTTCTACAACCACATGCATTGTTCACGGCTGCTTCGCTATTGACTGATCAGTATTTGACAACACTGTCATAAGCCGACAATCCGTATGTTTGCTATCATCTAATTGTAACAAAAACACATGATATTTACGTTACAGAATCACGTAATAATAACCAAATCAGTCAAAAAATGTTTAATGCAAAAATATGTGCAAAATAAAATCTATGACGAGGCTAAAAAATGAACCTTGGGTGATGATGTCAGTACCAATAAAAAAATAACCTCAGTACATTTATCGACGCATGCGCATCTTAGGTTTTTTGAAAATATCATTTTGACTTTGATTGTTTATTAGTGGCAAATTTCCAAACTAAACATAAATTAATAGTAAATATAAATAAAAAGTGCAATACAAGTCATGTTAGGGAGATCGCAAGCGAGCAGGAGTGGATTTACGTCACTTGTCGTTGGTGTTAATCGGTGTATGCTTTGCTGAACGCACAAGTTAGGTGACATAAAATAAGTATGAATAATTTATCGATTAGAACTGTGTTACAAGTTGCTAATGATTTTTTCAATGATTCTTCGTCGAATGATGGTGAAATGATACACTCCTAGAAAAAGTCGACAATTTTGCAGAATATACTGTCAATAACTGTACAGACAACCAGTTTCGAATGAATCCTCAAATATTTCAAAGCACCTTGATGAGGTTGAACATTGCGGCTATTGTATTTCATCTCTTATATTAGAAAAAAAGTATTTGGAAAACATGGAAAGTTTTAGATAAAATCAAATTTAAAGTTATAAGAAACAATAACAAAGAAAATGCTTTAGATCAGTCGCAGACAGATTTGGTATTAATTAATCTACTTGTTGGAGCTGGAACTGAAAATGAGGTACAATATCATTTCATGGATTTCTTAGTAGGCAATGACTTCATATAATATAGTTTAGTAATAACTATGCTAATCGTAAGGTATAATAGGATGTATAACTGGAAGTCACATCCGAATATGTCGACCACAAGAACACCATGTGTCCTACATAAATAGATAGGGTCACCATTCTGTTTTGTTACAAGGAATATGTGATTGCGATAGACGTTTTATTGAGTGTGTGTTAGCGAGGAAGGTTCTGTACATGATTAGAAGATCAGATCTGTACACGACAATGCAAAACTTATTGGTGATTTAGCATATAAATCGGATACCACCCATCTTCTTGGTTGTATGAGTAATAGACGCCTTATTCCACGTCAAAGAAACTACAGTTATATTTTAAGTAAGTCTAGAGTTGTGATTGAAAACGCTTTTGCATTATTAAAGGGCAGATTTAGAAGAATAAAATATGTAGAATTAATGCGGATAGATTCGGTGTCATTACTTGTTGTATCATGCTGAATTCTACACAATCTTTGTAGTAATGATGCAATTGAAGATATTGTTGCTCTAGAGGTTGAAAGGCGGGAAGAAATTTGAGGGATATTCATCCTTAGCAAGAAAACCAAGATGCTATTAGAAAACAATTTAATATGAGTAATGCCCTTCCAATGCTACAAGTGCAATAAAAGGATTGCAACATACAAATTTCACATATTTTACAATGTAATAATAGAGAAATAAATAATAAAGTTTTAAGTATAATAACAAAACAAATTTCATTTGATCTACCATCTTCTCAAATAATTCATTAAATTTAACAAGAAGTGCCATTTTCTCCCTGGTTTTTTGTGTGACAGCATTCGTCCTGGCCTTCCGTTTTTTGGTGAAAGTACTTTCAAATTTTTCTGTAGATGTGAAGGGCTTAGTATTCGGCTCAGTAGTTTGCTTCAATTTTTTCTCTTCTTTGCCTTTTTGTAAAGCTCGAATGACATTGTACTATATTTTTAATCTGAAGTTCATCCCAAGATGTCTCTAAAATTATACGTTTTGCTCATCTCAGCAATTTATCATTTGAACATTATTGCCAACTTATCGCAAAAGAAAGGAAATAATGTAGCAAATTCCTAGAAGACAAAAAATTTTCACCAAAAAAAAGCGTAGGTTATGAAACCAAAAGTGGTTATTACGCCGTGTTACTCTTAATTCCGGTTATGTAAATTACTGTTAGGTAAATTAATTTAAACCCATTTTATATAAACTGGTTGCAAATCATTTTAATAAGAGTTTTTGATATTTCCGAAGTTCACCTTCCCTTTTACAGCTCATTTTACTTAAATATTTGAATTTTGATATTACAATGACATGACAGAGGTTGGTATCACTAAAATTAGTGTCAATGCGCAAGACAAGTAGTGAAACTTGGAAAAAAAATAAATCCGAACTTAGTTTGAATGACACTATAGTTATTTTTAGACGGCTTGTCACGAAAGTGACATATATCAAAGTAGCAACCTGAGATCGAAACTTCAAAATATTACTGACCAGTGTGGAAATAATTCATATCATTCAATGGATAAGGTCCGATTCCGATCGTCAATTTTCTAGTTTTATAGCTTATACACAAATTCGGATTATTAGGATTTAAATAATTGTGCCCAATTATTATTTGAATGAAATCTTTATTAATAGAACTAGAAAGTTACATTATTAAATGTGCAGTTATTGAAATGTATTACTTTTTATTTGAATTTTCAAACATTTTTGCCAAATTTTTTGATTTGACAATTGTTGAAGAAGTTGTCATGATGGATGATTCTGCTTCATTGTTCAAGTTATCAGTAATTGGATTAGTTTCTGACGAAGTTTCTGACGAATTTTTAACGGCCGAAGTGATTGTTTTAGCAACTTTCATTTTGTGCCCAATAGACTCTGCTATGTAACCTTCCGCCACTGATGAAGAATCCCATCCACCGTGGCGTTTCAGATCTTCAATCGTAGCACCAGCATCCACAAAAATGGTGGAAGATGATCGCCTCATACAGTGGCTCGTGTAAGATGCGGGTTCCTCTAAACCAAGGTAGGTAGCAATCAATTTTGGGATGCTACCTATTTTGTTGATTCCAACGGGCTGTTTAGTGCATTTGGCTTGCTGATAATTAAAAAAAAAAGCGACGTTTAGACGTATTTGGTGATCGAAGAGTAGCATATTTGCGATAGATACCGTAAAACTCGTCAACTATCCTGAAAACACGATTCTTTTTATTTCTGGTGTCACTTAATTTTACATTTACGGCCGAACCGACATCAGTTAAATCGTCAATTTTAATTGGACCAATTCGTTTCTTCGCATGGCTCCAGTAATTCCAAACACCAAAATTACCTAAAATTGAAACTAGAAATTCAGAAATTCACAGCAAAAATAAAAACAATTTAAAATAATAAACAACATGACCATATCAACGGTTTAAGGTATCCAGATTATAGAGGAATTTGTCTCCGATGGAATTGGAAATTAACAATTAGTTTCAGTTATATTGTTCAAACTGTCTAAAAACTATTGTTTCTAACTCGTGCGAAAGTGCAAATATCGTGCTCGTGTATAGATCAACTCGTGCTCCCGCCCTCCGCACTCGTGTCTCTATAGATACTTGCGTATTGCTACTTTTGACACTCGGTAGGAAAATAACTATTTCCTAACAAATGTCGAAAGTAGCAAATATCGTGCGAGTGTTGATAGCTAAACGAGTGCAAAGCGTAGCGTAGCACGAGTGGTTCTAAACACGAGCACAGATATTTGCACTTTCGTACAAGTCAGGAACACTATTTTTTAGACGACTACAATACAAAATTACGTTCTTACTTGTTAAGGGTTAAGAAAAACAACTTTGCAACTCCAGTTGGTGGTAACTTTGCTTCTTACAAAACTAAAGGCAGTGTTAATTGGATGTTATATTCATCGCTACTGCTCGACATTTTCAATAATTTGAAGATTTTAAACGCAAAAACAATTTTAGTTTTTATTTACTGTGCTTCAAATAAATAACGTGTCAAATTCGGTAGACGTTCACCTACTTGATTTTTTTAATTAAGTGGTAAATAATTGATGCGAAGGTCGTTGCTAAGCGTAACTAAGACGATGTGAGTGTAAACTATTAACTTTTGAGTTTTATCACAACAGTTTTGTAAGAGTTATAATATTTTGCATTTTCGGACACAACTTTGTGTTGTGATATGGTTACTTTTGAGTAGTAGTCTTTAAAAACTATTTTTGTCTATAAAATTTGACAATTTTAAACACTAGACGCACTTGCACAAACTTAGATAATGTAATTCAGAAAAAGTTTAAAATTTACACTCTATTTTAAAAAAAAAAATTCGGACTTATTTTCTTCTTAAGTTTTTACCACTTGACTTGGCCTATTTTAGTGATATCATCTTCTGTCATATTGAAATTCAAATATTAAATAAATGAGCTGTAAAAGGGACATCGGAAATTATGACAAAAACTATTATTACATTGTATGAATTGCAAGCAGTTTTATACAAAATGGGACTAAATTAATTTACATAACAGTTTGTAAACATTAACGTTTGTCTTTGTTGGTAATAATATTTAAATCATCTACTGTTGCGATGGGCAAAACATATAATGTTAGGTTAAAGGTTTCTAGATGGGAAATAATATAATGTCATTGGAGCTTTTTTGATTTATAAATTAGTCTCTAAAACTTTCTCTTAATTACAATATCCAAGTTTGTTTAAGTGCGTCTAGTGTACAAACTCGTCTACTTTCCAAGCTTTAGTCAGAATTAGGTGAATGTCATTTTAATAAACTGCATGTTGACGTAGGGATAATTTCGGGTTTTTGAACATATCGTATGTATCACATCAAAAAATTCCCAGTGTTTTTATATGCAGCAACATGCTTTTGTACGTTCTTTCCATTTAGTATCACATTGGACTACTGTAACACCCCAAAACCCCTTTGGCAGTGTAGTCGCTATATTTGCCCACCATTTCGTCTTTAGCTCCTTATCAAAATCTGACTCATTGTTTTGGACCCCAGTGATTAGCGCTAACGTCGCATTTCTACACTAGAGACGACTGTCTTCAATGGTAATTTCTGTATTGTTTTCTTTATCTATTTTTTATCTAAATTCGGTCTTGATGTGGTCTGTTAATGGCGCATATAACATTTTTCCGTCTGTAGAAAAATCCAGCATCCTTTCTTATCTTGAACTAAGATCCTGTTATTCTCAACAATAGACCCACTTTCCGTTGTTATTAAACTATAATTCCTCCTGTTGATTACCTCCATACTCCTTATACTTGTTAGTGTTGTTTCAATTTAAAATTTTGACAAACAACTGTCAGATGACAGACATCAACAAACAAATTCGTTCTACACTCCAAGTTACGAGGTTGTGCACATTCAGTTTGCCCGATTGGCATGCTCGGTCACTCCCAAACCTTCTTTACTCCTCTTGATTAACTCTGATCACGCCCTCCCAAACTATTCTAGAGTAAAACGGGAAAAAAATCTGAAAACTGCGGTTCTCCCGAACGCGTTGAATATATGTGATCGTGTGCCTGTCTCTTTATTTGTTTGTAACTTATGGCCGGGCAAACAAAGCATCCCTTAAGGTTGCAAATTAATTTACATGATTCAAAGTTTACGGGGAGTAACATAGGCTATGTCCCATCCCTCCCTAACTTATCTGAGAAGAACTACAAGCAAAAGTAGGCCTACATGGGCCTGCATAACCCGGGCAACGCCGGGTAGCAATACAAAATATGTGTCATGCTTTTGAGGTTAACCGTGACATTTGTCATGTATTTTAGGTTAACAATAACAAGCTAGAGAGAAAGCACTAAAGGACGACACTAAAATACAAGGTGTCCATCTATAAATTGACACATTATAACAACTTATAACTCAAGAACGAAAAAAGATATCGACAGGCAGTTTTCACTAAACTTCGTAAATATACTTTAAGTTTCTGTCGACATTGTTGCCACATGTAATTTTTTTATGAAAATTGACAAAAAAAAATTAAGTTTTTTGAACCAAAATTGTGAGCTTAGTTTAAATGGGACACCCTATAATTTTTAACGTCATTGAAAAGGCCATATCTTGTTATTTACAGAAACGTAGACATTGTTGGCATTAACCCACGTTTTTAGGGAATAATTTACTCATATTCTTATTTAAACTAAGCCCACAATTTTGGTTCAAAAAACTTAATTTTTTTTCGTCTTTTTTCATAAAAAAATTACATGTGAAAACTTGAAGTATATTTACGAAGTTTAGTAAAAACTGCCTGTCGATATCTTTTTCTATTCTCGAGTTATAAGCTGTTAAAGTGTGTCAATTTATAGATGGACACCTTGTATTACGCGACCAGTAGAAGTGGGAGATATACAAAATATGTGTCATGCATTTTAGGTTAACACTGATATGTTCAAAAGAAAACTCTGAAGAAATTAGAAAAGTAGCCTACATGAGTCTGCGTAACCCGGGCAACGCCGAGTATTACTTCTAGTTCACGATAAAGCTTGTGTCGTCAAGCCAATGAGAGCGAGTTCCATGATGTATTTGAATAATTGTCGATATTTTGCTTAGTTCTCATGCATAACAAGTCATTGCGTGTTTCTTAAAATTTAAACATCTAATTTTAAGAGTATATTGGGCTTTATCACAATATTCCAACGGTTTTTTATTTTTTGAAAACATTGATAATTGATAATTGCGAGTAAACAGCAGATAAAAATATTTCTCAAAATTTAACCATCGATTATCTCTATAACTTGAGAGATAATTTTAATATTTTTGAATCTATAAGAGTAGTACATGGTATTTTTTAAATTATGATTGCACACTATTCAAAACTAAATTAGCGCATCATTATTCACTGATGTGTGTTTACTGCTAAAAATTCATAGATGCACTTATAGAACAGTTGCTGACCGTATTGGCTAAATAATGAACAGAAATTGCGACTTACGAGGATATATTGAAAAATTCTTAACCTACTATAGAACCAAACAAAATTTCAATGTCAAAATATTTTATTACTCAACATATTCTCCTCTTAATTGGATAAATTTATTACAGCGAACCTGCAACGTTTCTAGACCTTTCAAAAAAATGTTTCTTCTTGCTCTGCAAACCAGACCTCCACAGCTTCTATTACCTCCTTGTTGGAAGAAAATGTACGACCTTTTAAACTTTTTTCAGTTGAGGAAAGAGGTGATAGTCGGACAGAGCCAAATCGGGTGAATAAGGGAGGTGTTCTAGTAATTCAAACCCTAAATCACGAATTTTTGCATGGCAACATGAGATTTGTGTGCAGGGGCGTTGTCCTGCAAAAACAAAACACCTTTGGATAGCTTTTCGCGTCTTTTCTCTTTAATATTTTCCCGTAGAGTGGTCAGTAATGTCGAATAGTAATCTCCAGTTATTGTTCTACCCTTATCCAAAAATCAATCATGATTACTCCATGGCAATCCCAAAAAACTGAAGCAAGAACTTTTCCAGCAGATTTTGGACACGAAACTTCTTAGGTCTTGGAGAACCAGAGTGTCGCCATTCCATCGATTGTTGCTTTGTTTCTGGATCGTAGAAATGTACCCAAGTCTCATCCATAGTAACAATTCGGTTTAAGAAGTCTACATCGTTTTCAAATCGAGCACAGATCGAACGCGATGCTTCTACCCTTGCACGCTTTTGGTCAACATTCAAACATTTGGGGATCCATTTTGCAGCAATTTTTCTCATGTCCAAATTGACGTGAACCATATGATGAACGCGTTCGTATGAAATATTCAGTGCTTCAGATATCCGTTTTAGCCCAATACGGTCTGATAAAATCATGTCATGAACTGCATCGATATTTTCGGGAACTGACCTTCCCGATCGGTCATCATCTTCAATGGAAAATTTACCTCTTTTGAAGCTTGCATTCCAATTTTGACGGTCGCATACGAAGGACATTGATCACCAAGGGTATTAAGCATATCTTCGTAAATCTGCTTACCTCTTAACCCTTTTAAATACAGGTACTTGATGATGGCTCGATACTCCAATTTTTCGATTTTCACAATTTCGGTGGACATCTTTTTCATTTAATTTATTGCGTGACTCTGGTTTACTTTTTGACGTCAAACTTTACACTGACACTTCTAATAAGTTATTGTTCGTTGCTATGGTAACGCAATATTTTGTTTATGCAAGGAACTGGTCTAGGCTAACTAGATATCAATACATTCTCGTAATGTAGAAGTATTATTATGATTATTATTGTTATGATCATTTTAAGTTTTTTTTTATATACAATAGCAGGGAAAAAGTATTTGTACCTTTTATTTTAAAATAATTTGTTAGAAATAATACCCAGTAAACAACTGGAATTACATTCAACATTAATTTTAGAGCTTTTTTTAATTTTTGTGGGTCTATTTTGCATCCCAAATTCCAGTAGAAATCATGGTATTTCGAAATTATATAATTTTTAGTGCACAATTGAGAAATCTAAGTACAGCTGTTTTCATAAAATTCATCAGTAAAAGAAGTTGTATTTCTGTTGAGTGTTTTCCAAATTGTAATTTTCTTAAAGTTGCTATCACTATAAAAAGTCTTATGATAATCACTAAGGAGTTCATTTTTAAATACTTTTAACATTACAATGTCACACAGTAAAACCTTTTCTCTTTAGAATAAAATGTTTCCCATTTTCTCTTGCAAATGTTTTATCTCATATTTTGTTTTTCTTTTGCATTTCAAAATTACAGGAATCCACTGTAACAGGGGCCAGATCTTAGAACACGTTTCATCTGTTTTTCATTGAGGAATTCATATTGTCCCTTTCATTTTGAGTATGGGGGACAACTAAAAATTTTAGAGCTGTAAAGAGAATATCAAGATTGTTTACTGCAGAAGAAGTAACTAAGTTATGAACTTGTTTTTGCTTTGGTCGTAGCAATTATCACAGTACAACACCACAAGAAGACAATTAAAGTATTCATTTTGTAAAAACAAATATAAACATGAACCCTACGGTTACCTCTCCTTTTTACCAAACATAGCAAAGACCATTTAATGATACTAAGTAAAATATGGTGAAATAAGTTCTTAGCTTTGATTTATTGTAGAAGAGTAAATGGCACCCCAGAAATGTTTATAATTTTCATATATGTTAATCAATGTCGTTTCTCCATCTATAAACTATATGTTTGTTTGTATTGATATAAGTTTTAATTTCTTCATAGATTTAATCTGAAACTGTTATTTGATGCCCATGCTTTTCCCTTCTATCGTTTTCTTAAGTATCATCCGTTGTTGTTTTTAAAAAAAAAGGTGTGTCTAACGACATCTCGTGTAATACGTATAAATAGTATAAACTAAGAAATGTCAACACTCCATATTACATGAGATGTCGTTGACACACATTTTGTTATGTTCATTGCACCACGAGAGTTTAAAGGGGCCAACCGTCTTCTTGTACAGTTGTATACCGCACTTAAGTGTACACCTCTGATGAGCTCATAATAAGAGCAAAATGCGCATCAGGTGTTCTTTAGTTGCGTGGGTACTACTGTACAAGAAATACTTGGCTTATTATCGACACGCATGTTTAGGCATTTAAAATTATCGCTCCTGATAACGATAATGCACTTTAAAACATTCACAGTCGTTACTGTTAACTGTTGGCAAACTCTAATTCTGCGCTTGTCAATTTTAAAATAGAATGCGTTTTATTTTTGACACAAATCTTAGTTCCACACTGCAGTTTACATCTGTCTTTACAAAATCCTTTATGTGGAATATTCCGCTATTAAACTTCTTCTTCCTTATATTTCTGATTCATTTTTTAAGATTACATGCTTATTTTTTTGTTTTCTCTAAATTCTTTTAATATGTTGGCCATATTTTTTTTATTACATAGTAATTGATTTACTGCAGTACTTTTGGTCTCTGAATTTACCACATGTATTTCATCTTTGAAATCGTTGACTAAATTACCTTCTCCTTCACTTTTGGAATATCTATCTGAGGTACTACTTTTTATTTTCGGGATCATCTTTTTTTTTTTATTGTTTTTAATTCTTTTAATTTTGGTTAGGTTGAGTAAAGCCTTCAATAATTTCAATTTCATAAGTTTTATACTTCTTTGGACAATAATTACTAATTTCAGAAATATTTTCGTTCTGTAATAAAGATATCATCATAAAGGAATTCAATTTCTTCTTTAATGAAAGGATTAGAATCAATTCAATCGAGTATTTTTTAAATAAATAATAGTGATTTACAACATTCTCTTATACATTTCAATTTGGAACAAGTAATCCTCCATTAGAGCTGCAGTAAGCAAACTCTCACCTTGTTCTTCATCAGTGTTAGCAACACAAGTCGACACAAGATGTCGCAAAACTTATAGTTTGAATATGATGTACCCTCCAGTAGGGAATATATTTGACAGCACGCATTTGTACAATAGTAAACTTACACTCGAGTTCTTTCACTTCTGAAGAGTCCCAAAAAGACGAAACAGCTGTCGAGTAATTCTCAGTGTTTGTTTGCTATTGTACAACCTCTTGCAAACTTACAGCAGGCGATTCGAGGTTTTTATTTTTGCTAAAACTTATGTTGGCTATAATTATAGAAGGATCGACTTATGTAACTGTTGCTTAACGGCTATTCACGTTCATACTGCATGATCAAAACGTGATAGCTATTTTGCTTCGTGAATCTTACTATAGCACTGTAATTGTTTGAAATCGCAAGATGCAGGTATGTTATGATTAAAATCTTAAAATAATCCAAATCTTGCTTCCATGAACATTTACCAAGTCAAAACAAAGACTAGTGAAAATTTTTATTTCACATTCACTATATGATACCGTGCGATCCACAAAAACCACAACAATGTTGAAAATCTGTATGAGCGTGCGTAAATACACTAACGTTTAATGATGAAAAAGTTATGATTAAAATATTAAACCATCACATTTATCTAATTATACTAAAATTAACTATATTTTGTTTATCTCAAAATTGAATTTACCTAGTAACGGCGAAATAAATCTAATAAAAGTAACAGTTACACAAATTTAATAACTCTTGATGATTGAATAAAAAAAATGTGGGTATCTGTTAATAAAACGAATTTTAATCACGAGATATTATTAAAAAAAATGTAATCGCTTTTATGGCCATTCACCGTTTCCATAGAAAACACATTTTATTCTTTTTTTATAACAAACAATTAAAGTTTGCCACGACTGTAGTAATGCTTTCTTAGTAATTTATTTGTAATTAGTATGCAAAACTAAAACCTTAGAGGCATGTTTTCATTTATTACAATTTTCTGTAATTAAATAGAAAAAATCATCATCATAATGAAAATTCAAAATCTTCTTAGCTAATTGCAGTAGTTTCTTACTTTCTCGATTGTTTCATTTTCATTGTAGACAACGTAGCCATTTTTACCCTCAAGTACAATTTGTATTAATAATACTGCGATTAATTTCCAAGCTGCCGCAACTTAAAAAAATTAAGGTAAGATAAACATTGCAGTTAATAAAACTTAGTAGCTTAGTTAGAAATAAAAATTTCCTTGTACAAAAATCTTGTTAAGCTAAAGTTAAAAGGATAAAAGTCATTACTAATTTTCTTTTTTTTTTAACATAATTTGATTGAAAGTGTACAAAACAAACGAGACGCCACGTCTTCTGACATAAAAGCATTTAAGAAATTCTAACTTTGGTGCTCTTCTTATTTGAAACAAATTACGCAAGTAAAATAAACGCTAATGTGCTTTTTATGTTCACATTTGCATTAGTATAACAATTTTACAAATTGCATTACTTGTGCAAATACGTTCTAGGGATGAAATTCAAAATGTCTGTTTTGAATGTACTGATGACATTATTTTTTTGATATACAGGGTGAGGCAAACTTCTGACATTGGATAATAATAATAATAAATTGGAAAAAAAGAGATTCAAAACTTGTTGTATTTACTAGTAGAAATTTTAAAAATATTTTTGATTATACAAAAATTCGTGGCATCATAAACTTTTTTAAATTAAATAACAAACTTCTGAAAACCCTTAAAGCTTTAAAAAAATATAGCATGTCAATGTATTGTACAGGTATTTTAGAAGATGTAGCTAATTATGAGTAAAAATGACATCTACTTGTTATCACATGTTATTTTTATACCATTATCTATGTTTAATAATAATTATTTTTGTTATCGGTAACATCATTAATACAGGCCGGAAAAAAATGAAAACTAATTAATATCTCAAAATTTTTAAATGAATCACTTTATACAATGTGTCTTCTTAAGTTGGAACCATTGCTATTATCGTTTTTTTTTGGCCAAAAGTTATTTTAATAAAAATTCTGCATGGTCCAAACCCTAAAAATGTCACCATCAGATATTAATTATTTTAATCAGTATACGAGGTTTACCATAAAATATGAATTTTGCTCAAAAGTAAAGTACCATTATTTTTACAATACAGAAAAATGTTGTAATGAAAAAGTTGTTTTGAATTAAACATTATATCTAATTATAAAGTTACAGCTATTTAGCATGCACCATTATGCAAACAAAATCTTGATTAAATTAGAATATCTACTTTAATTTTGGGATGTAGTACCTGACCTTCATACATTCTTTAGAATTAAACAAAGAATAATGATGAAGATTTACAGTTCAGATAAACGCTAATACATTGCATTGAAATAATTATATTCTTGTATTAAATCCTCCCCGCAGTTATCACTTAACATTCGTCGCGTTTTATTTTTAATATTCAACAAATTTAATATTTTATCCGTATTTTTTGTTTTTTAATTTTAGATTTTTAAACAATTTTTCTACATCGAGTATCAATTTCATTCTCACTATTTTAAACATGTCGCGTAATAAATATCAATTTAATTAACCAAATTAATTGCAATACGTTTTTAAAATTTTATTTTAAATAGGCAATATAGGTGTAGCTGTTTTTATTGGCAATTATTTTAATGTCTATTTCATTCATATCAAACTTTTCACATTATCTAGCCAATCACAATTCAGAGACTGTTACGCCACGAAATTTTAAAACATCTACACGCCAAACTAGCTCAAACGGCGAAGGATGTAGGTTTACGAAATCTCTCTCACTTACCTTTAATGAAGACTAAAAGGTCCTTAATACGAGTTACAGTCGGGGTTTCCTAGCT
Organism: Abscondita cerata; assembly: GCA_030710515.1. Taxonomy (NCBI): domain Eukaryota; kingdom Metazoa; phylum Arthropoda; class Insecta; order Coleoptera; family Lampyridae; genus Abscondita; species Abscondita cerata. The sequence goes on from JALBCR010000595.1 coordinate 52,146, forward strand.
CCACCCTAATCTTTTAAATATACAACAAATGCTCACTAAAAAATAGGGAAAAACATAAACACTTGAAGGACACGTTCCAAACAAAAAAAAGAAGTATCATTAATTACGTCCGGTTTTCTATTGAAATTCAAAATATCAAGCTATGCAGAGATTACAGCACGGTCGTGTGTTATTTTAACATTAATAACGCATCCGCTTTTCCTAAAAATAAACCGACGAAAATCAACCCCAGTACCGGGCAAGATGAAAGAAGATTATGACCGCGTTTACTTAAAACTATTAGAAATTCACGTAGTTCTTAAACGAAATGAGACTGCGGTTTTGTCAAATATACAAAATAATTAATTTAGCATCAGATTGAAAAATAACGTACCCCGTCTCAGTTCGATCATTTTGAACCACACAACATAATTTAATAAATGTAATAAAAGGAATACAATAAGACGCTGCCTAATTTAATTCAAACATGCGCACCCGAACACAAATTCACTTAACACGAAAAGTTTTCTAAGGTAAACAAGCAAAGTAGTTACAGTTTCTTATGTCAATGAGACGAAGAATAATTCAATTCAGCGTATTCACCAATGGTTCTAATAATTATTTTGTCGTTACACAAAGTTTACTTAATCCAATAAGAACAGTTTTTATTAATCCAAAGTTATCGTAAAAAATGCATGTTACGATAGTGCTTTTTTTCGTAATAAGTTCGCAGTTTAGACAATTTAATCAATAGTCTGCGATGCGTTTATTTCGATTTATTATTTTAATTAAATTGAACGATAATCTCTAAATGGTCGCGAACAGAAAGTTGCTTATTTTTATGGTACACGTAGCTTAATTATTGCACTAAGCACTCTCGACAGTTACGCGGAAAACGTACACTTTTATTATACTTCGGCGGTTGTTTTAATTTAAAAACAACATAAATCCACGAATTCCGGTACATGTCTGTTACTACTTGTGAGTCTGCTTAAGAACTAAACTTAAAACTATTAACAACCAGAGGGTCTCCTCTCTTATCATTTTCCTCATAAAAAAAATTAACGCGCTAATATTTTCTCAGAAAGAATAAACAAAAACTGACTATTGAGAATTTTGATCGTGGGTTGCAATCCGTATGTTGTTCACTTAGTCAAAACAAGTATCCAATTTAATTGATAAAAGCGCAACCACCGAGCTGTTTCCCAGGGAACAAACAAAGAAACTTTTGCGATTGCAAAACAAACGGCGACATATGTTGATTTAATTCGAAGAAATTCTGCCCAATCAAAATAAACTTTTTGTAAAAGCCTTAATTGTGTAAACATAAAGATAACGCAATTCTCACCAATTTTTTACCAAAACCAAGGTGACAAGACAACTGGTATTATCGCGACAATTTAATTCATCTGCGAAAATGCATTTTGATATACGTTCTGTCACTTTGATATCGAATAAATTGCAAGTAGGTGTGTTTGCAAATGGATAAACCAGTTGTTGATGTTTTCCATGGTAACTAGGGTTATGTTTTTGAGATGTTTAATAAAAATATAGTGTTTATTAATTTTTAATTAAATGATTCATTAAATTGTCTTATCAAATACTATTCGAGCTTGTGTTTATACCCGGAACAAACTTTCATTTTGACAAAACTCAAGCTTTGTTGTTTATAGGTAATACGACTCGAGCAAACAACATAAGGTAAAAACGTTTCTTTTGATAAGCAGGATGAAGACAAAAATAGTATCTACTTATTGTATATGTTTTCTTTTCATTATGTCGTTATTTTTAAAATTTCCTGTGTTTAACAGTAAAACATTTGTTTACAATAATTTATTATTAAGGTAGTGAAATTTATTTCTCGTATGGCAATATATTATTAACAATTAAATTAAATAACTGTAATAATAGGCAATAAACATAATACGCAATTTTGTTAATAAAGCAATACCTTTAGCATTGTGTTTTGATTATGTTGTTAAAATTTTGATAAATTTAAATGTTATAATGAAATGATTGTTTATCGTGCATCTGTTTATCTGCACAATAAAAATCAATACTTTTAGAAACATTTCGCTTTCTTGTTAATTAAAGTTTTATTAGACAACACAATTAAAATAGTGAGAATAAGTTTAAGACTCTTTCTAGAGAAGTTGATAAAAATCTAAAAATAAAAAACCAAATACACGGTTAAATTGTTAAACTATTTAATGTTAAAAATAAACGTGGAATTGTAGCATCGGAACAGGAATAATACAAGAAAATAATTATATCCGTACATTAAAAATGTTCACCCTATTATTTGTTAAACTGTAAATAATGTAGGGAGACCAGGGTTAATAATCTTAAAGTAGATATGCTTATTTAACTGGTAGAAGCAGTGTCTCGATTTTTGTTTGCCTAATGGTATGCAGTTAGAAATTTCAATGTCTCTTATTTGTTACAAATATTTGTTAATGTTTTTGAACAACCTTGCAATTTAAATACGTAATAAATGCATAATAATTATTTATTTTAAAATAAGAAAATCTCATACAAAGAATATTTAGTAAACATCACATATTTATAAAACAAACATAATTAAGTTTGATTTCAATCTATTAAAGCTTGACATATCCACCTTCTCTTTGTAAACTTTTTGTTGTTCTATTCCCAAACTCCATTATTACTGTCCATATTACTCTGACATTCAGTGTCAAATATTTCATGTCAGTGCATCCTAGGTTACGTTAAAATATCAAGCCATAATAAATTTTTATGCTAAATGGCGGTACTTTCAAATTTGGATATAACTATTAATTCAACTTTTTATGATCTTGCATTCTTCTCTATTGTAAAAATAATGGTACTTTACTCTTGAGCAAAATTAAATTTTTTTGACAAACCTCGTATATGGTTAAAAAAGTTAATATCTGATGGTTGCATTTTAAGTTTTGGTCCATGAATCATCTTTTTCTCAAAAAACCAATTTTTCCATATGGTTCCAACTTAAGGAACTTAACTTTAGGATTTGTTATCGCAATTAATTATCATTTAAAAAAAATAGTATGTATATGTAGGGTATAAGTTAATGAAACGGTAAATCATTTTTAGAAAATCAAAAATTAATATTTTTAATACATGCAAAGTTAAGGTATCTTAATTTTTACATTTCGGATTTTCTAAAGCATTAGAATTTTCTTATTAACTTTGGGTTGTTGAATCTAAACTAACTGTGAAATTTCCTCATTTTTGTAGTCTATTATTTAGATGTAATTGGTGGAATACTTACACCTACACAAAAAAAAAAACTGTCTCTTTTAGTAATAAGAAATTCAATTAAATATTAAAATGCAATTATTGGTACTAAATATTCATTCAGAATTTATTTGCAACCAAAGATATTTCTGTCACTGATTACATCGCTGTACGTTTTTTTCATATTTTTTCAGTATTTACTTTTAATTTTCTTTACAAAAGTGAAAAAGCAAAGTAATCTATTAGCAATAATGAGATCATTTTAATAACTTTAATTTTTGTGAATGTTTACCATTCAAAGTGTAAAAGTTAAAAATAATTACTTTATAGTCCAGAAACTTTAGAAAAGTCGGCAGTAAATTGAAATGAAAAATGAAATTAACAAAGTGCTGTAGTGCTGCAAACTTGCGTTAGCAGTATATTCTAGTCTTTAATATATGTGAGGGATATTATTTTTCAAACCTAAATGATGTCTATCAGACAAACAAGATCGTGTATCTCTGTGTGCGTGACTTCTTGTTACGGTTTCATAAATAACGAAGACGTAGTGATTTTTCTTAGTTTATACTTTTTTGTTTTTAGATGGAATAAATTTTTATTTATTATGAACATTGCACTATGAATTTATATTGCTTATAATGCTAGTAATAGTACTTATATTACAGTATTAATTTAATTTAATTTTAAAATAATAAATTATTTGTAGAAATAGGGAATTCAGTGGAATTTGTGATTAGTAATTTTAATGAATTGACCATTACTATGTTGCATTCAAACGACTTAAAATTTTGTATTCAATTCGATAAACAAAATAATATTGTTTTATGCAAACTTATACGTATTTCTTGTTGATGTTTATTAAATACGCATAAAACAATCTTGTCATATTAAATAAATTAAATAATGTTTCAAAGAAAAATAGTAATCAACATTTTTCAAAAATTGTTTACAACGCGAGCTTTTTGTATCAAAGGAAGCATGGTACTTTAAGAATTATATTACCGTTTTTGTTTTACATTGTTCGAAACTGTTTACAAAGAAGCATTTTTTCGATTATTACAACAAATTACGTTTTAATAAACGTTGTTTACGTAAAAGTGAAATTATTTACTTTAATAAGAGAACATGTAATAAACTTTATTGAGCTTGTTTATTCCTGTACACTATCTTACATAACAAACTGAATATTATATTGTATTGTAAATTTTGATTTAATTTAAATTTACGGTTGCATTAATTTATCTAGTTTTTTTGATCAGAATGTTTATTTAAGTATCGATTAAGTAATAACCTATTCGCCCAAAAAACCAGAACCTGAAATTTAAGTATGGCATGTGTGCCAACCTGTATTTTTTGTCATCAATTAATTATGCAGTGGCAATTGCTTTCAATGACATTGTTTCTGATACAGTCGCATTAGAAACTTCTAAAATAGTGTCCTGTGTCCTTGCACCAAAATCAAGACCTGTTGAAGACATCAACGGGATTTGTCAGAGCAGCAAACAACTGGACACTTTACCACTTCACCGCTCAAATTCGTAACAAAGTAGGTCAAAGTCAAAGTCACAACTACATTATTTTGCTCTGGGTTTTAATGGCTGTTGTTTGAGGTGTTGTGGAGAAATCATTTATCCAACAAATATGCTTCACTAACTGATCAAAATTAAAATATACTTTATGTAAACTTGCCGGTCATGTTTCAAATGTTTATGTATCAACTTCACCCAATCAAAAAAGAAATCATGCTCAACAAACCAGATGCAAGAAATTACAACTTCAACCTATATTCAAGCAACGGAATCGGAGCTAGTATATATGTATGGAATTAGTCATATTATCAACTTGAATTAAAACTCTTAAAACAGATCGTTATTTTGTTGAAGATTTTAGTAATCAATAAAAATTGAGGTAGATTCTGGATTAGCATACGCATTTCTGCCAGATACATTTTTTAAAAAATTAACCATCGATAGCTTACTATAATCAGCAACCATCAAATTCTAGTCTTACACGCAAATATAGAAAGCAAATCCAAGATGAAATTTATATTGTATCGGATGGTTGTTAGCTATCTTCAATATCGACAATTTTAGTGCACGTTATCCAGATGTGTTTGAAGAAAACATTAAATGTGTTCCCAGGATTTTAGTAATTTTAAGCTTTGGGAAAATGCAACACCAGTATACCATTAAGTGCGCGTCGTGCCCTGTGCACTCTTTGGCAGCGTTGATTAAGAACTTCAGTTTCTAGAGCAAGCCAAAATTATCACAAAAGTTGCTATAAGTGACTGGTATAAGAAAATGTGTTCTATTCGAAAAAAAATCCAGTTCTTAGTGGCAATTGTTAACATGCCACGACCAACATCTGTTGAGTATCTTTAACAACTTTTGGGTATGGGCACGTGATATTCGCGTTTTATTGCCAAATCTTTGATTAAAACTGCACCTCTTTGAGAGCTCGTTAAGGAAAAACTTTCATTTAAATGAACGACAAGACAGGACAGGTTCTTCGGCATTTTAATCCCAATTCTCTTTCGCATCCAGTTCACAAACACTAGCCAAACAATGTCATTCACAACTCGACTATAAAGCTCTAGACATTGAGCATCTGTTTGTACGTTATTTTACACTAGTGATTTATAATCAACCCCTGGGCAAATTTTTTACCAAATTTTGAAAATACCAAAGGTGACATCTGCTCACTTGCAGCTGCATTACTTTCTGAATTTGACAATTCAGTTGTTTTAAAACAAAATGTAAAGAACTTAAACGTTGACTGTCTATCAAGAGCACCACTCTACTTGCCTGCAAAAACTGTGGAGTTTATCAACCCCAAAATAAAGCAAGTTTGTGAATTTTTGTCTGATTGAAACTTCTACTCTTACCTATTACAATCTCAAAGACGCTACTCAAGCTGATGAAATCTTATAAAATTAACTCTGCTAGCTCCGTAAAAGTATAATCAAAAATTCTGAATTTATCATCAAAGGCGACATAGTTTTTAGAGGTTTAAAAGTAATTTTGGCATTGAAGTAACCATCTGTCTTGGCATTTCAAAAATGAAACAGTTAGCCAGTTGTTACGTATATTAAAGATCAATTGAGAAAGACATAGAACGGTTAGTTGGAGAATGTTTTAACTGTCCTAAAGTACAGACAAGTCTTCTTTAAGTACCACTTCCATCCGTGAATGGAACCGAAAATAATTAAACACTATCATTTCCTGAGAATGAATTTTAAGACGTCCTAGTCAGATATAATTCGACAATCTTAACAAGTGATGAATTCAGAAGTTTTTGTGTTAATGCTAGAATCATTCAAAAATTTATTGCACCTGGTCATTCAGGTTTGGCTAAAAGAAATGTAGAAACAAAATACCGGTTTGCTGCAATGAAAATCTCTAATCATGAATCTCTAAACATGAAGAAAAAGATTATAAAAATCTAATTCAAATAAAGAACACGCCGCTCATCAATGGAAAAACGCCCAGCAAGCTCTTTCTGAATTATCATAGAACGCACTGAAACCTGATGTAATCAAAGAACCCTCAAAACCCACAAGTCAAGCTTAACGACTTACAATAGGTTCCCGCGTTCTAATTTGCTACTTGTTGAATATTAAACTTTAGTGGCGACCTGGCCTTATTACTGCCAAAGTCGGGAAACTACGCTACACTCAAACAAGGCAATATTTATATTTTTAAACGGCATATCAACTAATCCAGGTTTTATGAGTTTTAAACAGAACGAGTAACTTTTGCTCAAGAGAATGAAACATCAAACCAACCAATGCAGTTAAGTAAGTTTACGCAAGTTCCAGTCAGCTTCAGTTGCAAACGGAGAATACATAGTGTTGTTGCATATGTGCAAGAAAAAGTTGTATTTCTTCAACAAATGAAGTTTTGTAACACACATAAGCAAAAAAAAATTAAAGAAAAACGTAGAAAGAAACCCTAAAAAGATTAATCCAACTAATTGGTTGCTAATGGAAAACAAAACAGAGTACTTCAATTCAATAGCAAATACTGTAATCTAATATTTCAAATAATGTTAATGTTGGTGTGAATTTAAAGAGAGGGAATAAGGCCTTACGCGATATTATACACATTAAAAACTAAAACTCACGTTTTCACGGTGTACTGCTTCTCAATTAGGAAGTATAATTGTAACTTTAATATTATTTTCTGTAGCTACGTTTCTTTCTTTTAATTTTACAATTTCCATTTCTATCGAATAATGGTAAGGCGTTATTTAGGTACATGTAAAATGAGAAAAAAAGTAACATATAAAGGAACGCTCTGATCTGCTTTGCTGAGGATGTACAATAGGCTTGATAGTCGGTGGGTTCTTGCCTTAACCCTGTTAGGCTTATGATTATAGAAGGTATTGCGGTCTTTAACGTTTTAGCCGGACGGAGGTTAATTAATTTCCATCCCCAATTCGCGACGGATAAATAAATTATAACTGTTAAAACACCAAAATGCCAGAACAGTTGGATTCAACAACAATAAAAAACCAACCAACAGAAGAGAAAAAAGAAGCCTAAAAATTGATTACTTAGGATTGTCTTATCAGAATTATACAACTTACCAAAGATGTTGAGTTGCTTAACTCGATTCAATTTAAATGTACGCAGAAAATTCTAGACTATAACAGGCAAATAATTAGTGTATCACTATATTTCCCAATAACAGATACATTTATTTGATTCATTTGAAGAAAATTCAAAATTAATTTGTTAAGTTATTTTCAAATGAACGTGCGTACATCAAAATTGTTTACTTTTTTGCATACAAATGGAAAACGAAAAATAAAGATTGTCAACCTAACAAGAAAAATGTAACAAAAATAAAACATAAAATGAAACTGTTGCACTCTCCCTCCACCTACTAAGAGGTAAATTTTTTCAAACTTACCTAATCACCAAAAACTCAACAAGAAGAAAAACGAAGAAAACAAAAACTAATCAGTCGTATTAATCACCTAAATCAATATAGTCTAAGACAGGCTTTAAATCCTGCACATGCCAAATTCCAGATGAATGTCCATTTTCATCTTCTAGTTCATAAGTACAAAACTCTGTTTTTTTCTTAACACGATAAGGACCTATAAACAATAGTGTTAATTTAGCACTATATTGCTTTCCTGCATCCGCTAACGCTTTATTGATTCCCCACACAAATTCTCCAACATCAAAATGCACTCGTCTCCTTCTCAAATTATAAATTCTTTCGTTTCGGTCGTACATGTGTTGTAACTTAGTTTTGTAGTTTTCGAACGTTTTCTGAAATCCAATATTTCTTTTCTGGACAATTGTATCTTTCCCAATTTCGAATTCACTCGTCAAATGATCCTTACCATTACCAATATATTGACGACCAAAATTGACATAAAATGGTGAATATCCGATGGTTTCGTGCTTGGCAGTTCTTAAAGCACAAGCTAAAGATGCTGTATTCTTATCCCATTTGCGATGATTTTCTTTTACATACGACAGTAGGGTATCGACACCAGTAATTACCAATACACCAGTAATTGCCCAAGTAAATGCAAAATAGTGATAGTCTGCTGCCATCTACTGGTACTCAGAAGCATTATCTTCCAAAGTGTAGTGATGGCAATGCAGATCTGAATGCATTGACAGAAATAACATTTTTTTATAAGGTTAGGTTTTGCGTATGTGCGTTTATAGTGAATTTGTTAGCATTCAGTTAAGGTAAGTAGTTAGAGAAAAAATTTGTTATCAAAGCATACTTGGTGTAATTTTTGTTTTTTTGGTATTGGTCACGTTGTAATATAATGACAGAAGCATGTGACATTCGAAATTTTAATTTAAATTAATATTTTTTTATTTATATTGAGATGGCATCTTCTGGATAAACAATAGTCTTCATTCCAATAGTTGCCATAATAAGGCAATCACTGGAAAATTTTGTTATTTTGGATTTTTGACTATTTTGGAACATTGAATGTGTATTTCATGGAAGTACAACATATAAAAATTAAGCATGAATTTTTTCCTTGATGGAATCCAATTGTTGCCATGAGGTGGCAACTATTAGTTGAAAAATGTAGCAATTACTGGACTACATCTAATTGTCTTTTATTTTCTCACATTGATAGATGGAAAAACGTGTTTTCTTTGAATATTCTGAAGGAAATCTTGCAAAAGCAATATCTGAAGTCAAAAATAAAGAGAAATCTGTCAACTTAACTGCAAAGAAATACAGGATTCCCAGAAAGACTCTGTCAAATAAGGTGTTGGGTAAAACTTTATTAATACGTAAAATGGGACTACTTACCACGCTGAGTTTAGTTGAGAAAAAACTTTTATTTGATTGGATAATCAAAATATCTAGAGCCGGATTTCCTTTAGTCAAGGATGATATCATGTATATTGTTCAAAAAATCATAAAGAGTAATGAGAGAGATAATAAATTTATCAATAACAAACCAGGGAAAAAATGTTTTAAATTATTTATAAACAGCCACAAAGACCAATTGATTAAAAAAACATCAGAAACATTAACTAACGCAACAGCTTCTATAACAAGAATTATACAAAGCGGTATACAAAATTTTGTATCCATGTTTCTCAGCTAGATTACGAAATTCTTTTCTTCTCATTTGCACTACATTATTGCAAACAATGTATTGAGGCATTTCGTATACCAACCAGAAAAATCGTTCCTTCTACTTGTTTTGACAATGAGGAACTAGTCGCGGTGCATACAGGAATAATAATAATGATTACTAAAATGTGTGTAAACCCATGCGTAGATCTTGGCAAGAGACCTATAAAATCTAAACTAATTAATTGCCAAGGTCGATTCAATTGAGGTCTTTAGCCCATTAATCCAGCAGGCAATTTTTGTTCCGGTTTTTTTTTAATTGCAAATATAACACGAATGGTTGTAACTGCAAACGTCGGCTCTCATTTTAGGCCAATAATAACCACGATATAATTTCTAATAAGTTTTATAGACGCCAAGTGTCTTGACCTAACGTCATCGTGAGCAGTCTCTTATGACATCCTTTAGGGACCACAAGTTTCCATTAGTTATTTTCACTAAAAAATGGTGGTAATACTTAGTGTATTTGTACAGTTTGTCATCTGTTACTCTTCAGTGAGTATATTGATTGGAGTAGTTTTTCACCCGCTCTAACATTTTAGCATACCAACTGTCTTTGACTTCTTCCAACGTGTCAATTGATACTATGCGCGACAAAAAATCAAAGACAATATGTTCCTTTTTTTTCTGTGCTTGACTTGATAGTCAAAAGGCTGCAAACGCAATGCCCATCTACCCAAGCGTCTTTTTAGATCTCTTAAGCAATCAAGCCATAACAGTGAGTAATGGTCGGTAATTATAGTAAAGTGGTTTTCTTCCAAATAATGACGTAGTCTTTCTACCGCCTAAATTACACCAAGACATTCCCGCTCGGTGGTAGAATACTTGCGTTCTTGTTTCGTTAAAGACCTAGAAAGAAAACAAATACTTAACTTTTTTTCACTCTAAATTTCCTGTGTTACTAACATTCAATTCCCTATTTTGGCGTTTCCCAAACATTTTGCACAGTTACATACGGTTACATTTAGAGTTCCACATTGGTAACAATGCATTTTATGCGGTTGAGTACATTGTTGAGCCTGATGTCCCAATTACGACAATTCCAACTCAGTAGTTTAAGAGAAGCACATCTTCTTTATTTACACATTTTGAAGAAGCAGAAACTTGCAGGGATTTTAATTCAGAAGAGACACGATTAGGTAGACATGGTTTGCTGAACGCCAAGTTCGGCTCCAAAACTTTGAATACGATAAAATGAGTCTGTTACTTATGGCAGTTGACAGTTTTCGGTTCGCCAGTAGCGTGTTGTTGTATTGATCTTCAAAAATATTAATAAATAAAGTAAAGCAAATAAACTCTGAAATCTGTTAGAATTCAAATGCCATTGCCAAATAGTACCTACATACGTTTTATAAGAATTTATTTTGCACAAAATAGAAAATATTACTTTTAAAATATGATAAACCTATAATAAAACATCCACGCACTGCAAATTATGAAGTTAATTATCACAAAAAATTTATATTTAAGTGTTGTTCCTACAATGAAATCTGTCAAAATTTAACTAGATTCAATGATTAGAAAATAAACTTAAATTCGTTATTGGTTCCTAAACAAACTGTTTTGTTTTTTTTTTAATTTTTGATTGTAGTTGTATTAACATTTACTTGTAAATAACCATTCAAACAAACATTTTTTTTCTCAAGAAAGAAATCAGTTAACATAAATTGTTTAGACTCGATATATACCTGTATAACAATACTAGTAGGCGTTCGACGTTACCATAAACTTCTACGTGGAGTACTAATAGTACTGTACTTTGTGGTTTTTAAGATATCTCAGATATGATAAGCTTTTGCCATATTTCTGATTACTCCAATCAATAGAGTAAATAATAAGTGAATTTTTGACGAAAATAATAGTAGGATACCGTCTGCGCCATGTTATTGTAAATAGTGTAAAGTACCTTATAATCACGTTTTATACGGAAAATGAATTTTCATTATATTGTTAATTAACATTTAAATGCAAATAAACGTGTTTTTTCTCAACTTTTTTTTCCTGAGGAAAAAGAAATGTATGAATGTTAATAGTGTAAAAAAAAAGTTGTAGAAGATAAAAATACGAATAAAATGAGCACCAGTTCAACTCGATCAGGTAATAACTTTCAAAAAAAGAATCAGAAAAGTGCAATATATGGGTTTTTCTTTTAAAATAAAAAAAAAATGTAGCATAAATTTTTCAGGAAATAGGAGATAATGGGGTCTATTCTGTAATCAATCCGTTAAAATTAAAGTCCATTAAATTGGTGGTATCTATGGTTACATGTTAAATTGTAAATCTAATTGGTAGTTTATTTTTAAAGTATCTTTAAAATTAACGGAAATGTTACAGAATTCAACCCAATGATACGTACTTAGTATGTGCAAAAACCTGCGATTGTAGGGAAATTAGTTTATGCAAAATTGCGATTAAATTTTTTTAAGCAATATATTCAATCGAAGCTGATTTCTCGTGTGGTCGTCCGATTGTCAGAAATAAAAAAATTGTGAAGTTTATTATTTAACAATATTTTGTATGATATTAAATATACCAAAAAATTGTGCTTTTACATAACTGGTGTGAAGTCAGCGCCTTATTTTACAAATGTTGTATTTTTGTTGATTGGGCTACAGTGTGTTCGTAAATCAACGGTATTAAAATAAACTAAAAACAAAACTTTTCTTAATCCAGCACTTTGTTGATTTTTAAAGTTTTGTTTAATTGTATTTGTGCGGCAATACAGTGTCGTTAAGTCACTAGTACCATTTTTGAAGAAAAATAAATTTAAGAATGAAAAGTTTTAAATTTTCATATTTTCGAATAAATTCTGCAAGTTGGGTTGAAAACACAGCTCTGAAAAAACTAGTATTCATAAATTGCATATAAAATTGAGGTAGAAAAATTTAAATTTATTTTATTTATTGTTAGAAAAAAAAGAAATAAAACATACTGCAGTTGCAGTTTATATTCTAAAAAACGTAAACATTGTAATAACCGTAATTTCATAGAAATACTACTTGCAATCCTCGCAATAATGAAACAAGAAAAATTGAACTTTTAGTTTTCAATAGATCTATAGAGAAAATGAAATAAAAGTACAGAGCACATAATCTGAATTTAAGTTTTTGTTTAAAATGTAAATTCATTGAGTTATTTTTAACACTGAATGGAAACTAGTAGAATAAATAATCCTAAAATCAACAGCTAAAAAGTACCGTCATTTTGCGAGTCTTTGGATACGCAAATAAATTTGTTTAGATTGAAATATTAATTTACAATCGTATCTTTGTAAACAATGAACTTTGCTTTCACGTGAATAAATCGGATTTCAGCAGAAACAACGCCGCCATGTTTATTTATACCATCTAACCAACTGTATCAAGAATAGTATCTTCAGCTTCCAAATCCTGGGGCTAAATCTTAATATTCGGTTGTCTTACAACAACAATATTTATACTAAGATATTATATATATATATATATATATATATATATATATATATATATATATATATATATATATATATATATACATATATACTTCAAATTATTTTAAAACATTTGGTATTTCTAATTTTTTTCTAAAAAATGTTTTTTTAGTTTAACAAAAGTTTCAGCAAAAAAATTTCATCATGGATGCAAACTTTAATGCCTATACTAGTTTAACTTTACATTTTACACTTTAATTTGAATAACTTTCCCATGTGTAAAAAATAAATTATCTAAGTATATTGAGCACTACATTTTTAAAATATGATGATGATTTATTTTAAATATCCGTAAATGTTCTGTAGAAGTTATTATATTTCATTAATGTTGTTATTTTTTACACTCAATTTCTTACTTTACAACACAATCCATGTTAATATTAAACTTTAAATATATTTGAATTAAACATATACCGTGTGTCATTTTGAATTAGTATAACCTAGAATTCAATGCAATTTCATCATAAAGATCAAAATGTGTGCATTTTCCGGAAATGAAATTATTAAAACATATAAAAATAAAACTTATAGCAAATAAAATCAGTTTATCAGTCTCTTTAACATTTGTGACTTGGTTCTGTAATAGTATGTTTTGTTGTCATATAGGTTTGTTTATAGATTGTTTATTTTAAAGAAAATTACAAGACAGTATTTAGGCAATCTCCGGTTTGGTTGTTGTTACATTTACAATTATCACTGTAATTAAGTCTTTTATGTATTCACATTTTGTTTAGTATGCTAATTTAATATTAATTAATTGTAATTTTTTTTTGTATGATTTTGTAAGATTCGGATTTTTCTTTGATCATATATTGTTAAAGATGAAGGGCAAAACTTTAATCAATCTGTACCACTGAGAAAACAAAATTTGGGACACCGTTGAAAGTCAAATGAGCATAACTACCTTAAATAAGTATTTTCACTTTATTCTTTATTAAATCTAAATAATTCACGAAGATCAGGTTACTAATGCTAACCGTTGAGTGAAAAATACTTATTTAACATAGTAAAGCTTATTTAACTTTCAACAGTGTCCCAATTTTGTCCGGCAATAAATTAAATGAAAAAAGATGTCTACCGAAATTGTGAAAATCGAAAAATTGGAGTATCGAGCTATCATCAAGTACCTGTATTTAAAAGGGTTAAGAGGTAAGCAGATTTACGAAGATATGCTTAATACCCTTGGTGATCAATGTCCTTCGTATGCGACCGTCAAAATTGGAATGCAAGCTTCAAAAGAGGTAAATTTTCCATTGAAGATGATGACCGATCGGAAAGGCCAGTTTCTGTGTCAGTCCCCGAAAATATCGATGCAGTTCATGACATGATTTTATCAGACCGTTGAATTGGGCTAAAACGGATATCTGAAGCACTGAATATTTTATACGAACGTGTTCATCATATGGTTCACGTCAATTTGGACATGAGAAAATTGCTGCAAAATGGATCCCCAAATGTTTGAATGTTGACCAAAAGCGTGCAAGGAGTAGAAGCGTTCGATCTGTGCTCGATTTGAAAACGATGTAGACTTCTTAAACCGAATTGTTACTATGGATGAGACTTGGGTACATTTCTACGATCCAGAAACAAAGCAACAATCGATGGAATGGCGACACTCTGGTTCTCCAAGACCTAAGAAGTTTCGTGTCCAAAAATCTGCTGGAAAAGTTCTTGCTTCAGTTTTTGGGATTGCCATGGAGTAATCATGATTGATTTTTGGATAAGGGTAGAACAATAACTGAAGATTACTATTCGACATTACTGACCACTCTACGGGAAAATATTAAAGAGAAAAGACGCGGAAAGCTATCCAAAGGTGTTTTGTTTTTGCAGGACAACGCCCCTGCACACAAATCTCATGTTGCCATGCAAAAATTCGTGATTTAGGGTTTGAATTACTAGAACACCTCCTTATTCACCCGATTTGGCTCCGTCCGACTATCACCTCTTTCCTCAACTGAAAAAAAGTTTAAAAGGTCGTACATTTTCTTCCAACAAGGAGGTAATAGAAGCTGTGGAGGTCTGGTTTGCAGAGCAAGAAGAAACATTTTTTGAAAGGTCTAGAGACGTTGCAGGTTTGCTGTAATAAATGTATCCAATTAAGAGGAGAATATGTTGAGTAATAAAATATTTTGAAATTGAAATTTTGTTTGGTTCTATAGTAGGCTAAGAATTTTTCAATATATCCTCGTATATTTATAATTTGAAAAATATTAATATTATCAAAAATTTTGCTACTTATGTTAGTCTTGCAAGAACAGAAATATGGTGCTATTGCTAATGATTCACATTTATGTCGTTCGTTTTGGAACTGGCCCAAAGTAAAACTATCGCAACTACATGATCCCTTGTTTAATATAACATTAATACAGATATAATTTTTATTGACAACAAAAAAGAGATTACTTGGTCAAGTTGCAACATGTTATAAAAAGACTTTGCTGGTGAAAAAATATTTATTTATATTTCTTTGTAATACAACAATGATGAACAAAGTACATAGTAAATTTGTAAAAGCTAAAAAAATATAGACATACTAACTTTCAACTGAGCACACGTTTCTGATTGATCATAACAGAAATATTAAATGAAGAACAATTAATAATGAAACAATGTCATTCAAAATAGAAAGTATAAGTATAACAATGTATTACTGTTTGTAACCAGAAAGTCCCTATAAAATTGTTGGTATTCTTTATCCACAAATTTTTATTGCATAAATTAATAACACCATCTTTTTTTTTGAGATGGGCAAAGGTCCTGAATAGGCATTCTTTAATTCAAGGTCTTCAATGTTGAGGTTTAAACGTCTCTGTGTTTTTTACTTATAAATACTTCGTTGTAGTATTTATCTGCATAGTCAGTTTTGTAATAAAATATTTAGGTTTCGAAGAATCAACATAAATCACTTTTATCTCGGGCCAGTTCATCTTTTCATACTGTGTATTTACAGAGTAATTCCCATTTTTTTAGCTAAAGCTATTATGGGTATTCATTGCCAGGGCACGTTTATTTTGTTGGTCTTCAAATGTCTTTTCTTATCTCTCTGTCTAATGTGGCATTCATTTGTCTCCTTCATTTTGTTTACGTCCAAGATGAGAAACTCGTGAGATATAGTCTTGATATTGTATTTTTCAATTGCAAATTGCCATAATAATTCTGTTCTTGTTTTGTCCCCCACAATTATTAGAATAAAAGACTACGTTCTTTTCCTGGCAGTGAGTTTTCAGGTAGTGTAATACCAAACTGGCAATCTTAATGGCATCTCTTTTAGCGAACGTTTCATTAAATACGTAGCAGTACCCGTTGTTTTCCGCAATATTGTACATCGTAAAATTTGAGGAAGACAACTTACTGACATAATAAGAGTCAGATTCAATAGACAACGGGCTGTGTAGAACTGCCTGGAGGTCAAAGACAGCCACTAGAACTCAATCTTTGTTTGTCAAGGCAGTAGCTACATCTCTAGCTTTTTCTGCACAGCACATTTTTTTATTTTGAATGTGATTATTTACCTTTTTCTAATTTTTTCTCTTTTCATCTATAGTGGAATTTTTATATGTAGCACATAAAGTGCACTGGTCATTTTGGGGCTAAAAAATCCAATACTATGTTCATAGTTAAAACTTTTTGCATACTGAAAGTAGTGAGCTGGCGTTGATTCTTAAGAACACATTTATCTGTGTACAGTCGATACAAAGTGGCCAAATTCAAACAACCTTCAAAATACTTCCTTGTAGTCTATGCCCAAAGATAATGCAATTAAAAAGTCGACATGGATTCAATGTGACGTTTAATGCCAATCCTTATGTCATCACTAACACAATTTTTTCTATTTTCATGCTTTTCTTTTTGATCTTGTGCCAGCATGCCATCTTGATTTATCTATTTTAGAAGTGTTTTTATTACTTGATCACTGATTGATAAAGTTTTTAAAAATTATTTTTTGCATACCCTGATTTTATTTCCATTGATATATAAAAAAAATGTTTTCAAAATCTTACAACACTCTTCATTACGGATAAGGATAGTGCATTTAAATTTGCATGCTTCCTTTCTTTCTTTTCCGTTTGACCAGTTACCTCTGCTGTTTGTGTGTGCCCAAAAATTCAGTTGCCGTTTCTTTATGTTCCTCAACCATTTCTGTTCGCACCGTTTTCTTTTTCTTGACTTATTCTCATTTATTTCTAGTGGAATTTCTAGTTTTGAGTGACTACCCAAATTTTCTTTATAACACTGAAGAATATTTTCTTTTTCGAATTGAATTATGTTTTCTACTTCATTATTGTATCTTCTGTTCAATAATTTATTAGCCCCGGTTAATCGTTCTGTAACATGTTTCCATAACTCATCAATTCTGGAGTATATTGTAGAGGTACAACTTCATTTTCTCTGCAGTTCAAAGTGTTTTCCCTCAAAGTGAGTAATAACGTCTGAAATATCATTTTTGTAATTGTGATCTTGCAGTTCATACTCATTGTTGAAAAGTTTGTCTTCCTATGACTTATTATACATTTGCATATTTTGAAGAGTAATGAAGCTAGGAGACTCAGTTACGTCTTCGTTACTATTTTTTACAATAGTATGTTCGGTACACGTGTTTTCTGTCTTGTCTATGCATATAAACACACAGTGTTACAATAATGAAAACATAACCTCTAACTAGTTTTGCTTGCCCTTAATGTCTTGAACACTGCTAATTGATAATAAAGGTGCAAAATTAGGCACCAAGTAAACTAATTATTTGTTTTATACAGTCACTCATATTTCATTTTTGTCTAGAAATTTTTTAAAAAGATTTATAATTCACGCACGTGGCTTGTTACGGCGGAAAAACAATTAAACTGGAGCCAACTCTGTATGCAAAACTATCAAATGTTGTATTTACGTGTTGGCGGTAGAAAAAACTAGGGAATAAAAAACCGACGGAGAAAAAGCAGCAAAAAAAAGCTGACGGAAAGAAAAACAGCGGAAAAAAGTCGGCCGAAAAAAAAAATCCCGTGGAAAGAAAAACCGCGAAAAAAAGAGCTGACGAATAAAAATCTAACGGAAAAAAATCCAAAAGAACACCGGAGAAAAATAATTAAGTGATCAGTTGTGTTAAAAACTTTCGCTGTAGTTTCTCAAAATTATCATTATGAAAATCATAGTATGGCCTCCAGATGGTACAACAATAAGGAATTCTACGATGTATTAATTAATGATAATGGAACGTAAAGAACGTAAACTCAATGCGTTGATCGGTACTTTGTGCCAAAAATTTTTCTTTTTGTTAACATTTGTAATTGACTTTTGTCATACAAAATAATATTCTACTTTAGCACTTATACCATAACAACTATTATACATTTTAGTTTAGAATGTAAATAATTTAATTTTTAAGTGCATTTCCAAATCCAAATTTAGAAATGTATTTTATAACTTGCAAGTAGTTTTTAAAATGCATTTGCAATTCGTCTTAATACTAATTCTCTTCTAGTTACTAAGAAAAATTCTGTCGCCTATTGTAATAAAATTGTATTTACAATCATAAATCTTTTAAAGATACTTCTTAATCTTAAAACTAATCATCTTCCAGTGAAGACAAAGATAATCCTTAAGAGTACAAATCCTTATTCTATAGAAAGTGTATTGTGTCAGATTATAAAATATGACTAGAATGACTAATTACATAAAAAAATTATGTCGTCTATTGTTATAAAATTGTATTTACAATCACTAATCTCTCTAAATACTTCATAGTCTAATGGCACAAGAAAATATAAATAAGGTAAAAACAATTCATTTTCTTTTTTGTAGATTTATTTACAGCGGTTTTTGCACACCAGTTTTTATATCGCGGTTTTTGTCGGCAGTTTTGTTATATCCAGGTTTTTAATTTCCCAACTTTTTTTCCGGTTGACTTTTTTTCCGAGGTTTTTTCCGGAAGCTTTATGTTCCGTAAGCTTTTTTTTCTGCGGCTCTTTTTCTGGGGTTTTTATATCCCGGCTTTTAATTCCACGGCTTTTTTTTCGAGGTTTTTTTCCTTAGATTCGTATTTACGATATTCTTGCACCGACATTTTCGTACTTGTCTCAAGTTATAGACTAATGTATATTATAATGCGATAGTGTTGTATGAGGATTTTGATGAATATACATTTTGTTATAGTGACACAAATACAATAAAATAACTAATACATTTACGATACTGTGGTATTGTAAAAATTAAGGTTTTTTGAGTTCAAAACTCACTTATGTAAAAAAAATTGATTCTTGTTACTTACAATACTGTTGCACTCAGGGTGCGATTTGTAATTGTTATCAGAGGATTTTAAAATCAAATATTTCAACTCATTATTTTTGTGCTGTACCTTATTAATTAGAGTACTAATATTAAATTGTTACTTACTTAATAAACTCGAGACTTAAATTTTAATCAAAAGTAATTGTTTCAAAATATCATTTTAGAAAAATGCATTTTTAGTTTTCCAAGAATGTTTCCATAATTATTACAAATCTGTAATTTTGTTTGAAATTGTAGATGTTGCTAATTTAATTTTATGCAGTTTTTCGATTTCTGTGGTACATTACTTGTATTTTAATTAGCAATTAAAGCAATTTGTAGTTTATTTCACATTCAAATAATCGTGTATTAATTTCAATTTTGCAAGTTCTTTCGTGGAGATGAAGAGTTTCCTATAAACTTGCTTATACATTTAACGAATGCGATTGTATACATTAATTATTAACATTAAAACTTAAAAATATTTACGTCCACGAACAGAATTCGAAAGCAAGTCTGTAGTAAATAATTTAATTTGGTATTAAACCCAGTATTATGTTTTAAATAAATTCATGCGAAAATGCTTTATTAACTTAACTCTTAATAGTTTGTTTTATACTTATGCTGTTGATTGTATTTACTGTAAAAAAGATGTAAAATACATGACTAGAATATTCATTCAACAATGTCACGTTTATTTAGTCTTCAGAGATTTGTATTAAAAAATATTACTTACCATTGCAAAACAATTAACTAAATTTTATTTACAACAAACACAAACTTAGTTTTTGCAAAATAATTATATAAAACTTTCAAGAATTATTGAATGTTTAAATGGAATCTAATGGATCTTTATTGTGCTTTCATAAAAAAATTTTTTCAAAATTAAAAAAATTAAACCTAAATATACTAAGTGACATAAAAAAAGAACAACCAGTAATAATGAATTTATTTGAACAATTTTTGGTATACTAGTGTATACGAATTAGATTAGTAAACGATCACAATTTGATAAAAATTAAACTGTTAACTTCTTCAAAAAACTTAATAATGTGTTGCTCCACCACGATGTCTTGTGCACTCATTAACACGTCTGGACATACTTCTAATGAACTGATCGATTTTTTCTTGAGGTATCTCATTCCATGCTATCTGTAACTGATGCTGCAAAGCCGCTAGAGTTTGTGCAGGGTAAGGTAAATTGAGTAATCTTCTTCCCATAATATCCCAGACGTGCTCGATGGGCGAAAGATCGGGAGATCTTGGTGGCCAAGGCAACAAAGCAATTTGATTGGCCTCAAAATGAGCCAAAGAAACCCTAGCAACATGAGGTCGTGCGTTGTCTTGTTGGAATGTGCTGTTGGGGATGGTCTGAACATAAGGTACAATATGGGGGTCTACGACCTCCTGGATGTAGCGCGCAGCGGTCATGTTACCTCTAATGAAGACCAAAGGTGACCTACTTCCAATAGCAATAGCTCCCCATACCATAACTCCAACTGTGTGGTGCACATGCCTATTCACAGAAAATTGGGGATCTTGTCTTTCACCGCGCCGTCTTCTCACCCTTGCACGACCGTCATGCATACCCAAACAGAATCTGGATTCATCACTAAAGACAATTGAATTCCATTCTTGGTCCCAATTTGCCCGTTCTCTACACCACGCTAGACGATAACGTCGATGCTCTGGAGTCAGTGGTAGCAAAAAGGGGACGGTATGAAAAGAGCCCAAAGGTTCTTATCCGTCTATAAACGGTTTGCATCCCAATCGGGCTTCCATGTTCTTCAAACCACTGGTCCGCAATTGCCCGTGTAGAAGAGAAGCGGTGCTGTAAAACCAATAGTCTAAGACGGCGATCTTCGCGTTCTGTGGTTCTTCGACGACGTCCTGTACCGCTCGCTCTTCGTGTACGGCCCTCTTGATTCCATGCCCGAACACAAACTGCCACAGTGTTTAAACTCCGTTGCGTTCTAGCGGCTATATCTCTCATAGACAAACCAGCCTCACGCAATCCCACAATAGACCCGATTAGTGTGACGTCACGTACAAACCGCTAAATTCAAAATTCGGTACTTTGCAAAATTGTGGACGAAAAAGTGAACCTTAAGTACAAGGACTTAAGGGTTATATTCAAATAGATCAATAGAAGTTGGTTGGTTTTCCAATATATACGCATAAATAAGAGAAATCGTTGTCATATTCACTAATTCTGAACCTTTATCTTTCATCTAGTATCAATATTACATTTTCAAATAGCATATTTTTATTATAAATTAAAATTAATTTTTTATACTACAAATACATGCGCAGAAATCAGCTGGCGGGAACAGTAATTTTAGAAATACGCACCGGGTTAACCATAACCTAATTACTATGAAGTACTATTAAATTAAACTATAAATTACGTATTATAAAGATCAAACTAATGAAGTAAACGAGTCAATAAGCTAATAAAGAAACAAGAGTAACGCCAGGAACAACAAAGGAAAACAGCAATTACAAAGTATAAGGTTAACCCGGTGCGTATTTCTAACATTACTGTTCCCGCCAGCTGGTTTTTGCGCATGTATTTGTAGTATATAAGTTAATTTTAATTTATAATAAAAATATGCTATTTGAAAATGTAATATTGATACTAGATGAAAGATAAAGGTTCAGAATTAGTGAATATGAAAACGATTTCCCTTATTTATGTGTGTATATTGGAAAACCAACCACTTTTTATTGACCTATTTTATTATCACCCTTAAGTCCATGTACTTAAGGTTCACTTTTCGACCACAATTTTGCCAAGTACCGAATTTTGATTTTAGCGGTTTAATTTGACGTCACCACTGATCGGGTCTATTCTACCCCTATCAAACTCGCTTAATTGCCGAAAATTATGGCGTCTTCGCACTGGAGGCATTGTGATTGAATTAAAGAAGCTCTTTGAAATGCAATTTAAATCGCTTAAATGACAACTGTACTTACAAATGCTTAATTCATTGTTTTAGAGCTACTTAATCGTAAGTGTTTTTGAATGAGGTTAACAAAACAACCGCTAGGGCAATATGGCTGAAAAAACTGATCGTTTTGTATCTTAATATAAACAAATATATTCCCAAAAAAAATTTACAAAATATTCATTATTACTGGGTGTTCTTCTTTCTATGTCACTATAATATGATTAATTAACATTGGTCATAAAATATTTGCCAAAAATAGTCAAATTTATGGAAACACACTTTATAGATTTTTATTGCTATAGTATCTTAAAGCCATCATTGTAAAAAAAAATGAGTTTCTCTGTATCGACTATTTTGATCAGATATTTGCCCATATTTCGATTTATCAATTTTATCACAAAATATGATTGCGTGTGGACAAGCGTTGTTTTGGCTTCCTGATCCTCAACAAACGTTTTAAAATAATTCAGTTTCAAAGTTTTGATCTTTTCGTCAAAATTCAATTTATTATCACAACAAAAAAATCTTTGGTAATACTCTGCCAATTTTGCAGCTTCTTGGTTGAGTATGGCTTATAATTACGTTAATGAAAGCAATAGCATTGTACTGCTTATGTTCACTTTTTATTTATCGTTTAGCTAATGAAACATTTTCCTTACTTTTCCAAGTGGTTTCTCATTATGTAAGTGCACCAATACCTCTTGATTTGGTTATTATGCTTTACTAATTATTAGCTTTGTGGATGCTGTTCACAGTCTTAGTGTGTTTTTACGTTTCCAATTAAAGCAGGTTGACTTCTGATCCTTTGTCTTCCTTTTCAAATTTGATCTTGTTCTTGCCTTAATTTTTATCGATTATGGTTGCCTATTATTTTAATTATAAACAGCGGTTCTAGTTTGCTGAGCAAGATCTTCTGGGTAGGACAGCTGCATGGATGTGATTATTTCAGCACAGTGTTCTACGTCATAGTGCATTTTTTGCAAATATTTACTATTTTAAAGCAGCATGGTTCGCTCTCATTAAAAGTGTGTCCTACCGCAAGTACGTACTTGTTAAAATGTCAAAAACGCTATAACCTGCATCTAGCAGCATATTGGTTTAGGCCGTTGTTGATTGGTCGCTAACACGAATAAACAGTTTTTTTAAAGATCTGACAGTAGAGTACATTTTTCATCGGAATTGAACTACCAAGTTCGGAAGTGGACGGACCTCTAAAAAAGCTGACCACTCATGTTAGCAAAACGTTAGAAAGAAATTTCAATCAAAGGCGACCTTTAAACACAAATCTAGACAACACTAGTACATCTAAATTGCACGTCTCCAGTAACTTGTACGAATTACTAAAATCTAGCACTGGAAGTTCCGTGTATAAAGCCTGACTTTTAGTACGTGGTTTCAGTATCTAAACGTCCTATTTTAATCATCAGATGTTAAATAACCAACCTATAATTATGCAAAGCTTTTGCCTGAAAAGTCAACCTTGGTATGGTTTTGTTGAGTTTATACTGTTTAAAATATAAAATTGTCATTTTAGTTGGGGAATGCGTTTTGACTCAACTGAGGTCATAAAAAATAGGTTGCAGAACTTAAGTCTCAAACGCAAACAGCATCAGACAAAAGTGTGAAATCACTAGAATGCATCTTTGAACAAACAGTTTATTTGTAAAAAAATTAATTGACAAGTCAAGGTTGGTAGGTTTGATGTTTATTTAGAGGTCTACCGTGTACATAGTTTTTGTCTTTGTTAAGTTCATTTTTAATCTTATTTTTCCGTTTTCTTGTCCAGTTCTTCTAGCATTTGTCTCAAGTCTTCTGGGTTTTCAGCTATTATATTGTCGGCGAATTTTAAATTATTTAATCGTTAATACATATACCTGTGCTATAAAATATTACTAGGTAGAGGAAGTACGCTGGTCATGAGGCTAGATGTAAAGACGGCAGATGGAATAATGTGATATTACAGTGGAGAATATGGATTGAAAAACGTGGAAGAGAACGACCGCCATCACGCTGAACAAATGACCTGAAACTTACAGTAGGATGTAACTAGACAAATATAGCGCAAAACAGAAAAGTATGGAAAGGTATGAGGGCGGCCTATTATCAGAAATTAAGATAGGTGAAGACAATTGACATTGTCAACGTTTGGCCGCTATTGGATGGGAACTTTTTCAAGGATAATTTTAGTAAAAAGTGTAAAAAACATATAACAATTTTTAGACAAACAAACTACAAAAATATTTTACAAAATATGACACAATTAATACAATTTTTTTAATTTCTTGTAGAACTATTTTTAGACGGAATTACTTATGTGTGCATTGGTATTGGTGTCAATTATCGGTAATAGGTTGTATAAATTTAAAATACGTAGTAATTTTTTAGTTAATGTTATTCATATTACTAATTAGGTCAGGTCATGTTTTTTTAAGTTATAAGTTTAATCGAGTTTTTTATCAAAAATCTGACAAAGATACGGTTCTGTTTCCCTTTATAGTTGTTTACTTTGATAGTGCTATTTTGACCTCAATGAAACAACAGAAGAAGTTATGCTACCTGCATCTGCATCTTTAAAATTTTTGATAACTTTTGTATCATTGAGGGGTTAATTTTATCAAACTTCCCAACTTACCATTGACATAAAACACTGTAAACTTTAGATTAATTAAGGCAATATTTTTACTTAATTTTTAGATTTAATAATCTGTATTCCATTTTTTTAAAACCTCTATACACTTGCATAAGTTGTCTTGAAAACGATCAGAGAAGATCATGACACTTGATATGACTTGTAGATAAATACTGCTTTTGTTTTATATTTATCATTTGAATAACATTCTGTTTCCTTTTATTCTCTATTGCTATTTTCTTTTTCAATGTTCGTTTATGTTTTAATTCAAGTGTACTTTTTCATATTGGGTATCTGGCTATTAGGCTTTTGCTTCTTTTCTTATCCTTCAGTTTTTCGTTTTGAAGTTTCATTTTTGAATTTGAAAAATTAGGCAGAGAATCGTTTTTTGACAATATATGTCTTTAACATACAATAATAATTTGCAAAGCTGTTAATTTTTTAGAATTTAACTTGTCATTGCATTGCTCTCTTTCATAAGAGACATTTTCCTTCAATTTTGCAATACATTTCTTTATGTTGAGGGGCGAGTAACTAAAGCATTTCGTTCGAGTTAACAATCCCTGTTAAAAAAAAATGCGATATTTTTATATTACTGGGTTTCTATTTTTTTTATGTAATTATAAGAATATGGCTTTGTGTAGTTTATGGTACTGTATGTATTAGAAATAACGCATTTAAAATATCATAAATGAACAATAAATAATAAATTAAATCTAATAAGATAAACAGTTTCAATTAATAAGAAAATTTAAAATAACGTACGTATGTCTAGTATGATATGAATTAAAATAATGCACTTACAATAGCAACAATAGAAAACAAAAATCCAAAACGTTTCGAACTTTAATTTAGTGATAGTAAAACTTTCACTTTGAACAATTAGAAAAATTACTTTCTGTGGAATTCCTACGGTCATTAAAATGCCATTTGCATCCTTATAAATCTGGTAATATTTAGTAAATAAATGTATTTACAGCCGGTAATTGGTGATGAAAAACGGAAATCGGTCCGAAAAAATTCTTTAATTTAATTTTTTTTAGTTACACTGGCAACATTTTGCAAATTTTTCTTAGCATAATCATAATAAATAGATCGTGTGAGTTTTAAGACTTTTATATTTATACATACTTTTCTTTTTAACAGGGATTGTTGACGCAAACAAAATCCCGTAGTTACTCGCCTCTTAACTTATAAAAATGTATTGCTATCTCCGTTGCCGTGTGTGATTAAAGTGTTTATTAATTGAGACGAAGTTATGTAATTGATAGTATAATTTGTTAATGATTATTTTCTATCAATTCATATCGAAATTTGCATGTTTAAAAAAGTTAGCAGGTACTGATAAAAGATCCATTCTTATTAAAATTTGTAAAAGGATGGATGAATTATTGGTTAAAATTTCATATATTTTAAGTTAAAAATAATGAAGTTACACGACTTCAAACACTCTTTGTGTAAAATAAAGGCACAACATCAACCCGTTTATTAATTTATTTGCCGAAGAAATCAACCTACAAATTTGACATTTATTGACAGCTAGTAGATATGTACAAGATACATACATGCCAACTTTCAAAACAATTAAACGCTATATTAAAAAATTATAACAATCTAAACTCATGTGACTTGCTTTTGATACTGATAGTAATTTTTTTTAACGGCGTTTTCTGAAAATTAATCTTCCTCACATTTTCGCTTTCTCCCACGAATCATAAACTAAAACACAAATTAAACTAGACGTAAATATATACCAATTTAAACGATTGAAAATAAGTGTTTAATTAGATAGAGGATGGAATGTTTTATATTAATGTAGAACAAAAGATGCGTAAAAAATTAATTTTCCAAAATGTTGTGGCAGATTCTATCCGTTAACTTAGACTATTGTTTTTATATACTTAGACGAAAACAATTTTTTCTATTTAGTTTTAATAACAAAGATATTTGGGCAACCACTATGTTAAATATAAGAGGAGCTGCGACTCTTAATGTTTTCGTTACCTTTTGAAATTCGACCATTTATTATAGAAATTTAATTTAATTTAATCGTATGGTACATTTTAAATATTGTAATAAATAAATAATAAGAAATAAATATGGTCGTTACCCTCTTTTAAATAAAACGACGTTGTGTGTTGAATTTTTACCCATTGATGAACGGTCTTCAATCAGTTTTTTCTAGATTATCTTTGTGTAAACCTTGTCAATAATATAGATGACGTTAACGTAACCGTAGTTGTTTTTTTGCTGATGATGCAGCTACACTTTAGACCTAAAAAATAAAAACCTCACTCTTATCTGCAAACTAGATATTTTTTAACTCTGAGTTAAATTGCTGGCATTAACGTCATTTATGAAGATTTTTATAACTAGCGATACAGTGCCATTCAGAAAAACGGGAAGACTTAACAACTTTTTGTCTTGCAATTTATTAAATGATTATGTCTACTATTTAATAGTTCTTTTAATTTTTACTCCACATCTTATGAAATAAGATAGGGTTTTCAAACCGTATATTTTAACACTACTTTTTCTGACAAATTAGAGTTAGTAGTTATAATGAAGCAAAAAAATTATGTCCGACGGACCTTATTTATAATTCCGCAGGTTGTAACAATATCTCAATCAATATCAATTTTACAAGAAAAGTTGAGCGAACAAAGTTGTTAGAAACTGTATTCTCTGTAGCTTTTGTTTAAACTATTTTTTTGTAAAACGCACTTTTATTTTAACGCCCTATATAATTATTAACGCAGTTATAAAAGTAAACCATATGAAAGTTTTGCCGTAAATCCCACAAAAAGATCTGAAAGTGTTCTGGTTGTTTATGTTTATTAAAAAACAAAATATCGAAACATTTTTTGTGTTTAATTAATAAAAAGGAAGACAACTGCTAAAAAATGATATAAAAATATGAAAGAGGAAGCAAACTTATATAAAATAGGATTTTTAATCGCTGTTAAAACACATTATAAACAACACTTTTTGTAAAACTTATTAATTTCTATATATGGGAAAAGAGAAAAACGAGTAATATAAAAATGCTGGCGATTAAAGAAACAAAGTTATGTCCTTTTCGGTTTAACCAGAAACAAAAATATATTAAAAGGTGCTATCAAATAATAGACATTATCACAATTAAAAACTATTGAAACATTTTTTGTAAATTGTAAGAGCTATTAAGTGTTCCCTCTTTTCTCAATGATACTGTACAGAAATAAATATTTTGTATTTAATTAGTTTTGTTAAATTAAAGTTTAAATATTAAATTTAAATAAGAAATTTTGATTTAATTATTTGATTAGCATTATTAATTAATCCAACATTTTTCCGTAAAATTGTTTAAATTAGTATTAAAACTTTAACGTTTATCCTTACGTTCTAATTATTTTGAACGTTAATGTAAATTTTGCAATTTGTAGCAAATGTTAACAGTTTTTTTGT
The DNA here is from genome assembly GCA_030710515.1 of Abscondita cerata. NCBI lineage: Eukaryota > Metazoa > Arthropoda > Insecta > Coleoptera > Lampyridae > Abscondita > Abscondita cerata. The sequence continues at coordinate 80,751 of JALBCR010000595.1, forward strand.
TAATTCATTCAAAACACTTGTGCAATATACCTTCGTTTAGCAATGCAAAATTCAGAACGATTTACGCTTTAAAAATTTTACTAATTATAACACTTTCTTTTCGTCAATGAACATTTGGTTAATTTTACAAAGGTAGGGAACTTGTTACATATACTTAAGAAAACTTTTTATTAATTAAGAGTTTAACGAAAATAAACGCATTTATAAGGTTATTGTTTTACATTTGTATAATGAGACGAATAAAAAAACACAAAATTTTGAAAATAATTTATAGGAGTAACTATCTAAAATGTAATGAAACTTATGAATAAGAGTTTCAAGTGTTTGTTTTAGAACCCAAAGTTATGTTAATTTATCCTATATTATTTTATTAGTTTACTTAACCGAAGTAGTTTTGCGGTTCTGCAGGAAGTTTACTTTATAGCCCCCTAATTTTCAACAATTTAGTTTTACTTACATTTAATTTAAAATTGGTTTTAGAGTGATTAGCTGTTTGACAATATTAGTGTAGAATAGTTGAGGGAAGATTTTTTATTAGTATTTCTACATTAGGTCTGTACGCCAGAAAATGTTTGCTTGCACTTCTTTTAACTTAATAAAATCTTATTTATTGGAAATAGAATAATAGTTTGGTTGTAAAATTAACATCCAACACTAAATGCGAATTGTTTTATTAAGACATTGAAGTTGCTCACCTTCTCCCTGTTTATGGTAAGATTTTTAAACCTTAGTTTTTTATATTATGTAGTTTTTTCAAAATAATTTTCAATTTTTGGTTGCTCAAAAAATTTCACTCTTCAAAGTCGATCCGGAGATATACTGTATATCTATAAAATGTCAATTACAAATTCAAGCAAATGATGAAAATTTAATGCTGGCTACTTATTTAATGTTTACAACTTGCGAGTCATCTAGCTAATGATAAAAGTCTATAATATGAAAATAAAACTGATCACCACTAACTTTATTTTATTTAGCTTCAGTTTTTTTATTCAATTTTTTGAACCCAAAATGTTTGTTTTACAGCATAATCTGGGCTTATGGAGTAGCAGATGGTACGCCCAGAGTTTTTATTTAAAAGTAGCTAAACATTCCTTTAATTAGCTTTTGTTGCAACTTCTTATCCACATATAAACAACCAATCTTAAAAATATGCTATAATTTGAAACATGCAGAAATTAGTACAGTTTGCATGTACTATAAAAATGATGTTTTTGTGGTAGAGCTTTTAAACTATTGAGCTATGACACTACAAAATAATCAAAATTTATACTAATAATAAATTATTTATGTATTTGGACATTTTAAAACCTGTTTTGAAGTCGACTTTTAAAATTGGTTTTCAAAGTCGACATTTAAAATCGATTTTTAATTCGAATCAATTTTCAAAATCGCTTTTAAAATCGATTTTAAGAATCGGATTTTAGAGTCGACTTCATCGATTCATATAATCGATTTTAAAATAAATGTTTAAGAATCCATTTTAAAAAACGGTTTAGTCGCTCAATTTAAGATTTTAGACATTGACCTTAGGCCACTTTTTTTGCCCATTGGCTTTTTTTTCGGCTTTTTATGCGTGTATTTTTTTCTCGAAATTCTTTATTAAGCGTTTTTTTCCGTTTTTTTTTAAATAGATGAATATTAGTAATAGTATGTAAATTCGCTATTACAATTACAAAATACATTATTTAGAGAACCGATTTAAAAAAATCGACCAAAAACCCATTTATAAAGTCGACTTCAAAATCCGATTCCTAAAATAGACTTTAAAAACCGATTCTAAAAATCCACTTTGAAAACCAATTTTAAAAGTCAGTTTTAAAACCGATTTCAAGAATAACATAACATAATTTAGGTTATGTAAGCTTAGAATTATATGAACAATCGACCCATGCAAAAGAAATTATAGGTTTGTATTTAAATAAGAAAGTTGATAGCAACTTTTAGGACAGACTGTATAGCTGAAGGTCTAAAAATATTTTAGGTAGAATAAAAATGATCAATTATGGCCGCGTACCTCATTTCAAGTTTTAGATTTATCTGCAAGTTAAAAAACTTTTATTCATGCTCTACGCAGATCACTCTGTATGTATGCAGGTTATCGACACACGTGTGTTTCAATTATTTATATTATAATGTATTGCTGTTGGTTTTGAAAGCTTCCATATGTTATTAAATTACTTTTTAATGTTTGAAATATATATAACTCACTAGCTGCATGCGAATTTTCATTTGCTAATATGTAACACTTTAACATATTGTAATTTTGAAAATTTTTATACACAATATTTAAATTTATAAACTTAGTGCAACGGTAAATGACACCAAATTTCAATGGCTACACATGCCAGCACTATAACCTGATAATGTCAAATAAAACTGCAACTGTTCCAAAGCCCTATTCGATGTAAAGGTAAAATATTCAATATTTTGTCATTTTTAGAAATAAATATTCACAATTTGATATTTTTAGAAAGGACTAAATGAGAGTATTTTATTAAAGTTATAGCCAACTTTAATTTTATTAAAAAAAATAAAATCTCATTGTGTCACTAGATTGTTCTTAAAAGGTGCCCAAAGAATGTGTTCACAAAGTTTGAATATTCGTTTTACAAAAAAATGCCGGAAAATTTAAAACGCCCTGTATCTTGGTTGGGAGCGAAGATAACGCCATGCAACTTTTGCCATTAAATATTTCTCAAAAATCAAGCCTACGATTTCTCAGTTAATTTTGCTCTATCTAACCAGGAATTACGTTTTTCCAGTCAAAACGTACCAATTGTGACGACCCTGTACACATACACGGTGGTGCTTTTGAAAACGGGTCATAGGGATTTAACATTGTGAACTCCTAATAACAACAGCTATGCGGATTAATTTTAGCTTCATTTTGATAATAAAACCATTAACCTATGACCCGTTTTCAAAAGCACCACCCTGTATAGTTACAGTTAACGATTGTTGAGTATCTCTTCTAAACATGTTGATGATGTAGATTGCCAAATGGTCTAAACCCTTTATGGTGAAAGTGGCGTTGCATCAAAAAAAAAATTAAATGTTAGTAGATGGCAACGTTTCGCAACTCAATGTGGGTACTTCATGAGGCCTTAATTAACAAATTTAGATGAACACCATAAACAAACAAATTCAATATTATATTGAACTACCTACATATTATGAAAATTGTGTACCAGAAATGCTACACAAATCATCTAAATTTGTTGACTGTGACCAAATGAAGCAACAAAATGTTGCCTTACCAACCTTTGAGTTTTCTTCGATGCAACGCTACTTTCGTTTATAAGGATCCATACATGTTTACCATCTGGCAACCTACATTGCAATTAATCATCTTACATAATGGTTTGATACTTTTACATTATTTACAGTTTTTTCAAATTAAAAAAAATAGTTAAATAAATAGATGTTTAAATTATTGTAAAAATACACAAGCTTTATTTTAATCAAAATAAGTTTAATACTCTTTAACATCTTTTTTCTTTAGCATACGTGTAACTGAAAACCATACCCTTACTCATTTTCTTTTTTTGAAGTTCTTGTAAAACACACACTAACTTTGGAAAGTTTTACGTCACAGTTACTTGTGTTTCAATAATATACAATATAACAAAGTTTGTTACTAGTTAAAATTTTACTAAAGCAATTTACACTACAACAATCAAAGGACTTTTTACTAAGCAGTTTAAGTTCAACAACAAAACCCCAGTGTTATTAGAATAACAACCCTCAGGAAACTAATTAATTATTGTTCATGCAGTAGTACAATGTCCTACCGGTAGTTAATATATTTTTAGCTGTTTATTTAATTACTAGTAGACATCACTTTGTTTGCAAACTATTAAATTTGTTTAGGTCTACTTATTAGTATGTCAAGGTGAACCATCTTGTTGTGGTTAAATAAATATCGTAGGTAATTACTATCTTTTGCGTTAAATTTGAGACTACATGAAGTTAATTAATATACAGGGTGTTTCTAAAAGGTATGTCATAAATGTAACAGCGTAATCCTGGGACAAAAAAAAGTGATTTGACAAAATTTACCTATATACAAAAACGTACTCCTGCAGAGCTACAGTTATTTAAAGTTTCATTTTGATTTTCCTATATTTGGAATATTTAAGCCAAATCTAGAGATAATCGAATAAAATTTAGCATGAGAGTTTCTCTGTAGGATGCAAATAAGCAGTAAAATTTGTACTTACCTAACTTATTATTCAAGGGTACTTAACCTAAAAGAGCATTCCATTTTGGCCAGAATTTTTTACTGGTATAAGTAGTCGAAATCTAACTTTATCACGTTGAAGTATGTTAAAAGCAAAAAAAAGATTCTCTTGTTAAAGATATGAAAAGTTAACAATTTTCGATAAAAATCGATTTGAAGTTTTTCTGTTTTTTTTAAGTTTACATTTTAATTTAGTTGGCTTAGAAAATAACTATTAACCTAAAGAATTTATTAAGTTAGATTTAAATAAAATTTACAAAATAAAAAACAACAATAAAAGAGAAACGAATAATAAAAATTATAAAACATGTTCAAAATGTCCTCCACCCACTTCAACGCATTTTCTAGCACGTTTCATTAAAGAAAAGCGAATGCTTTCAAAGATATGAGGAAGATTTCGAAAATCGTTAGCTGCTTCAAGAATTCGTCTCCTCAGCAGAAGTTCACTGGTAATTGAATTACTGTAAACAGCGTCTTTCATGAAACCCCAAAAACAATAGTCTAATGGATTAAAGTCGGGCGAGCGTGGAGGCCACACCACCGGAGCATCAGCACCTCGTCCTATCCAGCGCCTTGGAAAGTTTTCACTAAGCCATTCCCTAACTGCACGGCTAAAATGTGGTGGAGCTCCATCTTGCATAAACCACATGTGGGACCGAGTATTAAGGTTAACATCTTCTAATAAATCCGGAAGCTGTTGTTGAAGAAAATTTAAATAATTTTCGCCGTTTAAACGATTCGGTAGAAAAAATGGTCCAATTAAATTTTCGCACAATATTCCTGCCCATACGTTTACTGAAAACTTATGCTGATGTCGCATTTCTTTTATTACATTCGGATTATCTTCCGCCCAAAAATGTTCGTTATGATGATTCATCACACCATCACGGGTAAATATTGCTTCATCCGTAAAAAGTATTTTTGTGAAAAATTATTGTCCCTTCGATTTTGTCGCAACAACCATTCACCATAAGCTGCTCTCAAATTCAGATCAGCTGGTTGCAAAGCTTGAACAATTTGTACATGGAATGGATATAGTAACTGCTCTCGAATAGTTCGCCATACTACACTATGTGATGCTTGTAACTGAGAGGCTACCTTTCTAGTGCTAATGCGTGGATTGTCTTCGACAATATTTAAAATATCTTCTTCGAGATCCACATTCCTTACATACCTATTTCTTCCATAATCAGAGGTCTTAGGTTTCAATGTACCATGTTCTCGTAAACGTCTGTCAACAGCAATAAATGTACGCCGATCTGGAAGTCTTCTGTTAGGGTATTGCTCCGCATATCTTCTTCTAGCTGCAGCTGCATTGGAACGACATTCTCCGAACACTAAATGCATATCTGCCATTTCACCAAACGTATAGTTGTCATTCATTATTGATATGATCTAAATCTACGATATTCAACAAATTAAGTAGTAGCTAAAACGAAGTGCTTTCAAAACCTTGTTTGAACAATTTGACAACAAGCCGTAAGTCTTTTGTTCACTAACAAGTAAGATTTATTTTCCATAGTTACTGTTTTCTAAGCCAACTAAATTAAACATGTAAATGTTAAAGAAAACAGAAGAAAATTTCAAATGGATTTTTATCGAAAATGGTTAACTTTTCACACCTTTAACAAGAGAATCTTTTTTTTGCTTTTAACATACTTCAACGTGATAAAGTTAGATTTCGACTACTTATACCAGTAAAAAATTCTGGCCAAAAATGGAATGCTCTTTTAGGTTAAGTACCCTTGAATAATAAGTTAGGTAAGTACAAATTTTACTGCTTATTTTCATCCTACAGAGAAACTCTCATGCTAAATTTTATTCGATTATCTCTAGATTTGGCTTAAATATTCCAAATATAGGAAAATCAAAATGAAACTTTAAATAACTGTAGCTCTGCAGGAGTACGTTTTTGTATATAGGTAAATTTTGTCAAATCACTTTTTTTGTCCCAGGATTACGCTGTTACATTTATGACATACCTTTTAGAAACACCCTGTATAATGCAACATCTAATATCAAATATATTTAATGATATGGTTACGCTTTTAACTTTGTTAATGTAAAATGTGTGCATACTTTCCACGTTTGTCTTAATTATACTGAATTCACGACCAAATTTGTATAACGTTGCATTTTTTTATTTATTGTTAGTTAAATATGTAAATGTACATTTTAGTTAACAACGGTATTGTAATATAGTTTTCATTAGATGTACTGAAAACTTCAAGAGACAGTTAATATAGAAAATTGGAAAGCATGTCAATAACATAAATTGAAGCTTTTTAAGGAACGCTTTTTTACGTTTCGTTATTAACTAAAAGAAGTGTCTTTCAGAAGACGAGCAATTACATACAATTTATTACAACAAATTTGATGTACTTAAATTTCTAGTGTTTTTAATAAAAATTTATTAAATTAATTAACTCCCAACTTGTCATGTTGTCAATACTCCCAACTATTTTCACAACTCCCAACTACGTTTCTTTGGCATAACGCCCAACTTTGTCATAACTCCCAAATAGTATATATCACAACGCCTGCACTTATAGCAGTTTGGCAACCTTGTTTTTCACCCATAACTTGATATGTTTATAACACCTCCTAGTCACAACGCCCAAATTACTTGAAAACATGTAATTTTTTTAAAAAAGAAAATTGTAATAACTGTAAGCTACCAACCAACACCGTTTACCACAAAATAGATTAGAACGTTTAATTATTTTAAGGAGAAAATTGTAATAACACAAATATCAATACAATGAATTAGACTAAAACTTATCTAGTCAAATTAGAGAATTTACATAACACCATACATAACACTTACATCACAATACAATATTTGAAATGTACCATACGATTAAATAAATAAAGAAAATTTACATGAGAAAACAGAAATAATGAAAAATAAGGCAAAACTAGCTAATTATAAAGAAGTTAGGGTGTATATAAACAATAATATGAAAAGACAGGAAAAATAAATAGAAAAACAAATTAGAAAGAAAGTTGGAGAGGAAAGGAAACAGGGAAAAAGGTGAAGAGTGGTTACCAAAAATTACACATAGGTAAGCAAGTATGGAAATGGAATAATGAAAGAGGCACGCTAGAACAAATGAACGACAAAAAATCCCAAAAAAACATCCAAAAAACTAAAAAGTAAAGATGATGGAAAAGTGATGAAGTGCCCGGCAATTAAGCAAGATAACAAACAAAAGAGAGTAATAAACAAAAGTGAAAAAAATATAAAAAAGAGTATTAAAACGGATGATAACAAAGAAGAAATGTGGAAAATTAGTACATTAAATGTTAGGAGCCTAACAGAAAAAGGTAACAAATTAGAGAAAGAATTTGGGAAAGCAGGGTTTAACAGAAACGAAATAGAAGGTCAAAGGTGAATTATAATTGGATAAAGGTCATCTACTAATCTATAGTAAGGTAAGGTATACATTAATCAAAGAGAAAAACAGGGAGGAATGGGAAAACATCAATAATAGTTGTATATGGACTGTTCAGCATTGTACAGGGTTCACATCCCCATCTCTAATTTGTAAGGGTTGGGGATAAATTGTTTTTAAAGTTTTAGGTGTTAAGTAGTAATAGGCACTTGCAATATATTCGTCATTGAGTCAAGACGTATATTTGTATATTAGTAATTAATCATTTTGAGTGTATGTTTATGTTTTCGAATAATAATAAAAAAATAGACGGTCATTCGAGATTATTATTTACAGCATTAAGGTTGCTTAAGACGACAAGCAACGTTAAGTAACCTACATAAATTTGGTCCATCGACTCGCATTAGAAGAATCAGCAGTTTTTAAAGAAGGTTACAAGATTACAAACGGTAATTTCATTCTATTTAGTATCGTATGTAGTTCCTCAAAATGACTAAAAAAAATTTGCTAATCGCCAAACGTAATGTTCTAAAAGCTAAATTATCAAATTTTATATCAGTTTTCAATGAAATTAATTTGAGCAATTCCAATGAATTAACCTTAACAAATTTACGGCGGCGCTACTCAAATTTAGACGATGTATTTAAGCAATTTGATTTAGTACAAACCGAACTTGAAATGGATAACCCTGAAGAAGTAAATGAACGGGTAGAATTTGAAAACGCTTATTACAAAATTGCTGCAAAGGCAAATGATTTATTAAATTCTCAAGTAACTAATAATCATAATACGGATCATTATACTTATCCGCCGGCAAACCATTTTCAATCTTTTAATGAGTGTCAACTTAAATTATCTCCAATTTCGCTACCACATTTCGACGGTAACCACGACCAATGGCTTTCGTTCTATGAAACATTCGTTTCTATGATTCACAATGAAAATAAATTAAATGATTTACAAAAATTACACTATTTAATATTTTGTGTTAAAGGAGAAGCTGCCAACGTAATTAAAAATTTGGCTACTACAGGAGACAATTACTAAATCGCTCTTGGTATTTTAACTACAATCAAAAGGTCTGGCGATGAAATCAAACGTAATACTTTCCAAATTGCCAACTCTGCAATCAAAATTAAGTTACAGTGTGCTATGTGCGATGGAAATCATTACAACAATCAATGCGAAAAATTTATTAACATGTCACTTCAACAAAGAATCGAAGAAGTAGAAAGATTGCAATTATGTCAAAATTGTTTAAAATCCAATCATCCATCAGAAAATTGTCGCTCTTATTATCGGAGTAAAGTATGCCATAAACGTCACAATTATTTACTACATGATTATCAATTTGATACAAAAGTTCCGAATGGCACACATGATACCGCGATTGCATCTACAAGTCTTTGTGCTGCAGTAAATGAAGTAATCTTGTCAACAGCATTAATTCAAGTTAATTCAAATAATACTTCATAAAATTTACGTGCACTACTAGATGTAGGTTCACAAGTTTGCATGATAACAGAAACCGCATGCAAAATGTTAAAGTAAAAATTAATTTCTATCGACTTCTCAATTGTTGGTGTGAGTAATCATTTAAATAGTGTAAAATACATGACAAAACCAAAATTTTATCACTTTGCAGTCCTTATGAAAAATTCATAAGTTGTATAGTTTTGCCAAAAATCACTTGTCAATTACCTATAAACAATTATTCAATTAGTCAAGAAAAATTCCAACGAACTTAAAGCTTGCAGATCCAAAGTACAATATAACTAATCCTATTGACATTTTATTAAGTGCCGAAATCTTCTGGGAATTACTTTTACCCGACCGCTTAAAAATAGACAATGCGCTTTACCTGCAAAAATACGTTGTTGGGTTGGATTATAGGCGGGGTGTTGCAAGGAAATGTTCAAACACAAGATATTTTAAGTACCAATTTAGCCATTAGCGAAAACCTTGAATCTATTGTGTCAAATTTTTGGAAGGTTGACGATTACTTAAATAATAGCTTAGTTAAATTTACGACTGAAGAAAAGTTTGTTTGTACAAAATTACAAAAGAAATGGTGAAGGACGATTTATTGTTTCATTGCCATTCAAAGATTCTATTGAAAATTTAGGTAATTCAAGAGACACTGCACTCAGATTTTTTTATAACTTAGAAAATCGTCTAAATAAAAATACAGAATTAAAATCAGAATACAGAAAATTTATAAAAAATATTTAACGCTAGGGCATCTTGAACATGTGCCCTCTGAAGAAATTAAAATACTTAGTATCTTCCACATCATCCAGTCACAAGCAATCTAGCTTAACAACAAAGCTTCGTGTAGTTTTTAATGCGTCACTTAAAACAACTAGTGGATTAAGCCTTAATGACACATTAATTACCGGTCCTACTATACAAGACGATTTATTTTCAATATTAATAAGGTTCAGGTCATATAGGTATGTAATAACGGCAGATATAAGTAAAATGTATCGACAAGTTTTAGTAGACCCCTCACATTGTAATTATCAAAGAATTCTCCGGAGAGATAATCCTGATGAAGAAATTCAGACATTTCAATTAAAGACTGTCACCTGCGGTATGTCTTGTTCATCATTTCTAGCGATTAGGTCATTACATCAGTTAGGGATAGAAACAAAAAATTATTTTCCAAATGCGTCAAATGCTACATTACACGATTTCTATGTGGACGATTTATTAACTGGTGCACAAGATAAAAAATAAAAATAAGCTTAAAAATGATTTAATCAATATTTTGGCCACAGCTGGTTTCACTTTGCGACAATGCTTCCAAGAAACGTTCTTTGCTCTCCGACTTAAATGACTATGAAATTTTCAAAATAATTAGTTTGGATAAACAAGGAGAAACAAAAACGTTGGGTATTATTTGGAATTGTGATAAAGACGTATTAAAATATTGTGCAACTGAAATTAATTTGCCCAAGACAGTCACGAAACGTATAATTTTAAGCATCACATGAAAATTGTTTGATCCTTTGGGATTGATAGGTCCAGTGATTTTAATAGAAAAGCTTCTAATACAAAAACTATGGACATTAAAACTTGACTGGGATGAGGCAGTCCCGAATCATATTAGTGAAAAATGTATACATTTTTTAAAAGAATTGCCGTAAATTCACAGCATTGAACTCCCTCGTATGATTATTTCACATGATGTAAATGAATTTGAAATTCATGGTTTTTGTGATGCCTTTGAGTCAGCATATGGAGCTTACATATACTTAAAATCCAATGAAAACATTCGTTTAGTTACTGCTAAATCAAGGGTAGTTCCATTCAATACATTAACATTCTAACAAAATTAACTCAAAAGGTATTAGCAGCACTTAAAATTAAATTAAAAAGATTCATTATTGGACTGATTGAAAAATAGTGCTTTGTTGGTTAAAACATTCCCTAAACAATTGAAAAACGTTTGTAGCTCATCGGATAGCTGAAATTCAAAACCACACTGATCTAAATCAGTGGCATCATATAAACTCTGAAAATAACCCCGCGTTAGTGTCAAAAAATTGAGAAACTGTAAACTTTGATGGAACGGCCCTGATACGTTAAACCATAATCCATTTTATGCACAAGACATTTCCATTTTCCTGGAAAACTTACCTGAACAACGTAAAACTGCTTTAATTGGTATATTCAAAATAGATAATTATTTCATTCAAGTATTCCAAAGATTTTCAAGTTTTCACAAATTGCAAAGAGTAATTGCATATTGTTTTAGATTCGTTAAAAATTGTGTATCTCCCCGTAGTAGAATTAAGTTAATTTTATCAGTAGAAGAATTAAATAATGCTAAGAATTCCGTATTAAGTCACTTGCAGAATTTCGAGTTTTCGTCGGAAATTGTAAATATAAGCAAGGGTAGCCCAATTAAAAACAAAAGTAAATTGATCTCGTTGAATCCTTTTATTGGTAAAGACGGTCTATTACGAGTTGGAGGAAGATTGAGAAATTGTTCAATAATAGGATACGATCAAAAATATCTGATATTATTGCCGAAAAATTCACATGTTACAAAACATTATAATTTATGACGAACATCGGCGATTGTTGCATGCTGGTCCAACCGCTACTTGTCTTCTTTAAGGCAACAATATTGGCCAATCTCTGGACGAAACTTAATCCAAAAATTAATTCATAATTGCATAAAATGTTTTCATGCAGCACCGCCATGTGGCAGCGAAATAATGGGTGATTTACCGAAAAATCGTGTAGAGCCAGCCAAGCCATTTATTAATTGCGGACTAGATTTCTGTGGTCCTTTCATGATTAAGGAAGGTTGCGATCGTGGTAAGCAAAAAATTAAAGCTTATGTATCTGTGTTTGTATCAAAACCGTCCATTTTGAATTAGTTTCGGATTTAAGTACAGATATTTATTTAAAAGCACTTAAAAGATTCATTTCACGTCGCGGGCATATATCGAATATTTATTCCAACAACGGAACCAATTTTGTTGGGGCCAGCAAGAAACTGCAAAAATTACATAAATTATTTGTTTCAAAGAAATTTAAAGACAAATGTTTAACAAATTTAGCTCATTGTAACATAACGTGGCATTTCATTCCACCCAGAGCGCTTAATTTTGGCGGTCTTTGGGAGGCCGCTGTGAAATCCTGTAAATTTTATCTAAGGCGAGTTGTAGGCAAAAGTAATTTAACATATGAGGAATTGTATACGGTACTTACAAGAATAGAAGCATGTCTTAATTCCCGTCCTCTAATTTCTTTGTCATCCGAACCTTCTGATTTCACCGTTATCACTCCGCCTCATTTTTTAATCGGAGACTCACTCACTTCATTTGTGGAACCTGACTTAGGAAAAATTAAATTAAATACACTGTTGAGATGGAAGTATGTTGAGAGAATTCGCCAAGATTTCTGGAAGCGTTGGCACATGGATTACCTCCATCAGTTGCAGCAGCGATTTAAAAACATGAAAAAGGCTTAAAAGACTTTGAAGTTAATGACTTGGTCGTGAATAAAGAACCTAATCTGGCGCTGCTAAAATGAGCTCTTGGTCGTGTTCTTCAAGTGCATCCACGTGCGTGTGGTGATAATAAATACACAAAATGGAGTTGTGAAACGTCCTATCTCAAAAATAAGTGTTCTACCAATAGACAGAGATTGATCAAACGTATTATTAGTATTACTTATGTATATGTGTGTCAATTAATTAAGTATAGTTTGATAAGAAGCTGATGTAATAAAATTTGTTATCTTGAAAGTGACCCTTTCAAGGCGGGGAGTATGTTCAGTATTGTACAGGGTTCACATCCACACCTCTAATTTGTAAGGGTTGGGGAAACATTGTTTTTAAAGTTTTAAGTGTTAAGTAGTAATAGGCACTCGCAATATATTCGTCATTGAGTCAAGATTGTTTGTATATTAGTAATTAATTATTTTGAGTGTATGTTTGTGTTTTTCGAATAATAATAAAAATATACGGTTCTTTGAGATTATTATTTACAGCATTAAGGTTGCTTAAGACGACGAGCAACTTTAAGTAACCAACATGGACCGAATGAGGATGAGACAGTAGAAAAAAAGACAGATTTTGGGATACATTAACTGAAACAATAGAAAAATATAGAGGAAGATTAATAATAATAGGAGACATTGACGCAACAGTAGATAAAAAAAATGACGAAACTGGAGAAACAATTGGGCATTTCGGGGAGAACTATAAAAACAATAATGGAAAATGACTAATTGACTTCTCTTTAGTAAATAACCTCGTAATCACTAACACATTCTACAAACACAAAGATATATACAAGTTTACAAAAGAAGTAATAGATGGAAATGAAAGATACATAATTCACTATGTACTAATAAATAAAAATCACAGGAAGGAAGTCAAAGACACAAAAGTGAAACGAGAACCCGAGATATACTCTGATCACTATCCAGTCAGTTCTAAAGTAAGGATACAGGTAATGACACCAAAACAAGTAAGCTAAAAGACGACTAAGAAGGGGTCTACACAAAGATAAAGACGTAGCACAGGAATACAGAATGAGGGTGAAACCAGAAATAGGCAAAATAAAAGAAAATGTAGATATATTTAATAAAGAAGAGAAATGGAAACTATTGAAAGGAATTTTAAAGAAAGTAGTAAAAGATGAAGGCGGACTGGCAAAACTTAACAAATCAACTAAACAAACAAGATGGTGGAATGAGAACATAAAAACGGAGGTTGAAGCAAAGAAGGAGAGATAAGAAGAATATTTAGGAGATAGGATTATTAAAAAATATGACATGTACAAAGATCAGAGATGTAAAGTAAAAATGATTGTGAAACTAGCCAAACAAGAGTCATTGGAGGAATTTGATCCTGAAGAGAGAATATCAGGAAATCAAAAATTGTTCTACAGAGTATTAAAACTCTAAGACAAGGCAGAGCAAATAAACAACAAAGTACTTTAAAAGTAAAGAAGGGAAAATACCAGATAAAGAAAACGAAATAATAAAGAAATGGCAGGAAAATTTCAAGGAACGGCTAATGGTAGAAAAGGGTAATCCCTCAAAATATGAAGGAGAACAGGAGGGCACTACAGAAAATTCGGCGCAATCACAAGAGATAATAACAGAAGAAGTAACAGATGCTATAAAAAAACGAAAAACAGGTAAATCAGCAGGGCATAATGGTATACAAAGCTGTCCGTTTTCGACTGCCACTATGGAGATCTCGCTTATCTTAAGAAATTCAAAGTCGGTTAAATTGGGGCAAAGTTGCGCATTTTATGCTGAGTTACAATCTAAAAAGAAATTTGAAATATCTTTAATAATTTTAAAAATATCGAAAAAAACTAAAATTTCAGATTTTTTATTTTAATTTTTCGCCGATAAAGTAATCTGATTAGACATTTCTAACCAAGACATTATACAGACACTTTTTTATGGAGAATTCAAATATAATATCACTTTTCCAATTATTTTCAACATGACGGAGAAACACCTGTCAACTTTATTTTTTCTTACGAACGCCATTTTAGATTTTAATATTTCTAAATGACGTTTTTTTTCTCTTCACATCGATGTATCACACTTGGTAGTCCAGTATTCTATTTTACAATGTGGTTTTGGAAAGGGCACAGTAGTACAGGACCACATATTCTCAATGAAACAATTGATTGCGAAAAACTGTAATAACCTTCTTGTATTTAAAGAAAGGGTTTGACAGAATTAGTCTGGAACAACGTAAGGAAAAGAATGGTAGATATTAAATTAATAAATGTTATTAAAGCTATATAAATCAACACACAGAACTATGTAAGAATGAGAAATAAGCGATCAGAAGAATTTGTAACGACCAAGGGACTAAGACAAGGAGAAGTACTCAGCCCAACTCTATTCAACGTAATAACAGATAAAGTAATCAAGGAAGTCAAAAAAACGGTCAAGAAACTGAAAATGAAATACAGGAATATGCAACAAGTGGCAATAGCTAAAAGTGCATTCGCGGATGATATAGTGGTATATGCTAAGAATAAAGACGATGTACAGTATAACCTAAATGTATAGGCAAAGGCACTAGAGAAACAAAGCCTAAAGATCAATATTAAGAAAACTAAAGTGATATTTGTAGGAAAAGTTGATGAAGAAAGAGTTGTACAATTAGATGATCAGGATATAGAGCAAGTAGACGTATTTAAATATCTAGGCGTAAAAATTCAGAATACAGAAACTATGGAAGCAAAACTAAATGAAGTTAATAGAAGAGAATTAAAACCAAACTAAAATCAACAGAGATCAAGTTTTAAGTGAAATATTAGGAGTAACCAAAATGGACAGAATAAGAAATATTAAAATATGGGAAGATCTGAAAGTAAACCCAGTCAAAGATGATATAAGAAGCAGACAATTTAAATGGTGTGAACACTTGGAAATAATGGGAAAAGGAAGACTGGTTAAGAAATATGGCGAATAAAATCTCAGGAAAGAAGAACAAGAGGCAGATCAAAGAAAACCTGGGATAGACAGCTGAACAAAATATTAAAAAAAAAGGAAATTACATTGACTGAAGGAAACAAAATGGCACGTAATAAAAAGGAATGAGCTAGGAGATATACGACACATAATAAAAGGAATTATGTTTTAGTTATAGTAATTTATCTTAATAAGTAATAACTTGTTAATTTAGTAATTATACATTTACACCGAAAGGTCATGCAGTAGCTGTGCTGTTCTATTTTATGTTCATATTTACCTTCTATAATGTTTACACACATAGTTAATATTATTATATATGAATAGTAAGGTGGGTAAGGGCTGGCATGTTTAGGTTTTAGTGGTTTTCCTAAACCTTGAAGCAAATGCTTTGCCAAGACGAACCAATCCACAATGGCACACGGTTTCGTCACCACACTACCCATATTTATACTGATCTTCTGGGGCACCATACATAACACTTACCTCACAATACAATATTTAAAATATACCAAACAAATAAATAAATAAATAAACCGAAAGGTAACTGGCTACTCCCACTATCAAACATCATTTGCATCATTTTTGGTTTGTTATTTGATGTTATAAGTTAAAAAAAAATTGAGGTACATCTTGTTAAAATAGTTATATTTTGCATAAAACAAGAAGTTTTGTCAAAATCAGGGCAGAAACCAGTGAAGCAAACTGGTTTTTGTTGATGATTATAACGTAGCAATCCAAATATGTGTATTAGTTTAAGCAATGAATGGATATAAAACAACCTGAATAACATGTCGAAGGTTTGCAGTAGATTCTATAACGTTAATAATTGGGTATTTTCCACTGCTTCAGATTTATTAAATTTCTGCGTTATCGTATTCTAATTATTATTATATCGCTAATACGTGATATTAAAAAGTCAAAACCTGTATAATTTCTACCGAAAAATTTTCTCGAAATTAAGCTAATTTAAATTTAGCGAAACGCAATGTCGTTGGTTGTTGCGCCAAAAGTCATATGCAGAAAGATGTACGCCAGATGTTTTCTCTAATTAATATTTATAGAGTAAACCTTTTCCAATTGACTATCAACTACTGTTGCTGAAAAGGGAATCAGTGTTTTTGCTGACGTTTTGTAGGTAACGACTTATGATATGGACTAATGGGGCAGTCCTTTTTCTACCTTTGTGACAAACAAAGACATGGGAAACTACATCTGGCTTTATTAGAAGGTTACCTCTTACCATTCTGTATTTGATATCCTGATCAAACTACAAAAGAAAATTTATTTGAACCCTAAACTAGATTAATTGTTAATAATCGAAACTTACATTAAAATGATGGCATCAGATAAAGAGAGATTTTGACTTTGGCATATCTCATCTTACTGCATTAAACTACCACTTGCGTTCATTTTCATTTTAAATTCAATAAAAACTCACTGAATTCTTTCTGAAAATTTAAATGACCTGGACCCTATTCTTGACAACAGGAGAATAAAAAAATTTTTCAGAAGAAAATATAAAATCACGTCACTTGAAATTCCTTTTACTTTCTCCTGGTTTGGAAAACCCGTATTCTTGAGTGCAAGTGAATATGAGTCGAGTTTGAATTTCACAGGAGAAGTTATCCCTTGTTGCCGTTAGTTGCTTTTAACCAATCAAAATAGATGTAGGTATTACTTGTCGTTTTAATGTTTGTTCTAACACTGTCAATTGACTGACACAAATCAGGTGACTATTAATGAGTGATGGAAAAAAAATGTGCCCGATTTGTAAGATCTTTTGTATGTTCTTTAAAAAAGTTTATAATTACAAACTGAATGTTGCCTATAAAATCAACATTGCTTGTACGAAATTTTTTTAAAATTTTTTTTTTAGACAAGAAAAAAAGATTTTATTTGCAGTACTTGGCTTGCTCTTCTGCATCTTCCAAATCTTGAATCAGTACATGAACCATGTGAATTTTGTCGAAATCCATTATGAATGTCTTAGGAACAATATAGTCATAAAATAGGTAAACTTTATATATGGAAAAGTGTTACGTAAATTCTATTTCCCTCCTACTACGATCAACAGAAACTAATTCTCACAACGTTGAAGGAATGGGAAGTGAAAATTATTCAAGAACACCAACTTTATGTTTTCAAAACAATTTTTGTCTTTCTCATGAGAAAATAACTCCCCACAATTCAAAATAAGGGTCTTGTGTTATACTTTTAATCACACAAAAAGCAGCAGAGATGAACAGTGCTGATTATACGACTCCTAACGTCACACTTTACAAATTTGTTTTAACCAGGAAAATAATTTTTTTGAACTTCTAAGATTAATTTTTTTAAATTGTCATTCAGATTTTTTTTTATTTTAACAGTTTGGATAGACACCCACAAACTTTAATTTATCAATTTTAAAATAAAGTGTATCGCCCAATTCGCCCAATGTGTCGAATAGCTACTTAACACTGAGCTGCAATTCCATCTTTCACTAGTTGCATACTTCCTGGTACAAGTCCAATTCGACCAGCTACATGGATCACTTTGCCAATTCTAACAGCTTGACTATATGGTCCGATGCTAGCTAGTGCCCAAGGACATAATTTGAACATGCATAATATTCTTGTCACGAGTGCAATTTATAAACTGTAACAATATATATATATATTATCAGAAAATCCTTCTACCTTTCGGTGTCGGATTGTACAATTATTTACATTTTATTAGATTAATTTCTATTCTACGTTTATAAATTTCTTCCCATTCCTTCTTGTTGTATGCCATCTCTTCTGCTTCTCTCCATGTTTTTCCTTTTTCTTCTAGTATTCTTCCTACTTCCCCATTCCATGTTTTTCTTGGTCTTCCTCTTTTCTATTTTCATTATTCTTGTCTTCAAATTTGTTTTACTGGTGTTTTGTCGTTGATTCTGACTAGGTGACCCCACCACGACAGTTGCTTCTTCTCTATGTGTGTTAGTATGCTTTCTACCTCCAGTTCCTTTCTTATGTCTGTGTTTCTTATTCTATCTCTTCTCGTTATACCTTTTATTTTTCGTAAGTATCTCATTTCAGTTTGCTTGTATTTTGCTTTTCTCTTGCTCTGTGAGTACCCATGACTCGCTGCCGTAAGTTAGTATTGGTCTATAAATGGTTTTAAATATTTTTGTTTTGGTTTCGATCGATACTTCTCTTATTTAAAAATTTTGTTTTAGTGCGTAAACAACCCATTTGCCTTCTTAATTCTATTATTAATATTTGCTTCCTGTGATCCTTTCTCGTCCAGAATTTCTCCAAGATATTGAAAGTGATCCACTTGTTCAATTCTTTTCTCCGTCAATCTCATCTTCGTTTTCACATTTTCTTCTCCAATTACCATTACTTTTGTTTTACTTTTTATTAACCTTCATTCTGTTCTCTTTCAAAACTGAATTCCATATATTTAAATTTGTTTGTAAATTTTTTCATTTTCCACCAATCAGTACCTACATCATCCGCGTATAATCCTTCAGATACATTAATTCTTTGTAAATTCAGATATCCAATTGTCATCTTTTTGTTTTCTTTTTACAATTTTTAATTATTTCATCCATGAATAGTATAAAAAGCAGTGGGCTTAGACTACCCCTTGTCTTAATCCCATATTTGTTCTAAACGTTTCCGATATTTTGTTGTCCCTTATAATTGCGTTCCAGTTATGTTTGTATATTGCCAGAGTTAGTCTTATAAGTTTTGTATTTACATGTCTTTCTTTCATTAGTCTCCATATTGCGTTTCTGGGTACCGAATCGAATGCTTTTTCTAAATCCAAGAATGCCAAATAAATCATCCGTTTTTCTTTTCGTGCTTTTTCGGTGATTTGTTTTATTGTGAATATGTGATCCTGTGCGCTTCGTCCTCGTCTGAATCCACTTTGTTCTTCTTCCATTGTCTCTTCGATTACCTTCCTGATTCTTTTTTCTATTATTTTTCTAAAATTTTCATACATATATTGAGTAAAGTTATTCCTCTATAGTTATTACATTCTTTACATCTCCCTTTTTTGTGTATTGGTACGATTAGCGATCATGTCCACTCCACTGGTATTTCTTCTTCTCCTCCACTGCCAGTACTATCCTGCGCCTTATAGTGCATCTCTTCCCCGTTGTCCTATATTCATTATCATTTCTCCATTCATTGTTATCTGCATCCAGGAACTTTCCGTATTTTAGCCTCTTCCATTCCTTCTTCAAGTTCTTCCATTCTGCCATTGATTTGATTCTCTAATCTCTTTCCCAAGCATGTCGATTTTTCATTTCTTTGTTCTATTTGTGTATTATTTATTAATTCATTCAAAGATGTTCTTTCCATCTTTCCAGTATCTTTCGTCTTCTATTATCTCATTTTACCGCCTTTGCTATTTGTGTTTAGTATAAATTGCGTTCTCTACTTCTTAACGATTTAAATGTTTTCTAAAGAGTTTTGGTTCTCCTTTTACCGGATCTTTCCGGCATTTTTCCTCCATAAAGTTTTCCATTGCTCTTGTTTCTATATTTTGATCCATTTGATTAGTCGTTTCTCGTTCTTTCTTATATCTTTCTGTACATTTCTCCTCTCTTGTCACGATAGAATGGCTTAACCTCCATGTTTCTGCTCTACTTCTCAATTCAATATCTTAATTTCTTCTATCCTACCATGATGATTTGTTTTTATTATTTATTTTCCATGCTATCCCACATAACTTCTTCTGGCTATGAATTATTATCTATGTTTTTACGAGTATTCCCAACTGTTTCCACGTTTCTTTCTTTAATGTTCCTCTTCATCATCCTTCAAGTTTTCTTGCTTCTGGTTTCTTCATTATCTGAGCTACTTCCTATCTCTTAGTTTATCAATGTTTTGATTGATTCAAACTATACCAGATTCTTTATTTTCTTTTTATTAGCCTTCCTGTTTCTTCTCTTGTATACTTTCTCTAATTTTAGCCACTACCATATAGTGATCGCTGCCAATTTCTGAACCTCTTTTCACTCTAGAATCCATTATCATCCTTCGATTTTCTTTCTATTGAAGTATGTAGTCAATTAATGATTTTCGTTTCTGCTTCTCATCTCTCTTGTAAATTTGTGAATTTCTTTATGTGCAAATAATGTATTTGATATTATTAAATCATTTACAATGCAAAAGTCTAACATTCTTCTTCCGTTGTTTCTATTTACTTCTCATACTTTCCCAGTACCGCTTTATATTTCTCATCAGTTTTACCCACTCTGCTATTAAAGTCTCCTATAATATATAATTTTCCCTTTGCTTGTCTATTATTTCTGTTAGATCGTTCCAGAATTTATCTTTGTTCTCTTTCTTGTCGTCTTCATTTGGTCCGTATATCACCACTACTGTCTTGTTAATCTTTGTTACGTTTCTAAGAATTCTACTGACAATATGCGCTCATTATACGCTTCCCAGTTTTAATTTGATCATCTAATTCTTTCCTAATTAGCCATCCTACTCCTGCTGCTGCTCTTGTTTCTTTTTCTACTCCGCTGTATTATTATATTGCCGTTTTAAGTTTTCCTAGCCTTTTCCCTTTTTTTCTTTGTTTCACGTCATTCCTAATATATCTACCCCCGTTTTTCGAATTCTTCCTCTAATTCTATTCTTTTCCATTTATGCTATTAATATTCCATGTTGCTATTTTCCATATTTTACCCTCTAGTTTGTTAATTTGCATATTATTGTTCGTTGCCGTGTCCGTTTCCGAATTACCCACCCATTTGTTTTTCCTCTGTTAGTTTTTGCTGCTAAATTCCCTTCCTTCGTTGCTTCGTATTTTTATTCCATTTATCGTTAGGATTTATAGCCTATTTTTACAGTATTTTCCCTTTTCCTTCTCTTCTCTTGCCTTTTTCTGATTACCGCCTGGATCTGCTGTTCCTTTTTTGTTAAATCGCTGTCTATGAAAATCGGTTTTCCCTTTAATTTGTATTTATTTTTAAAACTAATAGTTTGTCTTTAAACGACCCCATTTTTCACTACCACTATGCTTTTTCTCCTTCTTTCCTTATAGGTAATGCATTATCTATCTTTACTTTTACGCCTATGTACGATTCTAGAACCTGTTCTAAATGCTGATTTAGTCCTTCTTCTTTCCATTCGACATTTTTAATAACTATAATTATCCTTTCCGGGCTTCTCTATCTTTTCTCTAAACTTTCTTCGATTTCTAGAATCCGTTCTTTTTAACATTTTCTTTCTGCATCCCATTGTTTTCTTTATGACTCATTTTCTTGTTTAGGTCTCTTACTTCCTCTCTTAACTTAGTAATCTCATTTTAAACTCTTCTCTCATCTCCTGAACATCTTTTTCTCAGTTCCCTAATAGCGGCTATTACGTTTTCCATGTCTGTTTGGTTTCGGTTGTTATTTTGGTTTGCTTAGTTTTTATGGGCGATCTTTGATTACTTTACTCTTTTAAACACACTCTTGTGAGCTTCCTCTTCCGGTTGTTTTTCGGTTTGGTTTGCCGTTCTTTTCCTCTTCAAAAATTCTTCAATCGAACCCGTACTAGACCACTCTGACTCAGTATTTGTTTGCATTCATTAAATAAATTTCTCCCTGTTGTATGCAACCAACCTTGCTATTGTTGTATACGTATTACAGATAAAGTAGGTCAGCTTAATTTTCCAATTTACTTCTTTTATCTACAATTTTGACTTTATATATATGTTTTATAAATGTTACCTGTTTATTTAATTGTATTTCCTTGATTCCAATTTTAAATTCTTAATTTTCTCTAGTTTAAACTATTTCTTTAAACCAGCGTGGCAAAAACGTACATGCGTATTCACTACCGACGACATTGCCCGTAACTGTAACAATGTAACCTAAACAGTCTTTCTGCTTAAAATCACCTCTTCCACCTGAATTTTCCAAAACAAAACCTTCAAAATGATTGGACAATCTTTAGGTAACAGCAGTTCAGCATGACCCCTGCTTGGAAGTTTAAGACATTTAAATACATCTACATATATTTGATTAGCATACTAAACTACACCTTCACTCAAACAGTTTAAAAATTATCAATACATAATGTTAACTATAGTTTATTCGGATACAAAAGTACATCTAATAATTAGTAAGAATAATAAACAAAATCTGTACAAACGAATTCCGTTTAGTAGAAAAACCTGTTTATTAATATTATGTAATCAAATACTTACACATTTTAATTAAAGTTTGAAAATGTTTAGAAAATATTCAAAACAACTCAAACATTCAATCATAAATCTAGCCAAAAGATAATTAAAAGCAACTAATTTGTTGCCCGATGTTTTAACAACTTTTTAAAAGAAGTTTATAAATAAACTTGAGTACCCAATAACAAAATAAACTTTTTCACTTTTTAATTATATTTGGATGACCACATTAATCTTATATACAAATATTCTTTGCTAATTAATTAAACAATCTGGAAAGTTAAAGCTATAATACAAACAAGCTCTCCATACGTACGCAGGTTTTGTAAAATTAAAATTACAATAAAATTATTATTTACAAACCGACATACGAGAATATATTGCAAAATTCTTAGCCTACTATAGAAACCAAACAAAATTTCAATGTCAAAATATTTTATTACTCAATATATTCTCCTCTTAATTGGATACATTTATTACAGCAGACCTGCAACATCTCTAGACCTTTCAAAAAAAATGTTTCTTTTTGCTCTGCAAACCAGACCTCCACAGCTTCTATTACCTCCTTGTTGGAAGAAAATGTACGACCTTTTAAACTTTTTTCAGTTGAGGAAAGAGGTGATAGTTGAACGGAGCCAAATCGGGTGAATAAGGAGGGTGTTCTAGTAATTTAAACCCTAAATCACGAATTTTTTGCATGGCGACATGAGATTTGTGTGCAGGGACGTTGTCCTGCAAAAACAAAACACTTTTGGATAGCTTTCCGCGTCTTTTCTCTTTAATATTTTCCCGTAGAGTGGTCAGTAATGTCGAATAGTAATCTCCAGTTATTGTTCTACCCTTATCCAAAAATCAATCATGGTTACTCCATGGCAATCCCAAAAAGCTGAAGACAAGAACTTTTGGAGAACCAGGGTGTCGCCATTCCATCGATTGTTGCTTTATTTCTGGATCGTAGAAATGTACCCAAGTCTCATTCATAGTAACAATTCGGTTTAAGAAATCTACATCGTTTTCAAATCGAGCACAGATCGAGACGCGATGCTTCTACCCTTGCACGCTTTTGGTCAACATTCAAACATTTGGGGATCAATTTTGCAGCAATTTTCTCATGTCCAAATTGACGTGAACCATATGATGAACGCGTTCGTATGAAATATTCAGTGCTTCAGATATCTGTTTTAGCCCAATTCGACGGTCTGATAAAATTATGTCATGAACTGCATCGATATTTTCGGGGACTGACACAGAAACTGGCCTTCACGATCGGTTATCATCTTCAATGAAAAATTTACCTCTTTTGAAGCTTGCATTTTCAATTTTGACGGTCGCATACGAAGGACGTGATCGCAAGGATATTATTAAGCATATCTTCGTAAATCTGCTTACCCCTGCTCCCTTTTTAAATACAGGTACTTGATGATGGCTCGATACTCCAATTTTTCGATTTTCCACAATTTCCGGTGGACATCTTTATTCATTTAATTTATTACGTAGCTCTGGTTTACTTTTTTGACGTCAAACTTTACACTGACACTTCTAATAAGTTATTGTTCGTTGCTATGGTAACGCAATATTTTGTTTATACAAGGAACTGGTCTAGGCTAACTAGATATCAATACATCCTCACGTAGATTACAATAATAAAATTACAGTCTATACAAGCAAAAGAAATATAAATAAATAAAATTTGTTGTAATAAAAAAGTGTTACGTAATTTAAAACATATTTGGAAAAATTTTGTTTGATTTTACTGAAAAACTATAGAATTCAATAATACCAAATCTATCTAAATGATGATGCTACGTATTGACAACTTGACAATATTGTTCATTAAAAACATGGACAAATTCATGTACTATAAACAACATATTCTGGCAACATATTCAGACTTAATATAACTGCTAATATAAGCAATAATTTTATTACACTTCTCCAGCAAATTATACAACTGTTGGCATCGTTTCTAGAAGTTTTAATAGTATATTCTGTAACAAGGTTAGATTCAGAATTCGATGCGAGAAAAAGGTTCGAACATGAGTCGTTACCGTTTAACAGACTATACTCTCCACGGTCAAGGTTTAAAATAAATATTTTCAGATACAAATAACTAGTATAAAGTTAAAATTAAAATTATCAATGCTTTAAGTATTTTAAATTACTCAATAAAACTCAAAGTTTCATTTTAATTTTTGTACTTTAACATCAAACCAATATAAATTATGGATCTGATGTTCTTAACCAAGATTTTAAACAATTATTATTTTCTATCTGTAGAGTTACAAAGTAATGCATTTAAATCCCACAGGCCTAGAGGTGTGACAGAGATATTTTTCATTCCCAAGAAGTATAAAAATGTTTTGAAGTCAGAATTCTGAAATTCTATATTGATCGTGGAGAAAAATATTTAAGAGTGCAATTCTTTTTTGGGTAAATATTGTACTTACTTCTATATTGTGAATATTTAGTTTTATTAAAGCATTTAAGTAAATCTTTTTAATTACGAAAAACTCCTGTTGTATTTTAAAATTTGAAAATTCCCAAATCTTGAATTGGGCCTTCTTATAGGAGATGGATCAGGGATGTAGTAACTAATACTCCATGAGCTTATTGTGCCGACGTTTCGGTCAGGGGAGTCTGACCTTTAATCAAATGATTTTATTTATTAAACACAAAAACGGAATAAATTAGACAAGATAATACACAGGTTTAAAGTATTAATACATAATTACATGAACAGCACAAAAAAAAAAAAAAAAATCTTTTGTCAAGCAAATAATGCTTGTCACGTTCTCCAAATATCGAAAGAACTCCAACTGATAGACAAATGTTCAATTTTTGTTTGTTATAATGTGTCGATAGAAAACCTGATTTTCCATTATGACAATCAGTTTGGTGCTCAAAACTTAACACGTCCGATAATAATCTAATGGTAATTTAAAAGTTTTACCGACAGATCGTGCAAGCAAATACAATTATTGCTTTTCAATCTTAAAATCAATGAAGTTTTAACTTATAAATGATCCAAAATTTTCTATAAGTTAACTGAAAAGATTAATGCAATTGTAAACCAACCATCGAGAATTACGCGACAGCTATTTTGTCCTTTTGTGACTCTTCACGAGTATGAATTCAAAATTGTGCGTTTTCGACTAGAAATCCTAATGCTGGATAACAACCATTTATGAAAATTATTTTCCATTGCAAATTATTTTGTTGCAGGCTTTTGTTTAAGTTGCCTGCTTTATGTTAGATTGAGGGTCCGTAGATGTGTATGTGTGTTTAAAAAACCGACAGCCCAGAAATTTTAGTTAAAAAACAGATTAAATTGAGGACCATATTATATCAATCTAAAATTACCTTTAAACAGCTTAGTTAATGGGTTGAACAACCTCTTAAAAGTACTAAACTCTCCTGTGTTAGCTTTACTAAACAATCTTATTAAGAAAATGCACTACTTATAATCTTAATCGTCTTAGATACTACTTACTCATTTTGTAGATCATCTTAGTCTTTGCGTACTTTAACATTCAGTGGAGACACTGCTAAAACAGTTCTTACCTATTCGGAAACATAGAAGGCAGAGTCATATGGCATTCTAAACGCTTTTAGATTAGTCACTTTTGCATGGACTTGCAAAGAACTGCTCCTAGAAGGGATTGTGGTGTTGAGTGGGATATCTAATGGATATAATAATAATAATAATAATAATAATAATAATAATAATAATAATAATAATAATAATAATAATAATAATAATAATAATAATAATAATAATAATAATAATAATATGATTTATTGTCCAACAGCTACAAAGCCAATTACAGGACAACAATAAATAATTTAGTTTTATATATACATATGTTATTCAAAATAGCAAAATATTAATAATAGTAATAAAAGTGAAAGAAACTAAAGCTATATTTAAAAAGTTGCAAAATAAATAAATAAATAAATCACTTAACAAGAATGATAATAATGATAATAATAACGAAAAACTGAAATTATATATTATGTGTAATAGTTGATTGTTCAAAAGTAATTAAATAATATTCATTGTATGCACTCTAATAAGGTTTTGAAGGTTCTGTGGAAAATATCAGTATTGCAACAAATATCATATAATAACCGCACATTGCCATGACTGGGGATTTTTTAAATGTATTGGTTTCGGTAATTGAGTATAAAAGAAATATAATTACTTCTGGTGTTCTTCATGAATGCGTAAAAATTCCAGTTTATCTAGTATAAAGGACAATCAATTGCATTATGTAATAATTTATACACACAGACAAACCAATCCTACGTCTTCTTAGGTCAGAGATAACAAATCACATTTTCTAAGTAGTTGTTGATGACAAAATCCTCTTTCAGGATAAAATTTATATTTTTATACCAGAGATATTTTAAAACTCGCTTTGAACTCTCTCAATTTTAATTTTGAGGTGATCATAATAAGGCATCCAAATTATTGCACCGTATTCAGAGACAACTTCTGACTAAAAGAAAAGTATAACGCTTTCAGTGTATCCAATGTTAGAAAATTGCTTGCAAATTCAAATCCACAAACCCAAGCATTTTAGTTGCAGAAGAAACTGTGTTTGATACATGAATATTCAAAAGCAATTCACTGTCAAAATAAATGCCAAGGTCTTTGGTTTCCTTAACAACGAAAACAATACGATCATCAATTGTATAGTTATGCAATAAAAGCCCAAGTTTTTCTTAAGAACGTCATTATTTTGCACTTTTTGATGTTTTAAGTTGAGTCTGTTTAGCTGCACCATTTTGAGATAGCATTTATATCCTTATTGTAATTTAATACAATCCCCAACGAGATTTAACAGTATTAAAAACTTTTACATCATCTGCATACATTAAGACTTCACAATCAATTCTATCACAAAGGTCATTTATAAACAACAAAAATCCAGAGAGGACCCAGATTTGAGCCTTGTGGTACTGAATTTTGCTAAAAAAACTTTTAGATATGAAGTCATTATATACCACGTATTGTAAGCGATCTTGGAGGTATGATGAAAGAAATAAAATTATTGCGCCCAAAAACCATACAGTCTTAATTTTTTCTAGTAATATCCCATGGTCAATGCAGTCAAAAGGCCTTGCGAGAAAATCGGTGTAGATAATATCCACCTGTACATGGTTATATAGTGCCTCAGCCGTAAAATAGGTAAAACAACACAGGTTAGTAAGTGTAGAGCGTTTGTCCACAAAATACATGTTGATGCGGTGATATAAAATTTTAATTTGATGATATATTTGGTTACATGCAACTTTCGAACACTTTAGCAATGGGTTAGACCCAATATGGGATAGGTTTATAATTAATTTATTTCAGCAGGGTCTCCCTTTTTGAGCACGAGGACATATTCTGCGGTTTCCAAGTTGTAGGAAGGTACTCGTTTTTAGACCCAGATTAAAAATGATAAATAATGGTTCAACAAATATCCTGACGACAATCTCTGGGAAAGCTAGGAACTTGAATTTCCCGACGTTGCGGCTTACTTTTTAGTTTCAAAATTGCGGGAAATGTCACCTCTGGATACAGATTTTACATTAACATTAGAAAGATTGCTAGTGTTACTAATGGCATTATGATAACCTGGAGTAGGAGAATTTTGCGAAAACACTGCTGAAATAATCAGCGAAAGCATCAACTATTTTGTTTGGATCATTATAAGAGATATCGTGTTTATACATCTTACCAGGGGATCCTAGAACTACAATTTTTGTATTTGACAAATGCCCAAAAGCTTTTGCTGTCCATTATTGATAAATTTTCTACTTCAGATGAAAATTGCCGAGTAGGATGTTTTTATTTGAATTTTTACCAGAGATCTTAGTCTTCTATATTCTCTTAAATTTGCATCATTATGATTGTTTTTGTATTTATGATAAAAAACCTTCTTAAGTTTAACTCTTAATATGGGCACAAGGATTTCTCCACAGGTTCACCATCTCCAATTTTTGTTTTCAAGCCCCCCCTGAGCGCGAGTTATGGTCTGGGCGGAAATAGACATAAAAAATTGCTGCTATTAATAACAACAGACATCAAAAATGCATTCAACAGCATAAAATACCAAAGCATAATCGAATCACCATCAAAATTTAGCCAATCAGCCATTATACGACTACCTTGTACAAAGTCTGTAACCACAGAACTATAAGGACAACACCACCTACACGAGACCGTATCAACGGGGTATTTCTCAGAGATTCATATTTATGATGAGGTAAAAGCCATTCCACAACTAATCGCAAACACCTACAGACCCAAGAGCATTAAAAGAAGAGTAAGAACACACTCACGCTATCGGAAATAATGTATGGGGCAAATGTTTGGTCTTCAGCAAAGTGTCTTGAACAAATTTACACACACATTACCTATAGGCATTACATCGGGAAACAGAACCCTTGCAGGAGAAGACATTAGATTACAGCGGGAAGTATTCTTTTGGATATCCTGGTAAAAGTTAGGTTAGAATGCAAAACACACACGAAGAAGGAATGAACGAATGACAAAAGCGGTGAAACAGAGGGAGGTTTCTCAACTAAAACTGGTTGACCCGGTCAACGGTGAGATCGGCTTTCACCTCAAGCAGGACATGTTGAGGTTGGATACTTTATTTACAGAATCAGGAAAAAAGAAAACACAAATCGTTTAAACTATGGCACGATAGAGGATGAACATTATCTCGTTTTAGATATTCCAGTGATACGGAGAAAGAAGGCAGCTTATAACAATACTAAAAAAGACATTAGGCAAGACAACATAATAAAACTAATGTTGGGCAGGCAAGGAAAAAGAAATTTTTGCGAACATTATATTAGGTCCTTGTAACGCGGATCAAAGAAGGTTAGTAGTAACATAAGTAAAATGTGTGTCGTACGACATCTCGTGTAAAACATTGACACGTATGAATAGTATAAACTAAGAAAATTTACTTACGTTTATTGCTCCACGAGAGTTTAAAAGACCAACCGCCGTCTTGTACAGTTGTATACCGCACTAAATTATACACCTCTGATGAGCTCATAATAAGAGCGAAATGCTGCATCAGGTGTTCTTTCGTTGCGAGTTATGCTTCTGTACAAGTTTTACTAGGTTTATCGACACACGTGTGTTACAAGCATTAAAGCTGTCGCTTAGATAGCGCTATACACTTTAAACGCACACATGTCGTTCACAATTAACTGTTGGCATTTTTCTTAGGTTAGTAGTAACCTAAGTAACAACGTAGTTGCTGGTGGAAATTTAGTGGGTACCAAAAAAACTATCATTTACACTTAGTACTGCACAATTAATAACTATAATTGATTTTCATCTGTATTTCATTTTTTAGTTTAACTTTAATACAGAGGCTACAAAAATGTCGCGGCAGTAAGTCTTTGAGGGTGTTTCCCGTGATACCTCTATAAGTCAATTGCCTTAGATTGTTATCTTTTGAACTTTTTTTCCAATGTGTTAAAAGATTTCTCCTATGTTGTGATCTTTTAAGTAGTTGTTGGTGCTCAGAGTCACTAATCAAATTTCTGTGTTTTCTTTGTTGTTGCTGTTAGCATTGTTATAATGTCAGTGTCGGATGTTACAAGTGAAAACTGTGTATTTATAATTCGACCCATCTTCATTGAAACCTATTGTAATATTTTATCTTTTAGGAGCTGGGTACAAACATTAATGTTTATTTATGTATGTTAAAAAACAAACATACGCCAACCAACATCACACCGATGCATTGAATGTACATTATTTAAAATGGCGTCAACGTCACTGAAAACATAATTCTAGCATCAAAGTGCTTCGGCACACACAAAAGCAAATTAATTCACAATGTCTGAAATTTATTTATATAATTCTATAGTTACTAACAATTACTAATTTTTGGCTACTTTATGAATCTTAGAGATTGTTATTCTTTGGATTTTGAAGGCTGCAAACAAATTTGCATGCAATTCGAGCATTATTTGCAGTTTTTTGCCCTTATCGTAAAACTGCTTCATTATGGTCTTAATGCATAAACAACTATTATTGCACAAAAATATATATTTGTGTATCAAGGCTGTAAAGTAGGTTTTCGACCGCTCTGATTGTTGATGGCCGAACCGCCAGCCGATCACCATATCTGAAAAAACTTCACAACCGCGTGTATCGCGTGCACAACATTTTTAGGCGCTCACTCTAAAATAACGTACAAATTCTAAAAGAATGAAACAAATTGACATTGTGAAGAATTTTCTTTTTTACTCAACATCTTATAAATAAGATGGGGAGTTGTGCGACGATTTCCAAACCAAAAATTTGAACACTCCTTTTTCACTTTTCTGACAAATTAAAGTTAGTACGTTATAATGAAACAAAAAATGTATGTCCGGCCATTCGTATTTAAACAAGATATCAAAAAAAAAAGCAATTTTATGAAACTTTGTACATGGACCATATTTATAATTCTGATTGGATTTTGGGCATATTCTGTGGAGCCAAAAGGGCTGTTACAGATTTTCGAATTTTAAAATGTTTAAAAAAATATTTATTTTACAAATTTTTGATTAAAATAAAAGTAATAAAATAAAATATAGATAACTTTTGTTTAAACAATTTTATGACCCGATAAGTATTTACTGAGATATAAAATCATGTGACAATAATGGTTGTAATAATATCTCCACCAATATCAATTTTACAAAAAAGTTGATAACAAAGTTGTTGAAAATTGTATTGTCTATAGCTTTTGTTTGAACCATTTTTTCTAAAACTCAATTTTATTTTCGCTTATCGGGGTGATATGGAGTTCTGCGGTAAACCTTTGTTTGTTGATACAATAGATACAGAATAGCAATAATATGCACTTTTGCAGTTATTCATCTCACACAACGAATACAAAAACAATTTAGTGAATTAAATTTGACCATTAATATACTTGATATTTATTCTGCAATAATATTATCTGAGTTTGCTGTGCGTTTCAAATTTTGTTTTATTAAAGTATCAATAAACATCGCTTTATTACAAATTAATAATCGTTTCAATCGTTGTTATAAACAAAAAGTGAGTGATAGTGCAAACGATTATAATTGTCCCACGCTTGATTTGTTGCCGCAGAATCGCTACTTACAGCTATCAAAAGGAATAGAACTCTAACCTGCGGTGTCTATCTGTAACAAAAGGGAAACACCAAAAAACTGCACCAAAAATCTATATTCGGACACGTGTTTCAATAGTTAAGCTATCATCATCAGCGAACCCATACTGTTGATGATGATAGCTTAGCTATTGAAAACAAATGTCGAGGTATAGATTTTGGTGCAGACCTGGTGTTTCCCTTTTGTTAATACCTTACAGGTAGTCTACATTAAACTATAATTAATAAAAATAAAAAAGAATTCTGACTAATTAAATCTGATTCTAACTAATAATACTAACTACCTAAACATACTAAAATTAAAAATACCTCCAAATTTATTCAAAACAATATAGAGTTTAGGGAATGGTGTTGAGATTGCAAAAGAAGTTTTCAGAAAAACGTATTTTTGCATTTTTTTTTAAAAGGCTTATTAATATAAATTTTCAACCATGAACTCGATTTATTCTGATAAAATGCACTATCATGATGGAAGATAATGTCTACATATGTGCTCGAGTAATTTTTTCTTTAAAGAGGCAAAATAATTGATATAATGCAAAAAAATCGGCAGTGTTAGAAGCTTCAGATCATTCTTTCTTTTCTTTCTTTGCAAATTTGGAAAAAAATATATGAGTGACAATTGTTACTGTTTAAGTTGTGCATAAAAGATTCTATTTTAAATATGGCAGTTTGCACCAACACGACTTAAACTTAAGCAATGCTTAAATAGTTATTTGGGTTAATAATCCGGAAAATCATATCAAAATGCAGTGCTTGTCTTTTTCCGCCTCGGTTAGCGCCTCGGCTACACAATATAACTCGCACTCGCAATACATTTTCTAGACGTGTGATCCACAAAATTTTTATGCCGACAAAATTAAATGATTTAAAAATTCAATCAAAGCAACTGGGGATTTAATTTTTTGAGGTTGGTACCTACTTTCACTGACGAATACTTACTTGATTTTCAAATTTAAAATCAAATTGCCATTTTCTTCGAAAATAATTTCTTACTAATTGCGCAATTTACATGTGAATAATGGAAACGCCAGAAATTATTAATATAAAAGAAACAGTTGAGACAGTAATTATAATTTATTAAATGCAAAATCTGCGTCTTGCTACTGGAAATCTTACGAGGAGTTCAAAAAATAGTGTCCCAACAGAAATCTTGATAACGATTTTAGTGAAAATGTTTTACTGGTTTATTTTGACGAGAAATCTAAAAAAAACAATTCTGCGACTTTGTGGTCTATATTTTCTCTGTTAAAATCGACGTTAAATATTAAAGACAATGTTAACATTGAAACTCATTAAAGGCTAAATGCTTTTTCAAAAAGAAAAAATATAAATAAAAAAGCTATCTGTTTATTTATTTTAATTTATTTAATCGTATGGTACATTTTAAATATTGTATTGTGATGTAAGTGTTATGTATGGTGCCCTAGAAGATCAGTACAAACCTATACAGTGTGGTGACGAAACCGTGTGCTATTGTGGATCGGTTCGTCTTAGCAAAGCATTTACTTCAAGGTTTAGGAAAACCACTAAAACCTAAACATGCCAACCCTTACCCACCCTAGTATTCACATGTAATAAAATTAATTAAGTGTGTAAACATTATAGAAGATAAATAAGGACATGAAAGATAACATCACAGCCATTGCATCACGACACATAATAGACCGGTCCAAGCGCCAGTCACGACAATGATGGAAAAAAATATTAGACAAAAAATCTGATTTGTCCTTACTCAACCCCTCAACACCAATTAGCAGAATATTTGTTGTGTGCTCTATATTAGCATGTGATTGTGTTTTGTGAAATTGTGTTGTACATTTTTGCTAATTATCCGGAGGGTCGTCATGACCAGGTCCGGAAACCAAAGTGGTGATTCTCAGAACAACATGTTTTTCTTGTTGACCATGGAGTACTGTAAGGTCTGATCACCTTCCATATTTAATATTTGCACCAAAACTCCTAAAAAACACAAACCAAAAAATCTATCTGTTAATGAAAGTACGTACTTACATTTCTTACTTGACTTGTTAGGTATTATTTATTCTATAATTGCAATTTCAGACTGCATTAGTAATTGGTACAAGTGCAACTTGTCCAAGAGATGAACTATAACAGTAGATGATGTTAAAGACAGAGGTGATGTAATTATTACATCAATTCCTAACACGGAAACAAAACACCCATGTTTTGCTGAACCAGCATGGTTAAACATAATTAAGAAATACAAGTTTTTAAGACCGTCTGATGTTCCGTTTTTTTCTACAAAAAGGTCAATCATCCCATAAACTTTTGCGCATCTAAGCAGTTTCGAAAATAAAAAAAAATAAATATTTATTCTTGAAAATTTCTGCTCACGAGTTGGCAAAATCAAAAAAACGATTTTCGATACCGATACGAAAATCCTAAGAAATTTTCTTATCAATTGTCAACCTGTGCAAAAAAACATACAAAATTTTTTACTCCCGAAAATTACTAAGAAAACTTGGAGTTGAGAAAATCCAAGAGAAGAATTTATTATAGATATTATTAATAAAAAAATTACAATTTTCCAATTTTCCGGAAAATCAGTTCTCAATTTGACGTTGGTTTACGTTGTGTACCAATAATCCCAACAATTTCTCTTTTTTTTAAATTGGATTGGGATTTGAGGGGCAGAGTATTAAAAAAGAATCGAATTATGACATATTCCGGATTTACTTTCCTTTTAACTTTTCACCGCTTCAATCAAAACGTGAGCTTTTCGAAATTCGAATACAGAATTCCAAAAAAGGGAGAACATTTAAAAAGTATTTATCTTTTTCGTTCAGCTTATAATTTTTACAAATTTTTGACGTATCGAATTGAAACTAGCTAAAAAAAATTATGGTCAATCGACCAACTTTGTGTCGTTTATGATACACTTTTGGGCCTTTATGGACTACTTTTTTTGTTACTTTATGAACGACTGTTATTGCCAAACGTGAATGTCAGAATAAATGTTTGGATTTTAAGAATAAAAACTGTTAATTTATAAACACAACCAAAGACGATTAGATATACGTCGTATGACAAATCCCTTTCTGCAGTTGATATTTGTTTAAGTAAAATCATACACTTTGACCGTAAAATCTTGTATGCAACTCGTCTGGCCACAGTTATGGTCTTGCTTCTTCGTCGCTCGTTCATAATTCTGTGGCTCGTCCATAAAAACGTAGATTATGTACACTCATGAAATTTAAAACTTGGACACCACAATTTCTGTAAACAAAAGTTTGCACATTGTGAAGCGGGCTTAAGGTATCATTTACAATTTTAACAGCAGGTAGTCTCAGCAGGGGTTATCTTATAGAAGGACTGTAGAATGAATCATTACACTAAGCACGTTTTAGAAAA
Source organism: Abscondita cerata (assembly GCA_030710515.1). NCBI lineage: Eukaryota > Metazoa > Arthropoda > Insecta > Coleoptera > Lampyridae > Abscondita > Abscondita cerata. The sequence continues at coordinate 116,057 of JALBCR010000595.1, forward strand.
TAGGTAATTTACGTTGCTTACTTAATTTTTTTCTTTAAAGAATATATTTGAAGGTATCGCTAATTAAACACCATAGCTCGATTTATTATCGAATCAAAATTTTGTTTAGGAAATGTTTACAAAATAAAATTAGAAATAATTTTGATTTAAAAAACGTCTACAAGCAATAACTTTTAAATTAAATCAAAAACTAAACATGGTTATTTGGGTTGACTGATTATTACTTATTTTAAATAAATCTAACCTACTAATTATTGTAAGTTATTAAAAAAAAATCATTAAACTCTCTATTCATAATATTTAGTCCTTACAAAATGTATATTTTATGACGTTTCATTTTTTTCTGTAGTTAATATAAAAAGTGAAAATAAAAACTAAGGCAATTCTTATTGTCAACGTATATATTTAGTTTTTTGACAAAAATTTATTACATAATTATAATTAAGATACCAAGTTATAGTTTAAAATTAAATGAAAACTTTTTTTAAATAAATGTATTACTATAAAAATAAATATAAGATTAGTTTGTGATGTAATATTAGAAACACAAATTTATATCATATCAAATTTATGACAACTTAAAACCAAGAACGTGTATGTTATTGCTAAGAAATTATTAAGGAAAAAGCGCAATTGCAGTGTAAATATTTATAATTAGATATTTTCGAAAGTTTATAAGTCCTCTATTGTAATCTTAATACTTAAAAGAAAATCCTCTCTATTAGCATTATAAGGAAATGGCTTTTACTTTATGAATAAGTTTCAATAACAATAGAATATCCTTGCTTGTTTAATTTACTTTCTTTGAGTCATATTGCTCTAAGGGTTGTTACATTGGTCATTAGAAGTATGTAATAAATAAACAATTACCTACTGTTTGAGAAGGGGTAGTGTGAACCAATAAATAAAGTAAGAAATGTAAATTCCATTTTAGTTTAAAATTTCAAGTGTTGTGAAAATGCCACCTCATCTCGGTGCTGATTTGAAAGCGCGGATTGTTTCGGAATTAGCGGCGGGCCGTAGCGTGCGTGAAATTTCACGTATGTTAGATATACCAAAAAGCACCGTAGGGCATTACCGAGTAAAATGGAATCTTGAACACACTTTGGAAAGAGCCATCGGAAGTGGTAGACCTAAAGTATCTTCACGTGCTCAAGATCTCGAGTTGTTTCATTACGTAACAGAACAACCATTTGCTACATACTCCAGGGCTATAGCAGATACACATTTTCCCGGATGCCGTATAATTGCACAAAAAGATTAAAAGAGATGGGAATAAAGAAGTATAATGCTGCTGCGAAAGAAGTTCTCAGTGACGAAAATATGAGACGTCGTCTGGAATTTGCAAGGCGATATGTGAACGAACCTTTGGAATTTTGGAATCGAGTGATTTTTAGCGACGAAAAAACGTTCAATAGCCGCAACGATGGACCACTAAAAGTTTTTAGAATGGAAGGAACTCGTTACGAAAATAATCACATATGTCCTAAAAAACGAAGTGGTTATTTTTCTGTGAATGTGTGGGGTTGGGTTAGCGCGCGGGGTCCAGGAGTTTGTTGGGCTATCGATGGACGTCTTGATTCTGCTGCGTATTTAGATATTTTGGAAACTATTATGAAACCTTCAGTCGAAGTGTTTTATCCAGACGAAGATTATATTTTCCAACAAGTAAGTATTCTTATTTCACTATACTTTCTCCAAAAATAGTTCGGGATCTGTTGAATTAACATTTTCATAATGTATTTTTGTTGTTAAAGGACAACGCCCCTATTCATACTTCGCGGGTTGTGCGCAATTGGATACGAGAAAATAACTTGGAGCTGTTACCCTGGCCAGCAAAAAGCCCAGATTTTAACATTATCGAAAATGTTTGGGCTCGAATACTTGCTGTTATCCGAAGACAACAAGGGCCAAATTTTATACCAGTAAACCGTAATGCACTAATTGCAGCCATTGATACCGCAGGGAAACGATTAATATTAATTATATTGATACCTTGATAGCGTCAATGAGCAGACGCCTCCAAGAATGTATCAATAATAATGGAGGTCACACCCATTATTGATTTCTTATATTTATTTATATAGTAATACCTTTATTTAAAAAAACGTTTTCATTTAATTTTAAACTATAACTTGGTATCTTAATTATAATTATGTAATAAATTCTTGTCAAAAAACTAAATATATACGTTGACAATAAGAATTGCCTTAGTTTTTATTTTCACTTTTTATATTAACTACAGAAAAAAATGAAACGTCATAAAATATACATTTTGTAAGGACTAAATATTATGAATAGAGAGTTTAATGATTTTTTTAATAACTTACAATAATTAGTAGGTTAGATTTATTTAAAAATAAGTAATAATCAGTCAACCCAAATAACCATGTTTAGTTTTTGATTTAATTTAAAAGTTATTGCTTGTAGACGTTTTTAAATCAAAATTATTTCTAATTTTATTTTGTAAACATTTCCTAAACAAAATTTTGATTCGATAATTAATCGAGCTATGGTGTTTAATTAGCGATACCTTCAAATATATTCTTTAAAGAAAAAAATTAAGTAAGCAACGTAAATTACCTATTTTCTAAAACGTGCTTAGTGTAATGATTCATTCTACAGTCCTTCTATAAGATAACCCCTGCTGAGACTACCTGCTGTTAGAATTGTAAATGATACCCTTAAGCCCGCTTCACAATGTGCAAACTTTTGTTTACAGAAATTGTGGTGTCCAAGTTTTAAATTTCATGAGTGTACTTGTTACATAAATAGTTATTGATGCTGATTTTTTATGCTCTACAGTTTTATGTGTAAACTTTAATTACATAAGTATTACTTTCTTCATTTATCTAGAAATCATATCTTTGCACATGAAACAAACACGTTACGAAACGTAATTAAAATTACTATTACAAAAATGAAATTGTATATAATAGACATCAATATAATCATTACCGTGTTTGGAATAAAATCAACACATTGCAGATTACGTTTTACGCAAGTAAATATTTTGTAATTAAATGCGGAAACAAATTATTCTTACCCAAGATAAAATTACGGCAATTACAAATTATTTTAAAACTTTCATCATAAAAAATTTTGGGCGTGTATGAGATCCTGCTATAGCAGCACATTTCTTACTCGACAAAATTTTCATCTAATACATATGAAACTCGATTTATTCTTTACAAACTTCTTTCACCTTAAAATATATTATAGTTCCTCGTTTCTCTGTGCATTTACGTAATGTTGAGTTTATTCGAAAAGTTTTACGATTTAGTTCTAACTTGAACACTTTCTTATTTATAAAAATCATTTATACTTTGTACATAATACTTTGATTAAGAGCGTTAATTGAAAATTTCCATTTTTAGAAGCATTACAGTGCACGTTTTGTGGTGATGATTGTCGTTTAATTAACGCGATACCTTTTAGAAGCGGTTGTGTTTGTTGAAATATAATACAAATTTATGTGTAAAGGTTGTGATAAATTTTCAGTCTGGAAAGTTTCAGCAAGGCTATAACGCGTGTTTATTAAATCAGATATTTATCTTCGTCGGCTTGTCATTAGCATTTCTAATGAAATTGCAAAAGGAGAATTTTGAATTAAGATGACAGACTGTAGTTAATCAGTTTAATATTTTGATCCAGTTGAATATTTGTATGTAAAACTTTTAACTGGAGAATTGTGAATTTCGTATTTTATTACGCGTACAAATGAAGGTGGAGAGAAGAACATCAATTCATATTTTATTCAAAGATGTTTTGACGTAAATTTTCTCAAAGCAGAAAACTTAATGCAGCGTTAGCAATCTTTCAGTTTCTGTTTATAGACCATCATTTATCATTTTGATGCTACATATTCAAATTCCTAATACGATTAACCTTTTTGAATGTACATACAATAAAATTAACATTTTCTTTACGTTTCACAATATGTTGGTAATGTATGTAAACGTTTCACATTCAACAAGTTTAAGGAAAAACGAGATCAATCAATGTAAAATAATATTTAGTGTATGTGTACTTCATACATAAGTGATTTTCAGTTTATATTGAAAAATGAATGACATTATCTTCTACTTACATGGCTTTTTATAAAAATAAATGAAAATAGTTTTGGGACTATATACAAAATTTTGAGATGGTGGGCCTAGTAGAAACATGGCTGAAAAAAAATTGAAGATGAAAGAAAGGATATATACACATAGAGAATACAAATAATTAAAAAAGAAAGTACAAAGTACAGTGTGAAAAAAGGAAAGAATGAATATAAAACAGAAAGAAGAGAAGATAATAATATTAAAAAACGAGGATCAATATGAAAATTCCTAAATAAAGAGAGAAATACTGGAAAAGAAAAACGCAAATGCAGACGAGGAAAAATGGAGAAAACATTGAGTTGAATTGCTAGAATGGGCAAAAAGAAAATTCAAACAAGGTAAACAAAGACGAACGGCCAAGAAGGGAAAAAGATGGTGTAATAAAGAAGGAAGAAGTAGAAAAATCACTGAATAAAGTAAAAGAGTGAAGGTAGAGGGGACGAATGGAACCCATGGAGAACAGTGGAAATTCAGGGAGGAGAAAGACTATATTTACTAAAATCTGGAAAAAAGAAGGGATATCTCTGGAATGGAAAGATGTAATAATATACCAGATATACAGGGTGCCCATAATCTATCTCTCATAACATGGGTAACTTTCTTAATATGCAAAATAGGTAATCGGTTAAATTAGGAAAGTTGGGCAGAATTACAAGCAAAATGTTAAACTTTTTTCAAATTTGACATATGTCTTCAACTTTTTGAAATTTTGTGAAAAAACTGAAAACAGTCGACTTTTTTAATGTTGTCCTGTTCCACTACTACTTACTTTAGAACTGAACTAAAAATGACATCTTATACATATTTTTACGTAGAATTCGATAAAATTACTCAAAATGTCATAACCCTCTTGATTTTCGAGATATAACACAAACTTACATTTTTTTAAATGGCAATCATAGTTGCTTCAAACAAAAACCTGTTGAAACAAAAGCCTGTGTCGTCAACTAAATAATTTGATTTACATAAGTAAGTTGTATTATTCACGGTGATTTATTTTAAAAACATAAAATTCTCAAAATAAACAATGTATTCACATGAAGAGAGAAACGACATGCTTTTTGTTATTATGCTAGCAACAGAAATAGTAATGAAGCCAGTGAAATGTATTTGCAAAGATATATGAAAGAAGACAACCAGATAAAAGACTTTTTTCCAAACTGGAAAATAATTTAAAACTATACGGATCATTTATGAAACCAAAAGCTAAGCAAAAGTTTAATCAAGAAGACGAAGAAAGAGTTTTGGCATATGTAAATTATAAACCAAAACATCTACCCGTGAAATTGCAAGTGAGTGTGGTACTTCTACAGAAAAAGCTCGTTTAATTTTAAATCAAGCCGTATAAATTTCATATCGGCAACACCTTGTATCCAGCCGACTCAGAGAGAAGATTAAATTACGCTCGATGGTTTTTAAGAGAAACTGACAACGATCCATATTTCTCGCGCAGAATTTTATTTACTGACGAGGCAAAATTTACCAATAACGGTGTATTTAATAGACATAATAATAACTATTGGTCTGAGAACAACCCTCATGTTACTGTTGAGAGACGAGATCAACATATTTTTCAATAAATGTGTGGTGTGGCATCCTCGGTAGCAGAATAATTGGTCCGTTCTTTTACAATTACCATTTAAATGGAAGGCGATATTTAGAATTTCTTCAAAATGACTTGGAAGACATGTTAGATGAACTGCCATTAAATGTGGTACAAAATCTTACTCATTTCCAACATGATGGTGCTCCTGCTCATAATTTTAGAGCTGTTTCTGAATATCTTTCCGAACGTTTTCCGAGCTGGATCGGTAATTCAGGTCCTATTAATTGGCCGGTAAGAACACCTGATATCACACCTCTCGATTTTTTCTTGTGGGGAACCGTTAAAGACAGGGTGTACAAAGAAAAACCCAATAATGTAGAAGAATTAAAAGATAGAATTAGGTTGATTATTAGAAGAATTCGTCCTCGCAGTTTGGAAAAAGTGCATAGAGAGATGGTTAGAAGATGTCAAATGTGCATATTGGTTAACGGGGCCATTTCGAACATTTAATATGAACTTTTATGTCTTTTGTACATTATTGAAATAGAACATAATTACAAACCATTAATAGTACCTACTTGTGGTATTATATTGTCAATATAAATTTTTGTTTCAAGTTTAACTAACTTGTAAATCATTTTGTTCCTTAATGGTATCAACAACACAATTTTGGGCATTTAAATAGAAATACAAGAGTAAAGTATATCGAACCTTATATCAATGAAATCGCAAAAACAAAAGCTATTTAATAAGATCACAGCCAACTATGATTGCCATTTAAAAAAATGTAAGTTTGTGTTATATCTCGAAAATCAAGAGGGTTATGACATTTTGAGTAATTTTATCGAATTCTACGTAAAATATGTATAAGATGTCATTTTTAGTTCAGTTCTAAAGTAAGTAGTAGTGGAACAGGACAACATTAAAAAAATCGACTGTTTTCAGTTTTTCACAAAATTTCAAAAAGTTGAAGACATATGTCAAATTTGAAAAATGTTTAACATTTTGCTTGTAATTCTGCCCAACTTTCCTAATTTAACCGATTACCTATTTTGCATATTAAGAAAGTTACCCATGTTATGAGATAGATTATGGGCACCCTGTATAAAAGAAGGAATAAAGAAAAATGAAAAACTATAGGTGTGTGAGCATATCTAACGTCGGTTATAAGATTTATGCAGAAATATTAAGTTAAGATTAGAAAAATCAGTAGAAGGAATAAACTTATTAGCAGATTGGCAAGCAGGCATTATGAATGGAAGAAGAACAATCGACAACATATATGTTCTAAAGAAGTTGACAAATAAAGAGTTCTAGCCTGATGATAATAGAAATGTATAAAGAGGCAAGTTTTAGGACAATAATTGAGGGAAAGTTAGGAGAGGTATTCTGGACAAAAAAAGCCTGAGACAAAGGTGTCCGAACTTGTTCTCACTTTACATAAGAGATTTAGAAAAATATTTTAAAGGTTAAAGAGGTGGGATAGTAATAGAAAATATAAAGGTTTGGCTAAGTGCTTATGCAGATAATATTGTGGTGATAGCCAACAGTGAAAATGAAAGAGATATACGGAGTGTGAGGATGGATGGCAAACATTGGAAAAAGTGAGGCAAAAGTATCAGAAATGGGCGTTGATGCTAGACAAGGAAACACCGGATTATATAGTTGAAAAGAAATCCAAGTTAAAAAAAAGAATTTAAGGGGGAAAGCGTGCAATGGAATATGAGAAAGGGATAAATGAAAGGGAAAAAAATTTAATATTGAGAAAATGTTATAAAAAAGTTTAGAAGCAAAAAGATAGACCATGGACAAGAAGAAAGAAGACAATATTATGAAAGAGGGGATATTCAAGGAAATAATTGGAAAATAGAATAGAAGAAGAACGGAGTATAGACAAAAATGTGATAAGAAGAGATATGGATACACAAGCACAGGAAAGAAGAGCAAAAATAAAAGAAAGTAGATACAAAGATAAATACTTGAGATAATTAAGGTTGGGAAAGCTAAAGAATAATAGCAAGATTTCAATGCGGTAAGAAAGAAAAATATCCACAAATACTAGTGGGAAGGTGAAAAGACTAAGCAGGATGTGCAGAGGAAGATGAGAAAACATTAAACATCTGATGGAAGAATGTGAAAAGTTGAGAAGAGAAGAAAGAGAAAGAAGAATGATACTAGGAGAAATAGGAGAAGGAGAAGAATGGATAAAAAAGGTAATAGAGAGACAGAAAAGTTAAGAAGAGATGGAAGGGTTGCAAAAAAATAAGTTGTGATTATTTACTGTTGTTTATGGTTAATTCAATGTAATTATTAGATAACTGAATCTTTGGTTAATTAGTAGAAAATTTTTCTAGGTTACATTTAGTTTGGAAGTATCGATCGCTTACATAGGATTTAAGTAGAATGTAGTAAAGAATAGGAGCTTGGTTTTGTATAAGAAGCCGACATGCCAAACCCGATCGAACGCTTGTTGAATATTTAGGAGAGCAGCTATGAATAGTTTTTTTCTTCTAAACTAGTGAGAAAGGTGTTAACAATGTTGTGGCTTTGCGACATTGTAAAATGCGATGGGTTCGCGGAAACCAAAATGGTGTAAGGGTATCACTTTATTTAGGTTTGCGTCTGTGATGGGTCTTTTTAGTAAAAGTCTCGCAAATATTTTAAACACGATGGGTAGAAAACTTATAGTTCGATACGATGTAACATTATTTAGTGGTTTCGGCAAATTTTCAGGGTAATGAATATCGAATATCAGCATAACGAGAGCTTTCCTAATTCTTTCAGTATTTGACCGGTGATTAAGTCAAAGGCACGTGCTTTTTAATTACTGTATTATCAGTATCTTGTGATCTCCTGTTTGACTTCTAGTGGAAAATATAATTTGATGCCTAGAGTCATTAGGGCATAGGGTAACGAGTTTGATTGACGTCATAACGTCATTGTTCTTTGAAACAAAAAAAGAAAACACCAAAAACTGAACAAAAAACTATACGCAAACACGTGTTTTAATAGCTAAGCTATCATCATCAGCAAACTGACACTAAAACTATATGAATTTTTATGCAGTTTTTGGTGTTTTATTTTTTTTTTTTGTTACAGATAGACGCTGCAGTTTAGAGTTCTTTTCCTTTTTGGCCATTGTTATTATTTTTTTGTGGTGTAGGTGTACTTTCGGCATGATGTTTTGCAAATATATTGGTTTTTCCTTCATCAGTGTTCGCTCAGCTATGGTTTTCTCTCCTTATAGGAAAAATGGGGGTAATGGTGACGTTCCAAATAAAGTGCTCCTCTTTTGTTAGGTTGGTGATATATGTTCTAATTTCGTTGTTGCGAATGCTTTGTTAAGCTGTTTTTAATTATCTAGTAAGCCTATTGTATTTGATTTTATCAATTATGTTTTGGCTCCTTTACAATCTACAGTTAACTCTCCTTTTTTTTTGCAGCAATTTCTCTAATGAATAAAGGGATATTACAACTTCATTCCACTTTTAGAGGTTCGATAGATTTCCATGTTGCTTTTTTTTTATTAGCTTGGTAAAATACTCGACTGCAATGACGATGCAGTCATTGTTGTAGTTTATTTTTGAGATTGATGTAATCTTAGATAAAACTACAAAACGAGTTCCAATCCGTTCTCGGCAATATTAATCTGGATGGTTTGCTTCGGCTAATTATATGTGTACTTAAGGTTACTATTATAAGTGTATCGTCAGATGAGAGGTCTTACTTTACTTCAATGTAGTGAGTTTGACGATATTTCTTTAAAACAAATTTAAATTTTTCTATAGAAACGTTGTATAAGCTATGATTCATGCTTAAGAAACGAATATGTGCCTATTGATATTTATAACAGTTTACAATTGTATTAGAAGATGTCGCTTTGTGTTTATCCACTGAGCAATTTCCCATGAAAGGTTGTAAGCTCCACATGGAAATTTGTTTTTGTTTTAGTCATAGTCTATGGATTTGGGGAAGTTTTATTCGTTCCAACACTTACGCACTTTGGTATGTTCTATATTTCTTAGCTATCTTGTTACAATTTAGGAGTGCACATAGGAGACAGCTGTGTTCATGGCACAAATCAAATTGGATAATATGGTCCGGTAATTGTACGAGCGAAAATAAAAATGAGATCAAACTATTCTATTTCAGGTAGAGAATGGAGTGTTTGAGATTATTGAACAGAGGGTCCAGATTAGTGGACCCAGTTGTATGCATAAATGGGTGCAAAAGAGTAATGACTGCCTATGTTCCTGATGATTTTATCAGTGTTATAGAATTAGCTAGATGTAGTCCGCCATTCAATGCCATCTGTAATATTAAGAAGTGGCTAACACATTCTCAGTCACACCCATTAGAAAACAGTAAAACTGCTGTAGACAAGATAGAAGAAACTAATCCAACTGTCATAAAATTAAAAGGAAGCACCTTGAACAAAAACAAATATTTTCAAAAGGGAAAAAATATGGATGATTTCAAAAAGAGAGAAAAACTTAATAATAATAATAATAATAATAATAATAATATTTATTGGCTATAAGTATAAATAACTATACATAAGCGTCGTCAATAATTAAATATCACAAAAATAGTTTACTGTAAAGATTTACAAAAGTGCAAGTATTCATTCACAGTGTAAAAAAAACATTTGACATTAAAATATTTTTTAAATTAATTTTAAAAACATGTAATGGTAACAGTGTCATTCCAATTGGTAAAGCATTGTATAATTTTCAACCAGCATAAATAGAATATTTTTATAGAGAGTGTATTTGTGGTGAGATAGAACTAAGGAATTCTTGTTGCGGGTAGGGTAGTTGTGAATATCACAATGGCTCTTAAGGTTTTGTGCATTAGCATGTATATTAATAAGTATCTTGTAAATATATATACAATAGAATGTTTAGATAGCACTAGACATACAGTACCGTAATATCTGTATAAGTTGTTCTTCTGATATTAACGAATTTTAATATTTGCCAAAAGATAATAGTTGCTATTTAACTTATTGCATACTGTTTCTAGTTGTTCATTCCAGTGCAAGGTAGAATCTACTAGTGTAACTAAAAATTTTGTTGTATTTTTCCAGCATTGACAATTAGTTTATTTTTTTACACCATATTGTAAAACTGCTCTATGAACCTTCTTACTTATTTCTAGTTTTGTTTCACCTGTAACTACTATTGTCGTATCATCAGCAAACATCAAAACTTTAAAATCTAAAATCTCATTCGGCAAATCATTAACGTATAAAGAAAATATTACAGGACCCAATGTACTACCTTGTGGTGTACCACAATGTAAATGAAACTGTTCTCATGTAATGTCATTTAATTTTACCTTAAAGTTAAGATCCGACAAGAATGACTATATCCAGTCGTTGAGGTTGCCCCTAATACCTAAATTGTACAATTTTTGAGATGTAAAGTTAATATCAATAGCGTCAAAAGCATTTGAAAGGTCAAAAAAAATTTCTACTACGTACTTATGCCTCTGTAGTTTATCATATATAGTTTGCACCAAACTAATAGTAGCCATCTCTGTTGAGGATCCTTCTTTATATGCATATTGATGAATAGTTAGTATATTAAACTATTTCAGGTAATTATTTAATTGCTAACAAAAAGTTTTTTCAAATATTTTTGAAAAAATTTGATAACATAGATATAGGTCTGTAATTATAAACTTCATCAGTTTTTACTTTTTGTAAATTGGTACAATAAGAGCAGTTTTTAAAACACTATTAATTTAGAGCCAGAAAGTAAAGCAACAGGGAAAACTACCTCTAAACAATGATTACCTTCTTTTCTGAACCCAAAGAATTTTACTAAACGTTAGTTTAGCGGCATATTCTGGTACTTATCAAGTTTCGTTTGTTATATTGTCAATAAAATACATATAAAACATAAAATGCGGTTTTTGGAAAGATTTTATGGAGTATTTTCAAAACCTAATTTTGCACCAATTTCCTTTGACTTTTCCACTCTTCAATTGTATAATTTAGTATCCGAGATCATATTTTAAAATAGCATTTTTAAGGGATTGATGACCAGTTGTAGAAATTAAAGTGACGATTTTTGCAGACAACATGATTGTTATGTTGACCATGGAGTTCCGTTGCGTACAAATAACATTTCATATTTCATGTAGAATTACAGTTACGGTTACTTAGGAATTAATATTTTAGTTACTGTGACGAATGGGTCAAGAACAAATAGAGAGTGTTGATTTTCTCTATAGCTACAGTGAACCATAAAAAGTTTAAAAAATAAAATTTCTAAATTTTGTGCTTTGTTAACTAAAAGCTAAAACTCTACGAGGAGCAAATTTTAAAGAATTTAAAATGAAAGATTAATGACTAATGAAATGGAACTGAATTTGATTAACTAAACTAGCAGAAAAAAATGATAGATATGTTGAAAAATTATGATTTATCAAGTTCTGAGAAAGAAAAAGAAATCTAAAATAAAAAAGATGTAAAATATGCATTAGCAATAGATGTAATAATAAGAATGTTTATTTGCCAACAGACTACAAGTCTATGGTGACAAAAATAAATAATAAATAATCAAAATAAGATCACAACTTAACTAAAATTATCATAGTGAGGTGTTTGTCTTGTATAACAAGTATTTTTTTGTTGTGGGTCTACTGAAGTTAGTATGAAATATGTCACATCATCACCTATGTAGGTATTGTACAATCGGAAGCAGTAAATTAACCGGCAATTAAGGTGAGGAGCAAATACAAACTATTGCAGTGTGAGAGTAAATAGAGGAAGGCAATACACATTCAAATAATTTTAAAATATTAGATAAGATAGCTATGGGTCTATAATTTCTAATGTTAGTTTTATCTCGGACTTATAAACCAGAACAATTCTAGACGTTTTCCACATATCCGGATAATTTGCAGAATTTAAAATTAAGTTAAAAATGTGACACAAGGGAACAATTAGACATTGAATACAGTCCCGTAGAACAAACTCTGCGCTGGAATTCCATCTGGACCGCATACACCAATTGTTTCAATTCTCTTTGGACTATGTCACTTTCATTTATAGAAAACGTGTTAAGAACTTTCACATTATTACTGTATAAATTTACACGAGTAGAAGATTTGTCGCAGTAAGCGCAGGCATTCCTAGCATCACCAAAGCATTTATAATCACAGGTATGATCACAGTGGTCTTTATTATATACCATGAAATTAATCAATCAAATGCTTCAACTATTGCTTGCTGTGAAGTTTGATCACGATGAACTATTCGACCAGGTACACTAGTAGTTCACTTCTTATTGTTGATAAATTCCCAAACTATTTTAGGATCTCTGTGTAATTTATTTTTAGATTTCTTTATGAAGTTATGGAAATACTTGCGTACGTCACGCCTAATTTCACGTCTTGACTGTTTTACAACTGTGTTTCAAGCATTAAAGGTATCGCTTAGATAGCGCTATGCACTTTAACACACACATGTGGTTACAGTTAACTGTTGGCATTTTTCTTAGTTTATACTATTCACACGTGTCAATGTTTACACGAGATGTCGCAAGACACACATTTTGCTTATGTTTTACAAGGTGTAAGTGGTATAATATTTTTTTTTCAATAAGTTTTTTTAATTGAATTCTCTTGCTCGTCTACGCAAAATTAAATTTTGGAGTAGGGTTGTGTTGTAAAAACGGTGGGTTCAGTGAATCAAAATTCTTACTTACAATTACCTCTAAACGTGGGTGATATACATCTTCGGTGACTAGATGAAATTCATGCGTAAATACATTAGCAGTCACACTATCAGTCGACAGGACTAGGTCTAATATTCTATTGTTAACGTTCAAGATTTTATTATGCTGTTCCATGTTTGTAAATTGTATAAATTTTATATACAGGTTGGTCCAAAAATATAGGTAGCAAACTATACTACGCTACTAAGAATAAAAAGTTATGAAAATTTTTCTTATAAACTTTTGTTCAGTTGGGCTTACATAATACAATAATACAATACAATTTAAAATTGTGTTTTTCTCATTATTTCAGAAATGAGTTAAAGATATAATATGTAAGTTTATATTGTAAAATATGTCATTATGTGGCATAGATGCCGGGGTAGCTGAGAGGTTGTTATTTAAAAAAATTGTAAATTTTAGAAATTTTTATCATCTTGTACGAGTTTTGGAATAAGCAATTTATTGCGGACAAAAACGTGTTCTTTCAATTTTTTCGTTGGTATAATATTTTTTGAGAAAAATCATTTCTTTAATGTCTGTTTTTTGCATCAAACATTATAATGATCAAGTTGTCATTGAAAAAAAAGTGTAAAACTCAAAATCTTATTTTTTTTGTTTTATAAATTTATTTAAAAATAAATATCAACAATAAAAAAAACATCTTAACAGTCAATATTACATTTACATCTTACATTAAATGCTGAAAATGTTGTTTGTGACTTTACACATCCCATGATTTTGAACATTTTAACTTTTTATCAACATTTATGTTATAAAAATGAAATAAAAATGCAATTACGGTTATCAAAACAATTGCAGTTGTTTAATTCAGAAAGCCTCCTATTATTTATTTAAAATTGTATTTTGCTTTTAAATCAAACAAAAACAAAAAAAAACGATGTTTCTCGAAAAATATTAGATTAACGAAAAAATTGAAAATACACTTTTTTGTCCATAATAAAGTACTTATTCCAAAAATCGTACAGGGTGATTAAAATTTCTAAAATTTACAATTTTTTTTAATAATATCCTCACAGCTACTCCGGTTTCTAAGATACTGCATAATATATTTTTTTGAAAACTTTAATAAATTGTGTATCATATTAACGTATTTTACCATATAAATTTTCACATTTTTTCTTTAACTCATTTCTGAGATAATAAGAAAAAACCAATTTTAAATTAAAACTTTACAGGGCTGTACCTCCTGAAGTAAGCCCAACTAAACAAAGTTTATATGAAAAATTTTTATAACTTTTTATGCTTAGTAGCGTAGTATAGTTTGCGACCTATTTTTTGGACCACCCTATACAGGGTGTTTCAGAATAAGATGCTGATCCTTAAGGGTGTCAATCCTTACGCGATTTTAAAAAGAAAAGTTCAAATAAACATATGTCCTAAATCTCTTAACTTTTGATCTACAAGGTGTTCAAGTTTTAAGAAAAAGAACGTTTTTTTATCATAACTTTAATATCTTTATAGATATATTCATAAAATTTGGCATATGTCTTTTTTTTTATTTAGAAATTTTAAATTTTTTATTCAGTGGCGTCCGTACAGGATGAGGACTAGATATTTTCTAGAAATATTATGTACGCCACTGCTTTTTCTTAAAATAAAAATTATTTTTAAAATCTCCATTCATTTTAAGGTAAATTTGAATTCTTGTTTTTTTTCGTCCGGCAAGCGGTTTTCGCGTAAAAAAAGATTTGGCAAATAATTATTGATTATTTAATACATAATAATTTTAACATTAAAATAGAAGAACTAACATTAAATAACCTAAAAGAAAAAATAATTTAGATTAGCTGTTGAAATTGGCCACCACCTGCAAGTATGCATGCTTCAGCTCTTTTCCTCAATGAGTCTCGTATTCTTTGAAAAATTTTTTCTTAAAACTTGAACACCTTGTAGATCAAAAGTTAAGAGGTTTAGGACATATGTTTATTTGATATTTTCTTCTTAAAATCGCGTAAGGATTGACACCCTTAAGGATCAGCATCTTATTCTGAAACACCCTGTATATGTTACCGTTAAAGTATATAATGCAGTTATTTCATAGAATACCTAGTTATTCCATGAAATAATTGATCGTGTCCGTTAAAGTGTGTAATATGTTATTAATTTGGCACTTTAACTAGTTATTCCATGAAATAACTAGGTATTCTATAAATTAACTAATGAGAGACAGTGAAAGTGTATTTATGGAAACGTACCATAAAAACATTTGTTACAACAAGGATTACTAAAATGATACTTTGAATTACAAAGAACATTATTTCTAAAAAAAACAATTTTTGTTGACACGAACAAGTTTTAAATCCCTGACTATTACCTAAACTTTGAGCTGTACCAACCGACCGATCCGGTACTTCTTCGATTTTAATTAATTTTTGTTTGCAGACACTAAACTAGGATGGGGAATATAATTGTTTTAGGCGGTCGTTTCTTGTGCTCAATTAGAAAAATCCTTCTTCGGTTATTTTTATGATGTTAGCTAAAATAGATTTGGTATCACCTATTCCTCTGTCAACTTCAGGCATTGGGATACAGACGGTAAACCCCACAGAGGTTTCAGAATTAGATTTATCCGACATTAATTTTATCTTTTTCGCTTGAATTTCTAAACATTTAAAAAATTTTTCTCTTTCTCTTTGAACATTAAGTTCATTAAAACACAATTTACAAATTTTCTGCTCAACTTCATCTTCTGAAACATTGATGTATGGACAGGCTCCATACATTTGAAGCAAACTATATCTTCACTGCATTTTTAAACAGACAACACATACTTTTGTAATGGAATTATTTAATACTGTTTGTTTAACTACTTTTTCATTTTCAGGTTGAGAAGAAATATTCAATGCAGTCAAAGCATTTTGTAATTGATTTTCGCCGACCAACAAATTAAGTGCTTCCTTCGGAATGGCAGTTGTTGACAGTCCAACTCTAGCTGCGCAACTGTTCTTTATAAACTGGATAAAATTTAACTCGTTTAACTCCACAAAGTTGACTGGTTGTCTTTCATCTAAGTCGTCAACATATTTTCTATGTCCTGATTTGCTCTCTCAACACTGCCTTGGCTTTGGCTATGTTTTGGTTTGCCATGCACAATCTAAAGCTCTGGCCAAGTTACTTTTAAGTCATCAATAAGTTTGTTACAAAATTCTCTTCCATTGTTCGACTGCAATATACATGGGGCTCCAAACAACAGGAATATATCAAGCAACGGCCCTACAACTTCTTCTGCTCTCTTTGTTTGAAGATATCTTAAAACCACGAACTTTGTAAGGCGATCTTGATAAACTAAAATAAATTTATAGTTTCCATCAGGTTGTGATTGAAAATCTATGAGGTCAACCTGACATCTTAAATTCATATGTGAAAAAATCATGAGCTTAACAACAACACATTTTCTGCCCGCTTTGCGTTTTTGTTGACAAGATTCACAAACATTTAGAAAAATCTTAATATCATTTTGCGTAATATTTTTGTAACGACGATTAAGTTTTTTTATGATTGGGTCTCTACCACCGTGCCCAATAGATAAATGAGTTTTGTACAAAATGGCAAACAAAGAATTACTTGAGCAATAAAACATTACATCTGGTGTTGCATTTGCTCAAGGGCATTGTAATATTAAAGTAACCAACAATCACGTGGCACTTTCTTATCTGATGTTTTAGATTTCTTTACATCAGCTATCAAACTTAATAATTTATTACGGGTGAGCAAAGAACTGTTCTCTTTCACATCACGCTTATTTAGTAAAGATTCAAACCAGTGATTTTGGTATTCAGCCCCCTTACATTTTGATGTCAGATGTCGACGTGTTAGTTTGTTGACAAATTATTAGTCTTTTACAACATTGTAATGTTTTAGACAAATGTTTGTTTCTCCAGCGTCCAGACGGTTTTTAAATTCTTGCCGTATGACGAAAGCTTGATTTTGTTGAGATTTTGTATGATCACTGTTGACATATATGTTATTTCTGGGTTTCTGACGTATAAGCCTTTTCACAATTGTTGAGTTATCAAATTCAACTTTGATTAGACGAGGACGATTGGATGAAACTTTTCCAAGACAAAAAAACCTTTATAATTTTGCATAATATATCATAAAGCTCTAAGGATAAAAAAAGTAAAATACAGTGATGACTAATTTATTTTAACACAATATAACAGAACTTCAAGAAATACCTGTGTCGGAATTTCCTCCAACATGCCATTTTAGTAACCTCACTTCATATACGATTTAAATCTTAAAACATTTATTAAAAAAAGAAGTTTATTCAATTACATAAAGAAACGATGTACATAATCAACAAATAAAATATATTTCTATTTAATATGTAATAATTACAATAAAAACTATATTGGGTCAACATTGCAAATCAATCAAATTTCGCCAAACGTATTTAAGAAGAAGAATAAATGTATTTGATTGAAAATATTTACATTTCAACAACAACAGCAAATTAATATTAAATTAAAAAAAATATTTATGAGAGACTATCGTTAAAACATTTACATTTAATTTAAATTAATTGATTTTCTTTTGAATATAGAGTGCAGTGTGAAGTAGTATGGATATAGAATGTGAGTTCTTCAAAAAGAATTAATTTTTTGCAAAAAGTTTTTGGTGTTTTTCCATATTCTTAAACTATATGTTTTATCTCTTAGTAAAATGTTAAAATGAAAAAAAGAAGTAAGATAAAAAAACTTGTTATTTGTAATAGCTCTTAGATTTATCAACTTTGGCTTTGCTAAATCAAATGCTACATAGTTTAAATTGTATCCTTATGAATAATCTTTATCTTTATGAGATTTATTCAAATGCAGCTAATACTATTGATGTATTCTACAGTTATCAAGAAATCTTTATTTTTTTTTGGTTTTTATCCTTATTTGCGCTGATTTCCTTTCTGATTTTTATGTTTAGGTATAATTTCATAATCAACTATTAAATTTGGTACCATTTGTGTTTAAGCCTTTAACTTCGAATTTAAAGATACGTGTGAAATCTTATCTATTCAAAACTTTGTTGCACTTGCTTTTTGCTCACCTCCTTTACCAGTCATGCAATTTTCGGACTGGTTCAAAAGCGTAAGCTCTTTCAGTTCTTGACATACAAATAACTATTCTTCACTTTCAATTAATTTTTGCAAATTTTTAAGCTTGGAAACTGTTAAGGCTGGTATTTAAGTGCCGAAAATAGCAACATAAATTATGCTATTGTAACGTGCTGCAACAAAATCTGGCGCGGTTAACAATAGAATTATTGTTTTAATTGCTCACGTGCACGTTAGATTATGTTATGGCCTTTATGTAAGAAATCAGTTTCATATTTACTAAGTTGTCGACATTTTAACTATCACAACGCGTAGCCTTTATCAACTCATTCTGTCTTTATCGATAACAATAAGGTAAGATTACAAACATAATTATTAATAATTACAAATTGAAAAGTTGTTTTTTTCACAGAGCTGACATTAATTGCTACGTTAGAAAATTTAAATAATTTAAACACCTTCACATTTATGTATTGAACAAAATACGTACAACAAATAAATACAATTTTAGCATGTAATGTCAGTATAAATCTCTCAAATTTTTTTAATTCGTTTTTTTTTATTAATTAAGACTAATTCTATTTTAGGTAAAAAGACCTTTTTAATTTGTAAACATTAATAATTATAAGTAAAATGTGTATCTTGCAACATCTCGTGTAAACATTAACACGTGTGAATAGTATAAACTAAGAAAAATGCCAACAGTTAACTGTAACGACATGTGTGCGTTAAAGTCCATAGCGCTGTCTAAGCGATAGTTTTAATGCTTGAAACACACGTGTGTCGATAAATCCACTTATACTTGGCTTTATCGACACACGTGTGTTTCAAGCATTAAAACTATCGCTTATATAGCGCTATACAATTTAACGCACACATGTCGTTACAGTTATTAATAATTATGTTTGTAATCTTACCTAATTGCTGTCAATAAACAGAAGCCTTGTAGTAAACGTCGACAAAAAGTTAACTAATTTTTTCCATTACCTCCATAAAAAGATTATATAATTAGAAAAATATGACGAAATCAAGAAAAAAATAAATTTTCATGTATAATATCATAAATGGTAAAATTCTTTGACAGATTGTGTTGCAAATAGAACCTATTCTAGTTTATCCTGCAATCTAAAATAACACAATTTTTCATTCAATTTGTCTACGACACTACACAATGTAAATTGTACAAAAAATTGCACAAAATCTTATACAATAAATTTCGTAATGTAAAACGGCTCTATGGCAAAAAAACTACGAAAACAATAGTGACCATATATGGTGTACTTATAAAAGCTGAGAAGAGCGGAGGGAGTAAAAGGGATTAAAAAGCACCCTCAAGCACAGCCCCAGTGGAAGGCCAACGATTGAAAAAGAAACGGACAAACATTTTTAGTCTTTTGGCTGCGTTATGTGTGAATCTTACGACGCTGACACGTCCAGAAGAGTATTGAGAAAGTACAAAAAGCAAAAACAGTTAGTGAAAAAAATTACCGGCTAATAAAAAACTTGAATCGCAATAAATTGCGGTTGGGCCCTTGCATTTCATTTGTTAAGCTGTAGAGAGTACTTATGGTAATATGAAAAAACTTAAAACAGCAGAACTATACAAAAGCAATTTTTTTTGACGCCCCTTAGGCGGGGAATGCAACCAGAAACCACTCCATTAATCCCTTCAAGATAACCATGGTTATGGCTGACAAAAACATGGACCGTGAGTGCGAGCGCCTCTTAAATGTGGCAAGAATGCTAAGAATCTACCTGTCGTATAAACAGAATAGGTACATGGAAGATTCAAAGCATGTAATAGCCAGAAAAAATACAATGCGCTATGTAAAAATAAAAAAATTAAAATTAAAAAATCAGAAATACCGTAAAAAACTCTATCCCGGGACAGATGTACCAAAGGATCATAGCTTAATGTGGGCTCAAATTGAAGAACAATAGTATAAGCCAAAACAAAAAGCAATATTAAACAAAAAAAACTGGGAAATTTAGAGTTATATAGAAGCACCACACAGGGAATACAAAACCAATTTAACAATTAAAATAATCAAAAAGAAGAAATAGATGAACTAATGGATAAAAGATATATAGCTTTTAAACACAAAAAAGGAATGCTCAAAAAAACTTGGTGTGACAAAAACGAAGATGGATGGTAGCATAGATTCTAAATTTCATGAACGAGAAAAAGAAACATATAAATCAAAATCAGACAGAGTACAATATAATAGAAACTTAGATTATAATATGAGCAGTATATGTATTAACTGGACCAGATATTGCAAAAGAAGAGGTGGAAAGAGCAATAAAAGTAGTAAAGCAAAACTAAAAATGTTAGAAAACCACAATGTTAATAAATAAGCTATGCGACATCTAGTGCCACAACCTCGTTTAAGACTTGAAACGAGTTGTACGACCCACCACTGAAGATGTTTGCCGCACCAGAAAACGCAACGTTTGGAAAAAGGAAGAACGTTTGGGAGAAGAGTATAAAGTACCAATTGACCAAGGGTTGAAAGCAATCTGACAAACATATTAGATTTTATTCGACATTGACAGTTTGGAAAACAAAATTTAACCAAGCCCTGAGCTGAGAATATTCAGAAATTTTTGGAAAAAAATATGACGGTATCAAAAGAATATTGTGGTAGCAATCGATCCAATAATTTGTGTAAATTATATTTCATGTTGAAGGTCTGAAGAGCGAAATTTAACTTTAAATTTAATTTAATTAAATTTTTGTTGTTTTGAGAAAATATTGTAAAAAAATTATGATAGAAATTGATCAGACAATTGGTTTACATTTTATTTGGCCTTGAAAGTCGGGAAAGCGAAATTTAACCAAATACTCAATTTTGCTATCAATTCTCAAAATTTTGAGAAATATTTGAAAAGTATTCTGAGGCTGCCAAAACAATTTATTACAATAGAAATCGATCTTTGAGATCTTTTATGGACGAGTTGCGTCATACGTGTCTCATACAATATTTTATCGACGTCAGAACTAATTTTTGCAATAGAAACAGTTACTACAAGACTACAAGAGAGAAAGGTTTATTTAAATTACATTGTACTTTTACACACGGTTTTATTTTTTTTACGGACACAATTATTTAGTAATTAATGTGCTGATTATAAGTTAGACGTAGATAAATAAAGTTTGTAGTACACATGCTACAGAAAAAAACGATAAATGTTACCGTTTCCATTATCAGTTTCACTTTACTGATTCTCCATTTATAAATTCTCACCAAAAGCGGTACCATCTATTCAATTTCAAGGAACTGTTTGTAATGATAGATCCCTGTAAAGGTTGACAAATGCTTATTACCTCAAGGTCATGGCTTGTGTAGAACAGCATTCATAAGTTCTTCATATTACTAAAAACTACTCATTTGTATGTAATAAAATTTTACACACATTTAGTTTAATATATGCATTGTGCCTTGAATATAAATATTTGGAATAATAACACTATTCTGGACTTTCATTGTCTTATTTTATTTTAATAGAATAAACACAACGTTTCAATTGCTATTGAACCTGAAACTAAGATTAGTCAGGCGTCTAATTAAAGGTTTCCACACATTGTTAATCTCTACGCTGGGTTGACTAAAGACATTCTTGTTGTTTTTTCGGTAACCGCTGCTTCTTTAAATTTTCTCTTATACCACTCTTCTCGGTATATAATTCTTGCCTCCCGACCATTTCATTTTTTGTGATGTTTTTTCCAGGAGTGTTGGGCAATATGGGATTTCAAAGTCTCTCCTCTGTGCGTATGGGTTTTATGTTCCTTCAACCTGTATCTAGGGTCTTTATTTTCCCCTACGTATGACTGGCCGCATTCACATGGGACTTCGTAGATGCAATTCTTGGAGTCACGACTGTTGTCTGGTCTAGTTTTGGAGATCATGCTACCGTAGTTCTTGATAACACCGTCTGTGACAAGATTCGAGGAACACAACAACTGGCTCACAACAGAAAATGGTCAAATCTAACTCGAAACCAACAAGAATTAACCAATACTCGGAAAGTATTAGAGAACCATTGTCAACATTTCCTCACGTCCATTATCAATCACGGAGACTTCACTTTTGGAAAAGGACTTACTTTTGCCGTTACTTGCAAGAAGTTCCTATTCTCGACATTGTGAGTGTGGAGACCGCAAAGTTAGAACCGGTACAAGCAGAGGATTTCAAGTGGAAAGTCGGAGTGTACTGGAGAAAGAAAAGGAAAAACAAAGCAACATAACAAAACGGGAGATATCGGTTCTTAAAGAACTACAAAAGAATAAATCCATTAAAAATCCTGCCAGCTGACAAAGGAAAAGCAACAGCAAGGCCCATACATACGACCAAAAAACAGATGAGATTCTACGACAAGGGAACTACCGACGCTTGAAGAAAGATCTCACTTCAGCCTGGAGAGGAAGGTCTACCAGATATTGAAGAAATACAAAGAATACCTTCCTTCGAGAACAAGGACAACTCTTACGCCACACCAGCAAACCACCGCATTTATATGGATTACCAAAAATACATAAAGACAACATGCCGCTTTGAACAATAACTAGCTCTCGTTATGGACCCTGCCAACTAGCCAAGTTCTTACTTCCAATTCTACGACCACTTCAAGATGGCAGCTTATTGTTTGTGAAGGATTCCAGACATTTTGTAGAGATTCTTGAGTCTATGGAACTACAAAAAGCAGATCGTTTTGTCAGCTCCGATGTAGAAAGCCTCTACTCTAATGTTCCTGGTTGAAGAATCTTTAGAAATTATTCAGAAGAAGTTGCTAGAGGACGAGGTACATAATAGAACTTTGCTACCGGTTAAAGGGATATGGAACTTCTACAATGCTGCCTCAGGAACTCATATTTCCAATCAAAGGACGAATTCTTTGCAAGACGACGGTCTTCCTATAGGTTCGTCTCTCTCACCGGTATTGCCAACATCTACATGAACTGGTTCGAGGTCCAGCACTGGAAAAGCGAGATTTAAACCAAAATTATGGCTCAGATATGCAGACGATACGTTCATAATTTGGAACCATAGCGACCGTCAGCTAGACCTTTTCTACAACACTGAACAACATTAAGCCATCCATCAAATTCACCATGGAGAAAGAAAGGGATACTCACTACCATTCTTGGACGTCCTGCAAAAGAAACAATGAGGATGTTGTGACATCAGTTTACAAAGCCAACTCATACCGGCCAATATCTGGATTACGACTTCAATCACAGTGGAACAACAAAGAAAGGGATTATTAAATCTTTAGTCGACAGAGCTACAGACTATGTAATACAGAGGTAGGACTACAAGAAGAAATCAAGAACATCAGAAGAGACCTTAAACAAAATGGTTACTTGAAACGAGTGGTAGAAACTGCTCTACAACTCTCTAAGAACCAACAGCCATGACCGAAGAAAACCCAAAACACTACTCAGCATTCCATATGTCAAAGTTATCTGAGAAAATAAAACGGATAGGAAGAAATTATGACATTAACACGGTATTCAGATCATCAAGAACTATTGGTAGCATGATCTCCAAAACTAGACCAGACAACAGTCGTGACTCCAAGAATTGCATCTACGAAGTCCCATGTGAATACGGCCAGTCATACGTAGGGGAAACTAAAAAGACCCTTAGATATCAGGTTGAAGGAACATAAAACCCATACGCAGAGAGGAGAGACTTTAAAATCCGCATTGCCCAACACTCCTGGGAAAAACATCACAAAATGAAATGGTCGGAGGCAAGAATTATACACCGAGAAGAGCACTGGTATAAGAGAAAATTTAAAAAGCAGCGTTTATCGAAAACAACAAGAATGTCTTTAGTCAACCCAGCGTAGAGTTAACAATGTGTGGAAACCCTTAATTAGACGCCTGACTAATCTTAGTTTACGGTAACGTCCCTTCATTAACTTTGTACACTTGATCGCTTCACTAACTTTGTATTAGTATATAAGTTACAGTAGTCTTTAAGTTTGTTAGTATTCACCTGAAGACATTGCAGATTCAATAGCAATTGAAACGTTGTGTTTATTCTATTAAAATAAAATATAGACAATGGAAGTCCAGAATAGTGTTATTATTTCAAACATAACATTGTCTAAAACCATTCAAACGTAAATATTTTGAAGTTTAACTTCAGGGCACAGAATGAACTTTCTAGGGTGTGTGTTCAAAAATTTATTGAGATTGCGTTATTAGTTTTTAAGATTATGGAGAAGTTATAGACCCTCTAGAAATGCACTATAAATGCTAGCCTTAAAAACTCTTTATCGCAATAGTATTAAGAGCCTCAGTTCGATTAGACTAGATCCGTTCAAAAAGTCTATTAATAAATTTTGAAGACGATCTCACAAAGCAAGTTACAGAAAAAAAAAACGTGTAACTATACTATTACCAATTAAGATAATATTGTAATCAGCAGCTAGTAATGAAGTTATTGCTAAATTAAACTTGTGGAACCAGTGCTACGTTCGATTGCAATTTAATCTAAGTAACATATTTCTGTAACACCCTTAATGAGATAAAATTTAATACATATGTACACAGATTAACACTAATCAAATTCAATTCAATGCAGTTGTTTGTAATTACATTACGCAAATGTAAAGTACATTACAATTATAGAACAAACTTTTGTAATTAAGTGATATGCATTGATTATTGTGAAGAAATGTTATTAATCGATTGTTGCTGTAAAATTTATAATTCTTATCATTCTAGTCTAACGGTTTCAATAAAATACACAAATTGTCAATAAGAAATTAAATGATAACCAATTTATTGATTGTAATGTGTTAATTTTTTTTAATAGGAGAAATTTACAAATTTAATTGTTGCTCGTACGAACTGCAAATTTAATTTTGTCCCACTTTTGACAATCCCATTATTAGCACTTCAGGCACATCAACATTAATTACGACAAACTTATTAAAACTTGATAAAAATGTTACCAAACAAATTTTAATTAATTAATTAATTACATGATACATAATAACTTTGTTATAAAAATTGAAGTTAATCAGTGTAATTGTTACAAAAAGTAAGCTTCATTTTATTTAAAAATTAATTTATTATTTTTCTGTATTGTGATATATAACTATTAAAAATATTCATGATTTGAACACTAAATTTTAAAGTATAGGTGTATTTAATTTAACAAAGTTGCGATAAAAATGCTACACTCCCTTGTGTATTATGTGGAAAAATGAATTTTGAGAAGCAAATTTGTGCAAAATAATATTACAACAGTAATAAAATGTGACAGGTGGTAAATTGACTTTGCAAATGCAACATTATATTGCACCAGGTTGAATAACTAATTTGCTAAACTTGCATGAACACAATATGAATAAAAAATTACAGTAAATCGATTCTTATTAATAATTTAAATTATTCGCAATTTTCACTTATTGTTTCGATGTAATTATTTGAACATTTAAGCGTACTAACGTTAACATGTGTTTATACTTTGTTAATTCATCTTATTACCAATACAACAATTTTAGATTAAACTGTTTTTATTCTGTGGCTTTGGCTTTCCGGATTGGTTGGTTACCTGTATGTTCAACGCTGAACGCTGTTTACATAAAGCAAAGAAGTGTAAAAAAATCTATCCGTAGAAGCATAAATAAAGCACTCATTAGCCTGTTGTGATGCTCCGTCTTGTTGATACCATGGAAAAGTAATCGAACATCGTATAAATGCATTAAAAAAATTAATTACCAACTTTTTGACAAACATCACCCTTTAAAAAGATCGAGTTTAGTGGCGCATAAAATCTACATTTTTGTCACTATGCAGTGCTGTCTAGATACTTCGTCAATTTTGATCTGCAATATGTTTTATAGTCAAACCTGCTAATTCTTATAGCATTTGTAAACAAATAGATGTCAACAATTACTTTATTCTGCTATGTTAAAATAATTTAAAAAAAAATTGAAAATCTTGTACGTGGATTGACGGGGTAAAGCTACCTACTTGTCAAAGCAATGAACGCTAAAATTGAAAAAAAAACCAATCAGGTCCGTGCCACCATAAGCTACAATTAATAATATATTCAATTTTAAAATGTCAATACCAACATTTTTATTCTTTATTTAATTATTGTAACCGGTTTCGACTATATAACAATAAAAGTCTTTGTACAAAAGTATAGATTTTTAATAAATGTCTATTAAATTGTTATTATTATATTATATTGGTCCAGACAAGTTTTTCGACGATTTATCCACAAATTCAATTTTTAAAATTCTGTAAAATTAAAATTCGAATTTGACCATAAATTCATGCCACCGTAATCTACAATTAATAATATGTTATATTATTAAAATGCCAATACCAACATTTTTATTCTTTATTTAATTGTTTTGGCCGGTTTCGACTATATAACAATAGAAGTCATATTAGGACAAAATTATAAATTTTCAATAAATATCTACGAAATTATTGTTATATTATATTTGTCCAGACAAAATTTTTGACGATTTATTCACAAATTCGAAGGTTTGTCTATTCGACAATTTGTCTGGATTACACGTAGCTGGCTAGCAAAAGTCATTTGCAAATAATAAAATAAAACATATTTTTACAATTAACGAGAAGAGAACGCAAGTATAAAAACTCATGAAATGCTTTTAATTTTTGTAAATGTTAGTGTTACACATATTGCGGAAATTGCATTTTTGTGTTGAATAAAATAATTTTATATAGAATGTAAACATGATACTTTAATTATTATTATTCTTTTTAATTATTATCATTTAAAATTATCCCATAGGCTTAGATTAGATAATAATAAAGTGGTTTATGTTTTAACAACATTTTAATTTATAGAAAAATAATCAAACGTATAATTTTTACAAATATGAACATAATCCTAACTAACGTTACGTGCACGACATTACGCAATTAATAATTCGTTACAATTTTATTTAATTTGAATACACAGATCTAAATATCCTAACTTAAACTAACCTCGTCTATTTACATTCGATGTGTACGTGCGACCTTCAACGGTTTCTCGGCAGTGACCTCTTGAACCTGGGCTGCT
The DNA here is from genome assembly GCA_030710515.1 of Abscondita cerata. Lineage (NCBI taxonomy): Eukaryota > Metazoa > Arthropoda > Insecta > Coleoptera > Lampyridae > Abscondita > Abscondita cerata. The sequence continues at coordinate 143,578 of JALBCR010000595.1, forward strand.
TTATCAACTTTTGCTTACCATTAGTTATTCTTTTTGTTTTGGTTTTTAATTGTTTATGTTATCTTCACCAACAACTTTATTTAATTATATTTTTAATACTACTTCGCGGGGATATCAACGATCCGCAGCTTTACTTTAATTACATAACCACAACACTTCTTTTAATAATTAGCAATGAACACTCGGTTTTAACAGTTTAATTCACGGACTCAAGAATTATACGTCCATTATTCTTTACTGCCCGAGAGCCTCTCTTTCCCCACTTTCACTTCACTCGATCGCGTACGCGTCGATATATCTTCTTCACATACAATAAATCTCTAATATCTTAATACTAGACATTATATATCTTTTTACATCTATACATTACAATTATGACATTATACAATCACTGCATAAATCCCCGTTTAAAATGAGATTCAATTTAAATATAACTCTATTTGTAACTAAACTATGTTTTAACTTTGCAAATATCTTGTCAACTAACCAAGTATACTTTATATCTTACTGTTTGAATCAATAAAAATGCATAACTATTAAAATATATATATTTACACAATAAATATTTTTGCAACTAAAGCAAATTGTTTAAAATATATTCATCATTGTTAATAAAAGGTACAGGTCACGCAACTAAAGATGATTTGGAGGTCAGATGCGCATTCGTCCGCGTCAATTCGAGGATTTCAGTAGCGTCGCAGGTAAATTGTTTCAAATATATATTACGTCATTGTACGTATACAAACATCATTATTAACACATTTTCTTAATACGTATTGAAATTTTACACTTAACTTTTTAATCAACTAATGGAATTAGAATGTTTCAAACAGATTAGATAATTATCCTTTATTATACAAACATCATTCCGCGATTACGTGAAAGTGGATCTTTTTACTTAATTTATTTTTATTACTTATGGAAAACTGAGTTTACTCTTGTTTTAAATTTGAACAAGAGTAATTGTGTGATACGATATTGTGATTATGAGCTCTACACTTACCTTAGGTCACTCGAACAGGTGATACGCCGTCAAACGCGCGAGGTTGTGTACAATATGAACAGTTATTTTAAAATCATTAGTCCTTCAAACACATTCAAAGAACTTAAAGAAAAAACATGTGCAGTAACTAAGGTGTCTATTGCTACGGTGTCCAGAATTATCAAGGAAGGCGAAGCCGACGTAGAAGAGAAACCTCAATTTTCGAGTCCTGGAAAAAAACGTCTACGTGAATCTCTAGTAACACATCTACAACCATACGAAAAAACTATATTTCGCAATTTTATATATAACTTCCATAAAACAGAGAGTGCCAGAGTGAATTTAAATGCTTTGCTTAATAAACTTATGGCGGATTTGGATTGGAAGGATAGTGCATCATCGTTAAGGTGTATTTTCACGGAACTTGGTTTTAAGTGGCGTAAAACTAAAAAACAACAGAAAACTTCTGATATAAAGGAACGACATTCGAGTACTGAGTATTTCCTACTTGCAACGAATAAAATATTACCGTGAATGAAAACGCCCCATTGTGTATATGAATAAAACGTATGTTCACAGTGGACCTCAATCAAAATCATGAAGTGATGGTAGTGAAAAATGAGCTAAAGTGTAACATATCTAAGGACCACAAATGATTATTGTGTATGCGGGTGGTGAAATGGGGTTTCTAGATGGTCGCAGTTTGGTTTTTAAATCTGGGATAAAAAGTGGAGATTATCATGACAATATGAACTCGACAAATTATGAAAAATGGTTGCAGGAGAAGCTTTACCAATTTGCCGCCAAAATCGGTACTAGTGATAGGATAACGCGCCTTATCACAACGTCAAGTTCATCGAGCTCCATCCAGTGCTTCTAAAAAAGAAGAAATGGTAAAGTGGTTACTTGAAAAAAAATTATTATTTACTCTGCAAATGTTCAAACCGCAGTTGTACGATATTATTAAACAACACAAAAAACAGTATGCTACGTACAAATTTGATGACCTATTACACAAAAATAATCATACTATACTCATTCTGATTTAAATCAATAGAATTGATCATATCAAAAAAAGTACATTCAATTTTAACGAAGTAAAAAGCTTTATGGGGAAGTAGAATTTCAAATGTTACGCAGGACATTATCGAAATTGTTGCAAAAATATTATTAAAAATGAAGACAGTTACTTAAAAAACGAACATTTTCTTGATATTCAAACGGAAAGTATAGTAATAAATTTGGGAGAAGAAAACAGTTCGACGATGAATTTAGTGATAGTGATTAATTTTTTATTACATAATATTATATATAAGTATTTCTACATGTTCGAAATGTATATAAATTATTAAATTATTAAAATAACATAAAACTTTAAGTGTGATTTTGTACATGTACCAACGATTAATTACGCCGCCACTGGTAAGCGATTTTAAGCTGTTACACTTGACGATTGTTCCCGAGCGCAATGACGTATCTGCGCGACCCGAATCATCTTTAGTTGTGGGACCTGTATATCAGATTTACATGATTTTTACTTCTTACTTTATCACTATCAATATTTTTGAATTTATAGGATGTGTTGTTTATTACTTTATTTATTCTATACAGTCTATATATAGATCCATTTATTTTGAACATAAATTTTTATTTCTTCTTTCTTTTCTTAAACTTTTTATTATTACTAAGTCATCTTCTATGAATATTGTTCTCTTTCTTATTATTCTGTTTATTTTTCCTTCATATTTTGTTAAATATATTTCTACTCGTTTACTTGATTTTTCTAAATTTTACGTAGATAGTCAATGATCAGCAGTTTTCTTTTCTCAATTTTCTTTACTTTTCCTATTCTTACAACAAATTGTTTTTATATCTTTCCTCAAAGTTATAATTCAATTTCTTTTCAAAACCATATTGTATGTGTGTGCTTTTACACCATTTTATCTTCTTATTTCACTATTTATTTCTTTGTATATATCTTCTTATTCTTCATTTATTTCATCGTAAATTTATGTTTTTATTTTAACTTCTTCATATGGATTTTCTTATCGCTGTTTACATACTTTATAATAACTTCTACTCCATTGAATTAATCTGTTTTTCAATACTTTATTTTTCTTCTTTATTTTTTATTTCTTCTTTAATTTAAATTTTTTTATCTGTTGGCAAGTTTAGGTTTTAGTGGTTTTCCTAAACCTTGAAGCAAATGCTTTGCCAAGTCGAACCAATCCACGATTGCACGGTTTTGTCACCCTACACTGTACAGGTTTATACTGATCTTCTGGGGCACCATACATAACACTTACATCACAATACAATATTTAAAATATACCATAAATTTAAATAAACAAATAAAATTTTTTATCTACTTAACTGACTGTTGATCATTGAGTTCTCTTTCTTTTTTCTTCAAAATAACATTTTAACAAAATTTTCATAATTAACTTTTTTCAGAATAAATCTTTTCAATACTAACTAATCTTTTCTTTTTCAAAGGAACATTTCAAAGCTAACTTTATTTAAAATAACTTTCCATTATAACTTATTTTTCAGATCTAAGTTTCTATTGTGACTCACCTATAATATAACTCTTTAAAATTTACTGTTCTTAACTAACCCTACCTCCCAACCTGTAACTTTTCTTTAAATTAATTTTACTTAAAAACTAATCTTAATTTCCATTTTCAATAACTATACACTATTCATGACATATTTCTTGCCAAATTCTATTTTAAATTCTTTTTTAATCTAATCTTTTTAATTAATTTTTAACTTACAGTTTATGCCTTTTTCCCACATTTTTGTATTTTGTGCTACCTTCTATTGTTGTTCCTTCCTCTGGAATACTGGTTGTATTCCTTATTCCTTTGTTCAACATTTACGTTGTGGACGTATCCATTAGTTCTAATACGTCTTCCTCTACTGATGTTGAAGTTTCTCGCATAGCTTTTCTTACCTTCTTCTTCTCTTCTATCATTCTCTTCAGTTATTTCTTTTTATTTAAATTTACTTTAGTGCGTAAACCAGATGTAATAATATGTACAGAAGCGTGGCTAACGGACGAAATTAACTTTGTAGGGATTGAAAAATACACATATTTTACAAATAATAGCAGATTAAATAGAGCAGATGGCGTAATTATTTATGTAAAAAATGAAATACAGTATCAAACATTAAACGAACAATACAACAAATTAAAAGTCATTAGTGTGATAATTGAATTAACTGATAAAAGTGTGTTTAAAATTTCAGGATTATATCGGTGTCATGATTATGAAGTGGATGATTTTATCAATGACCACGAACAATTTATTTTAAGCAATAAATCTGTATCCAATCATTTAATTTTGGGGGATGTTAATCTGGATCTTATAAAATTTGATAGAAAAACTGAAAATTATTTTTATCAATTACTTCAAAATGGATATCAATCAATGATAAATACATGTACGCATTCGCTTGGGAATGAAAATGAAGGAACCTGCATTGATCACATTTTTATGAAAAGCAATTATTCAGCAACTTCAGGTAAATTAATTGATGCTATTACTGATCATTACCCTCTACTAATTTCACTGCATGGAAACAATATTAAAAATAAACATAAATGTACATTCGAAATTAACAAAAAAGTTCATCGATTTGTGCGCTTCCGAGAATTGGGTAGAAATATGTGATATTGAAAACCACGAAGAAGCTTTAGATCTTTTAATAATCAAAATTCAAAATATCAATAAAGTCTCTAAAGAATAAACCCAGAACGCAAAAACATAGGAAGTCATGGATTACACCAGCTCTTGTAAACTCAGTAAATACGAAAAATAAGCTTTTTAAATCTTGGAAGAAAGATCGTGATAATTTATTAAAAAAGAACAGTTCTTTAACTATGAAAGAGTGCTTAAGAGGCTACTTAGAGCTGCCAAAAATAAACATGAAAAAAACTTATACAAAACTGTGATACTAAAAAATTGTGGAATTTTGTGCATAGTAAATTAGATAATAAAACAAGAAGTAGGCAAATAAATGAAATTCTGATTAACAATGAATTAAATAATAATAATTACAACAAAGCAAATTATTTTAGTGAATTTTTCAGTACAGTTGTTACTAATCTTAATAATAGTGTTTCCCCACCTGTGCAGCATCATGTCATACCGAATATACCAATTAATCCGCATTCTCTGTTTCTTGAGCCGACAAATACATTAGAAGTATCTCGTACTATTCAAGAACTCAAGAATAAAGCGGGGGTATGATGGTCTACATGCTTATATTATTAAACTTGCTTCGCCATACATTACTCCGGTCCTAACTCATATAATTAATAAAAGTATTTCGTATGGTAAATGTCCACATCAATTTAAGACTGCTGATATATGCCCGGTACATAAAGAAGGTTCAAAAAAGTTGTAAATAATTATCGCCCAATTGCATTAATATCTAATTTAGCTAAAGTATTTGAAAAGATCATTTTTAATAGATTATATAAATTTGTAATTAAGCATAATTTAATAAGCGACAAACAATTTGGTTTCTTAAAAGGAAAAGTACTAACGATGCTATAGCGCTATTAAGTAAATTTATTTATAACAATTTAAGTGTTAGTAATCCAACTATTGTTGCGTTCTTAGATTATTCTAAAGCTTTCGACACGGTAGACCATAATATTCTTTTATACAAACTGAACAATATGGGTGTGAGGGGTGTGTGTTTGTCACTATTTGAGAGTTATTTGCGTAACCGAGTACAAAGTGTTGTGGTCAATGGAGTTAAAGGTAGACCAATTATAATGAATACTGGAGTTCCTCAAGGTTCAATTCTTGGGCCTTTTCTTTTTATTTTATACATTAATGATCTTTTAACTTATCAATGTGACCTAGTAGCATATGCGGATGACACAGCAGTACCAATGAATAATAAAACTTGGACAGCACTTTCCTTATCAATGTCAACTAAGTTAGATGTTATCTACTCGTGGCTCTATAAAAATAAGCTTGTGCTTAATGTAAATAAGTCCGTTTTATTACTTTTGGTAATTATAGAGACTCTTTGCCACCAGATATTGAAATTAAAATAAATGGACAGAATCTAAACAGGGTTACACATAACAAATATTTAGGTGTAACTTATGACTGTAACATTAAGTGGGATTTACATATAGAGAAGATTATTAAAAAACAAAATACTTAGTATATGTTTTCTACAGACTTAGACAACTGCTATCTAGAAACCAGTTGATTCAGATATACTATGGACTATTCCATAGTGTTGTAGTTTATGCTGTCATAGGATGGGGTGGTCTTTACCAAACATTTTAGACCCATTAGATAGACTTCAGAAGTGCATCCTTAAAGTTATAGGTGTGAATAATCAAGATCCGGATAAACCTTTGAGTATTAGACAAGTTTTTGTTCTTAACTCTATTACACATCAATATAATGAACTTAAAAATGAATATACAAATAATTCAAGAAACTCAAGGTTTAAAAGTGTTAGATTACCTAGACATACATTAACTATTGGTCAGAGAAGTTATGTTTACTACGCTAAAAAGTATTTTAACAAATTACCAAATAACTTAAAAATTTAAATGTAAATAGCAAAGTACTTAAGAAAAGGTTAAAGATAGCATCAAAAATATCGTATTATAATTTACATTGTATTGCAATATGAGTTTGAGTTTTTTTTTTATAAATTTTATATTTGTATAATTTATAGTGATATTTGAAACAAACATGTGTAATTACCGTTAATTTATATTTAATTTTTGGAAGGTATTTTCTTTTCTTTAATTGTGTGAATTTATTGTATTATTTTTGTTGTATGTACCAACCTATGTACGGGCATTTTGCCTCCTATAGGTCCTTTATATTTTATTAAATTAATATGTAAAGGAGAGTTGGTAATAAATAAATAAAAAAAAATAAATATTTTGACATATTTCTTTATTTATTTCTTCAATTTTTTTCTCATTTTTACATTCATTTTCTACTTCATTTTCAATTTTAATCTCCATTTGCATTGTTGTCAACTCTTTGTCGAATTCATATATCTTTACATATCTTTATTTCATTTTCCATTTTACAACATATCGTATTTATTTTCCTATCTGTTTTACCGTTACGATGATCCCAATCTATTAATGATTGGTCATATTTTTGGCCAATTGTTCATCCACTGACCTCATGTTTTTATTTATTTCTTTATAATTTTGGTTTAGTTTTCTACTATTTTGATCTTGCTTTTGTTACATTTCTGCATGATTTTGTTCTGTTTTATTCAGAATTTCTTGTTTTCTTTCTGCATTATTTTTTGTCTAATCTATCTAGAATTATTTGCGGTTATATCTCCATGTTTTTGTTTTCTTTTTCAGGTTTCTCTGTTATTCTTGAACTTAGTTCTTTTTCTTCTATTTCTGTTTGAATATCCATCGCGTTTTCTTCGTCATCAATTATGTCTATTAATCTTTTTTTGTTGAAAAATTTATAATCACCCTGTACAACGTAGGCTTACCTTTTAACAACCCTGTATGTAACATAAATATAAATCAAAAATATATGTTTTTAAATAAACATTCAATATCCCTTTACTAATTAAAACAATTATTTGTTTTAACGTGAAACCAAATGTATCATTTGCGATCTGTGTAAATTTATTTGAATAATTACTTTATGCAACGTAATAAATGAATTTAAAACAAAAGTCTTATTTAATTTGAGTAATTGCATACAAATACTTACAAAATTTATTTGTTATTTAATAATTTTAATTGTTAATTACTTTTAATTTTCGTATCTACGTTCAAAAATTTAAATGCTTGAAATAGCGTAAATACCACGTTATTGCTTTTCACACCGCGTTAGGCGACATTATACTCAAAAATTATACGTCCATCATTATTTACACTTTGAGAGCGTCTCTTTCCCCAGATCACGTACGCATAAAATTGATATATCCTCTTAACATACAATAAACCTCTAAAATCTTAATACTAGACATTATATATCTTTTACATCTATACATTAAAATTATAACATTATACAATCACTGCAATATGTTAGTGTTACCATTTATTTTGCAATAATATTTTATTTTAAACAGTTAGATTAAAATAGTTCTGTTCAGTTTTATTTTTAAAATTGACCATATAAACATAGAATATAGAAATCATTGTTGTTGCACTGTGCCATTTATTAAGCAGTGTACGTGCACTTAATGTAAACTGAAAGCACCTGTAAATAAAATTGAAACCTTTCACAATCGAGTATTCCACGAGTAAGCGTTAAACATCTTTTATTGTTATAACATGTCGACATTGCAGTTTACAAATGCATTGTGTTTTGTAAAAGCTAGATTTTGGGGTAAACCTTTTCCATGCAAATATTCTACAACGTGAGATTTTATAGTTCAGTCTAAACCTAAATTACACTTTGTTGACCTATTTTGTGTTTATTTTTATTATTTTGTAATATGAAAGCAGAACTGTCGATACACTGGAAATTGCATTGTATGTATGTAAGCGTTGGAAGTAGAATAAAACTACTATAGAAAATGTATTGATTGCTTAAATATTTCGAGATGATTGAAACTGGTCTTTTGTTTGTAAAACCATTCAGTTAGGGTAAAATTGTTACTTAATGAAGTATTCACTATTTCAATCCGAAGCATCGTCAAATTCTACTAAATATTTTGTGTTTTTTTTTAACGAGTATTGTACTATAACTAAAATTTTATGGTGAGTAAAATATTAAAGTACCTACTAAATATAATTGAAAATGAATTGCATGTACGTAAACTGAAAGTAGAACTACTAGTACAGAAAATGTATTGATTGCTTAAAGATTTTGAGATACTTGAAAATAATCCTTTGTTTGTAAAACTATTTAGTTTGGGGAAACAATTGTTGTACTCTTGTCCACTAATGTATAGGGTTATTCATTATAAATTACCCACCTTTTATTATTTTGAATGTAACAGGTAAATATATAAAGGTTTTTGCTTCACTTTTTTCTACGATTAATAACTCAATAATGGCTCAAACTAAGGATAACAAATGACATATTTTTGAAATCAAGAATGTAATAATATATAGAGTGTTACGTTAATTTTTGTTTTCCCTACTGTTACGGCGTGAACTATTGATAGCATTTTAAGAAAATTTAGTTAGAACCTTACAACTTTCATGTATAACTTTTTTCTAAGAGCAATAAAGTAACGAGTGGGTAATTTATAGTGAATAACCCTGCACATGTTAAGTAATAATTGCAAATAGATAGCAAATGAAAAAAATTAAGTAATAACTGTGTAAAATCACTTTTTAATTTAAAAAATTGGTTCTTGCTAGACGACTTGCACTTTCTTTCTAAAGTTCGCTCTCTTGTAAATCAATTATAAAAAAAGAACGATTGCATTAAAAGCTTATTAACTGAAATGTAACGTATATTTTTCTGTACTGCTTCAGTTACAACTTTTTAATGTTGCGTGTCTACTATCACAGTTTAATTGATAGAAAATTATGTGTCTGGGATGTGCCATACGATCCGTGACTATTAACTGAATTAGTTTTTGTTGGTGTTTGGACGTATTATTTACTTTAGATTTGCGGAACGTATAACCGTTTCGTATTATACTTTTCTTGCCCATCTATATTCTTAAATTAGTATCTTGTTTATTTTATTCTGTTTTCTTTAATATCAAAATACGTATTTCTCTACCAAAACTAATATTAAATTTAATATTTCTACAGCACATCTTGTACATACACTATATGATGAGAATTTATTTGACGTATGCAAAATTGAAAATGTTAACGTACGTACGTCTATCTTTAAATAACATATACCTACTATTGTAGAAGATAAAAATAGTATATACAAAAATAATTCAAAACACAACTAAATCAAACTCCAAAAAGTAATAAAAAAAATTCTCAATATTGCAAAGAATCATCTCACCCAGTAATGTGTGGGCATACATACTGTCGACCAGCAAAAAAAAAAAAAATCTCGGCGGCACTTTGATGTTTGAATTATGTGTTTAGTGACCTTGACGCCATTTTGATAAATGTACACTCAAGAAATATTTTTATAAATGCTACGATAAGTGCATCGGTGTAATGATTTGGTTGCCGTATATTTGATTTTTAACATACATAGATAAACATTAATCTACATATCTAGTTCATAAAAGACAAAATATGAGTAACAATATGCTTCCCGTAAATAAGTCGAATTATAAATGCATTTAGTATACGCCTAATTGCTTAATAAAATAAATAATTTTCTTACTTTTCAACTAAGAATGCGAGGTACTGCACCTAGGAATCTATTCATCGTAGATGGTAGCGGCACAAGAAGTTACTACTAAAATGGCTAAGAGGAAAACATAGAAATTATTCTCAAGTATTTGAAATGACCGTTAGGGAGCGTAACTGCAATCTTAAATATAAGAAAGTGATGTTTCTGTGAATTCCGCTATACTAACCTAATAAAAAATACTTGTTCTTTTAAAGTTTAACTTGACAATTTTTATTGTATTTCTAAAAATAAACTGGTATTCAAAGGTTTCTTTAAAAAATACCCTGTAGCGTCGGAACGGCTGGGTCCATTTGAACAAGCTCAGGATAGAAAAGAGCTTTCCTTGGACTACAAGCTATACTATTTAAAGTTTTATTAGTTTCATAATGAATTGGTTAATTTTGTCAAAAAAATTAAATGCATTAATATGATTTTTTTTATGAAAAATAATCTAAATGATGCTTAAATAAGCTTGCAGAAACCGCATCTTGATATTTTGATTCTACCCTAAAATTTAGACCAAAGAAAGTTTTATTCGGAAATCCCTTAAATGGATTCTTTTTATTATGTAAGTTGTGGCCCTAAAAATGACCTATTTAAAATAGAAAAGTGTTTAATGCCCCCGTAAATGCTCAAAATGCTAACCATCACGCGCTATGAATTACTGAAGCATCTCATGTGAAGACAAAACTGCAGTTTCGTTTTCGGCTCTCGATATGTTACGCATTGCATTACAAAACCGCTCCCATAAATAAAAATTAAGACAAGTTAAGTCTGGTGATCTTGGAAACCATGGAAACGGACTTCCACAGCTCTTAAAATTCTGCATTAATATGCTCTCGCACAAAAATAGCAAAATGTGTTGGGCATCTTACTACAAAAACAAATTTTGCCGTGTTTCCAGTGGCATATCTTCTAACTTCAACTGTAATTGGTTGGTCAAAAAGTTAAAAAAAACATTGTCATTTAGGAATTACTTGAAAAAATATAACCCAATAATTCTGCCTCCCAGTTTGCCACACTACACATTTAAACACCAAAGTCCTTGCTGTTGAACTCCACGTAACTAATGCGGACTTTCTGTGGCCAAATAATGCATATTGTGCAGATTGGTTCTCCCGTCACTTTTGAAGGTAGCTTCATCGGTCCAAAGAATTTGAAATAATGATTCTCTATTTTTATCAATAACATGAAATGGCAATAGTCCAAACTCCGATCAAAGTCTTTTCTCTTCAAGGTCTGATAAAAAACGACATGGGTGTATTCTAAAAGTAATTAAAAAAAATAAATCTAAATAAATTCCTATATTTTGATGTCCACATTGGAACTTACCTATGGTCCTTCAAAATATTTGGACCGTTGTTCGTGACATGCCCAACTCAATGCTAATAATAAACAACTCTATGCTAACATGAAGCGATTTGAATATCCCAGTACAATAGGAAGTTGGGTAATCCCATTTTGTCAAACAAATTGACGCCGCCCATACTTTAATTGTATAAATTGATCAGCGTTGGTTGATCGATTTGAATCGCAGATTTCTCTTTTGCATTGTCTTTGTTTTGTTGGTTTGTCCCAACTGTTACTTGATTATTATCATTTCAACGAGTCAAAACAATACCATTGGCAGAATCCACCAAAGTATGGATCCTTCCTCGTGCTTCTTTCTATAAATCCTTTAAAGCGCGTTTTCTACTCTGTCTGCACGTATTGTACCAATGCAGTTGATATTGTTTGATTTCAGTTTATCCAGTAAAGGAAGCTAATTGAAAAAATTGTCTAACTATTCTGTACTATCTTCTGGAAGATAGTTTAAACATAATTTTTCTGTGACACTGGTGCCAAGAGGTTTTCTCTCTTGTTTATCTCCCCAGCACCACAGTATTGGACTGAATTTAGAAAATATCCTTCTGAAGAATTAAGGCACTAAAATTTGGAACCGTAACAGTTTACTTGAATAAATTGTTTCATGTGGTGATGACCGTAATATGGCTTCATTGTCTCATCCAAAGAAAAAGACGTAACAAGGGGAGCAGTTAGTGATTGAGAAATTGTATTGAATCTGTCGATAAGTGGTTGCACTTTTTTGCTCTTTCTTTCAAAAAAACAAAACAAAAAATTTTTTTAAACAACTTTTCCTACAAATTTAACAAAATTCCAAAATCCGCTTTTTCTCAAACAAAAGCAAAAAACTGTTTACATCTGAAATTTATTTACTGCAGGGGCATTTAACATAATAGTGGGCCGACGAAAACCGCGCCAATGTTGAATCGAATCATCAACACTGGTTTCAATTAAGATTTGAAGAAGCTTGGTGTGTTGGGAGACCATCTAATAGGACCATATTTACTGTCAACCGTTTCACTAGTCAATTGTACCTTGACTTTTTGCAGGAATACCTTGCCACTGCTCTTAGAAGATCGTATCATACAAAGGAATCTGTTGTGGTTTGTGTGAATGGACTTTGCTGCCTATGCAGTCTTGGTCAGAAATTACCTAACAAAAATTCTGTGTAGTGGATAGGGCCAGGAGGTCTAATTGCACGACCACTAGATCTTCCGACTTATCAAAACAACTTTTGCTTGGCGGTATTTAGAACATTAGTTTATTCAAGTCCTGTGAATAATTTAGTTGAGTTGAACTTATACCAGAATGTTCTTACCAATCGGGACTCTGAGAGTGCGGCATTTCACTTTGGAGATGCAAAATTTAGTGTACAAACGGAAGGAGGAGATGTTGAACATCTTCATGAATAATTAGTAATTAAAATGTTGTATTATACTGTATTTGATTTATGTAATATCTGATAATATGACTTCCTTTAAATTCTTACTTCTGATTAATCCTTAACGAGCGTGACATTATTTATCGGTTTAACTTCAACTTTCTAAAACAGTTGATTTTATTTATATTTATTTTGACTTGTTTATTTTTATTTTTTTTTATACTATAGAGGAACGTATTTTTTAAACACCCTGTATACTTAGTTCAGAAATAATTTCTTTTTTTTTTTTTTATTTTTTTTTTTTCTTTTTTTTTTATATATGATTTAAACTTTATTTTATTTTAATTGCAATTAACAGCAATACTATTATGTACATAATTGAAATCCGAATAAAAACTTTTAAATTATATTTAATGTTAATCGATCTTTAGTAAAGTTTTCTCTGCTTTTAAGTTTTCATTACATTATTTCTTAATTTTAATTCTTAAAATAAAAAAATTCTTCCTAAATTTAATTTTACATAAAAATATTCAGTTATCTAAATATGCGCGGGAGTTTCATTGTTCTTTTCAGTTTAATTGTGAAAAATAGTATTGGGTTGCCCAAACAATCCATATTCTTACGTTTGACAATAAGGCTGAAAGGAAAGTGATTAAAAGCTTTATTCAGCTGGGTGTTTTGGGTTTGTTGTGAGGCTCATTTTAATGAGAAAACAATAAGGCATTTTAAAACCGCATGCGCGTATATGTATTTGCTCGTTTTGTACCAAAACCAGTGTCGGAGGGGATCAGGTGAAAACATTTTTCGAACACCTGCATTAAATTGGTGTAGAAAATATCTGTAAATTTAATTGTTTCCTGTAATAAATTTGACAATTATTTTTAGAAACATTACTTTAGCACTTTTTCTTACGTAGAACCAATGCCATTTTCAAAATGAGTAAAACGTGGGTCACGTCAAAGGACATTTTCGAATATTGCAAAAAAAATCTGTAAACTTGTTTCTGTTTTTAAAAAGAACACCTTATATATGTTTTCAAAAATATTCACTCAAAAAGTAATCCTTCTTTTTCTTATAAATACCCATTTCAAAAATATAACATTAAACTATGTTTTATTTACTTTTTTGTAAGCATCTTAAATTTTTGCGTGCGATTTTAAAAGACGCATTCTGAATATGTGGTCCTTGAACGGCGTAGGCATAGCTTTGTCATTCAGTTCAATGAGCAACGCAATGGAAATAACCACATATTGGTATCTATTATAATTTCAAAGATATATAAAAGCATTATAAAAATAAAACAAAGCAACAATTTTTCAAACCGCATTGCAAAGTAATTTAGAAAAAAAAAATGATTTCTTTAAAACAAAATTTGAAAACTACAAGTAAATAAGATCTATTGTTTGCATGGCAAACGTCAAAGCCCTTTCTTCTAAAATAACTTTAAACCCGCACCCAGAAGCAAAGAGAAAAGCTCGTATTTCTAAAATGGGGCCTTTAAAAGAAATAGAAAAATAAAAACATACAAGGCGTGCTATTTAAAGATTTTGTTTAGTCCAGTTCATTTTTGAAGTGCCCCGTATAGTCAGTCTGAAAACGACTTTGGATTTTTCGTTGAAATTTTTGTTAAGAAGAGATTTTTATAAATTTTAAAAAAAAAAAAAAAAAAAAAATTTTTTTAAAAAAAAATTTTTTATAATTATGTTTGTTTTTTTTTAAAATTTTTTATTATTATTTTTTTATTTTTTTTTTTTTTTTTTTTTTTTTTTGAAGGGTATTCAGAATGCGCCTTTTTAAAATCGCACGCAAAAATTTAAGATGCTTAAAATAATAGTAAAGCATAAGTATACGGGGCGTTCTATTTAAAAAAGTAAGTTTGGTAGGATTACTTTTTGACGTAACCCCGTATACTCATTTTGAACGGTTGGAGTCTACGTAAAAAGTGTGGAGCAATGTCCATTTTAAATGGCATTGGAGTTGAAGAAAATTTCCAACAGGAAACAATTTACAGACATTTTTCTAAAATGCAGATATTCGAAAATCACCCTGTATCTCTGACACTACAATGGATATCGCCATGCGGTTTTTGCCATTGTGTTTCTATTAAAAATGGTCCTCAGACACTGACATCAGTTTTGCCTATCTGAATTAAATGAAGGAGTTTCTCTTTAAAAGTGTCGCAAATGACCCACTCTGTACATTATGGAAATTCAAATTATTTTTATTGAAAAAAATAAAATTTTGAACATAATAACAATTCAATTTATTTTTAATTAAATTTGAAGATTATGTACATAATTGAAATGAAATAATAGTAATTAGTACAAAAATGAAATATTCTAGAGTTAACATTAAATTTTTAAAAGAAAAGTGGGACTACGAGGTCTGGCTATTAAATAACGAGACTGGTTACGAAAAAAGATTTTATTATACAAATTATTCTACATTCGAATGCTGCCCTATTATATATTCCCCTCTCCTTGCCACACAACTTTTCAAACGTTTTTCCATTGATCGAAGCAGTGCTGGAAGTCTTCCTTGGTGAGGACCTTTAGGAGCTCTGCCGTTTTTTGCTTTACCGCTTCTATCAACTTAAATCGGGTTCCTTTCTAAGCAGATTTTATCTTCAGAAACAAAAAAAAGTCGCACGGTGCCAAATCTGGCGTGTTCGAGCACTGGAGTGCGCTTACCGGCCAAATACTGCTTCACAGATAGCGCGTTATGGGCCGGTGCAAAATCCACGAGCTGTTCTTCCACAACTCGGGCCGTTTCTTTATCGGCGTTTACAGCCTCGGCAATCATTTGGATGCTCATTCGACAATCTGCACGTATTATTTGGTAGATTTTGGTCATTGTTTCCGGGGTTGAAACAGTGACAGGGCGACCTGAGCGCTGGTCATCTTTAGTGCTCTCTCAGCCCTCACTGAAGCGCTTACACCACTCAAAAACACGTACACGAGATAGAGAATTGTCCCCATAGGCCTCTTGCAACAATTTATAGCACTCAGTCGGAGTTTTTTTTAATTTAACGAGAAGTTTGAGATTGATACGTTGCTCCTGTTTTTCGTCACACATAGTTTTCGGCACGAGAAAAAACACGTTCGTTTCAAACCGCTACTGCACAAATACTATAATAGTGACGTAAACGTGTTTTGGTACGTGCATAGGAAAGATATCTACATACCCAACACACTACTCGTTTTTCCCTAACCGTCTAAGGGCCGTCTAGGTGACAGTCTCGTTATTTAATAGCCAGACCTTGTATACATATTAGAGTTAAAATGAACTAATAGTAACATTTTCTTTTTTTTTATTTCTGATTTGTTTTGTAAATGTCATAATATTAAAAAGTTCATTTAAAATTAAATTAATTTGAAAAAGCTTACAAAATTATGTAAACATTTAAAAAACATAAATAACATTAATAATGTATTTACTCTATAAGAGCTCTTCTAGGTGGAGGTGGGAAGAATACACAACTCAGTAGGTTGTAATCGCCGACGTTTCGCCCACCGTTGTGTGGGCTTTTTCAAGGCTGAAAAAAAAGTTTTTGTAAGGAACTTACCTATATTAAATAACATTATGTAGTTACAAACAAAATTTTTAATGATTAATATCTGATCATTTAAAATTTTATTGTTTATAATGTAAGTAATTTTATTTGTGATACTAAAAGTACGTTGAATGTGAACAATACGTACCTACATATAATTTGATCAATTTGAGAAACAAAAAGTATTCCAACGTATTAATCTTTAAACAGATACCCAACCTCTTCTGTTAGTTTTGAAATTTTTTGTGATCTGACATTTTAAAAGAATAAAATTAAATTTTAAATGTTAAATATGTAGATTAAATTGTTGATGAAAGAACTTTATATTAAATTGCCATTTAGAATTGTTTATACTTTTATATTAGCTGTATACGTTTCTAATAAAGGGCGGAAAAAATTGTATCTGGAAGATATTTAATGTAACGTTTATTTTATAAGATAACAATAACTGCCGCCAAAGCCTTAAAGCAAATTGAGATTTAGTTCTTCAATTTATTTTACATATTTTTAAATAATTCATAACCTCAGATTCTTTAGGATATTATTGTAAATATTAACCAAATTTATAATGTAAGTATTTCTATTTAATAGGTAAATAAATAAAACAAAGAATGAAGTAGGTAATTAAATGTACATTTTTGATCTAACTAGAAACATTTTGCATAGGTGAACAGTATTTATACAGAACGATATACAACTATACCAAAAGAAAACATTAATATTAAATTGAAGTTGTATTTTAGTTAATACCTTATTTCATATTCTCCAATATTCAAATTTATTTGTACTAATAAAACCAAAAATATTATTACTTTAAATCTTTGAGCCATGGTTTCTAATGAAAGATTTAGATAGTATTACTAGTGTATTTGTGGAAATTTTATGTTTAATAAAAAAATTGTATTTTTCACGAAAAACAATTAGAATTGAAACAAAAATTCAAATAAGAAATGAATAAATTTCCAATATTTTTCAAACAAAACATGCAATTATTTGGAGCAGCTTTTGTCACGATAATAAGCTACAGGTTTATGTATGTTTTTGTTTGTAACTTCAACAAAGAGTTAAGGCAATATACGTAGGAATTCATATATTGAGTGGTTTTTCTTTTAAATATTTTGAAGTGAAATATAACATAAAATATTTCTTGTGCTGTATCGTTTTGTGCAGTAGTGCGCAATTGAAACTTGATGCTATACAAAGGAAATAAGTTGGTGTGCTATAGAGATGATCATTAATTTAAATCGCATATAACTGAGTTAATGATGTTTGATGTTTCTAAATTTACACAACAAGATTGCACAACAATTTTAAATGCAGCTTTTACTTTTTATAACTACTGCAATGATAATATACTATTTTTATTTCTCAATAACTTGAATGCTATTGCATTGACATAAAAGACAATAACAACTCTATTTATTTATACAGAGCGATTATAAAGTTTATAGATAAGGTGTGGCTATGATTATGTTATTAAGAAATTTTTCATGTCTTAGATAACAAGATGCGTATTGTTGGTTGCATACTGAGTAAATCATAAGGTTGCAGGCTATATTCATAATTTCATTCTTAAAATTGTTGGTTAAATCACCTTAGTTAACTTAAGGTGTAGTTCAGTCAGCTTTTAAAATTTTTGTTGTTGTATATTATTTTTTCTAATTTTGACATGTAAAGCGACATTTTTCATAATCAATGTAGGTTTTATAACCATCTATACTTTACTAATTACAAAAAGTACCTACACTTTCCGTAACTACTTATTTTTTATTTTTATGTCAAAAACCCTATTCAAACCAGATTTATAAGAGGAAATCAGTTGGTATTTCTCAAACTATGGTTACCATGTTTAAATTCTTTATGTTTAATTTAACGTTTACTCTGTTTTTGTCAGAATTGGCAAAGTTGTTAACATTTTCGTACGTGAACGCTTTCACGAGTCGACACTAGATGTCGAAAAACTTATCATTTAAATATTGTGATCCCTCCAGTAGGGCATATAGTCGACAGCGCGCGTTTGTACAATAGTGAACTTACACTCGAGTTCTCTCACTCCCGATGAGTCCCAAAAGGACGAAACAGCTGTCGGGTGATTCTCAGTGTTTGTTTGCTATTGTACAACCTCTTGCGTACTTTACTGCAGGCGATTCGAAATTTTTATACTTGCCAACTGTTAGGTTGGCTATAATTATTGAAGAATCGACTATGTAACTGCTTTACATACCTGTCGGCAAAGTTGCTAACATTTTCGTACGTGAACGCTTTCACGAATCGACACTAGATGTCGAAAACTTATCATTTAAATATTGTGATCCCTCAGTAGGGCATATAGTCGACAGCGCGCGTTTGTACAATAGTGAACTTACACTCGAGTTCTCTCACTCCCGATGAGTCCCAAAGGACGAAACAGCTGTCGGGTGATTCTCAGTGTTTGTTTGCTATTGTACAACCTCTGCGTACTTTACTGCAGGCGATTCGAAATTTTATACTTGCCAACTGTTAGGTTGGCTATAATTATTGAAGAATCGACTATGTAACTGCTTTACATACCTGTCGGCAAAGTTGCTAACATTTTCGTACGTGAACGCTTTCACGAGTCGACACTAGATGTCGAAAAACTTATCATTTAAATATTGTGATCCCTCCAGTAGGGCATATAGTCGACAGCGCGCGTTTGTACAATAGTGAACTTACACTCGAGTTCTCTCACTCCCGATGAGTCCCAAAAGGACGAAACAGCTGTCGGGTGATTCTCAGTGTTTGTTTGCTATTGTACAACCTCTTGCGTACTTTACTGCAGGCGATTCGAAATTTTATACTTGCCAACTGTTAGGTTGGCTATAATTATTGAAGAATCGACTATGTAACTGCTTTACATACCTGTCGGCAAAGTTGCTAACATTTTCGTACGTGAACGCTTTCACGAGTCGACACTAGATGTCAAAAAACTTATCATTTATATATATATATATATATATATATATATATATATATATATAATGTTCTACATAGAGGTTTCTACAACATATTAAACTTAATCTTTGTTATAACAATATTATTTTAAATAAATGATCAGTTATCATAACCAAAAAAAAAAATTTAAAAATTAAAGTGTTAAAACTAATTATTCTTCACTACATCTTATAAACTAAAGACAGCTGTTGGATACTGCATATACATATATCTAAATCAATATTAACAGTATTGTAACATTTACACATTCTATACATTGGGGACATATGTATACAATTAGTGCGTGTAGTAGCGAGGTAAAACATATCCGTTTTTCTAGTTAACTTATTAGGTACATTAAAATAAAGCAATTCTAATAGTTCTGGACAATCAATTTTGTTGTGAATTAACCCATGCAAAAACCGTAAACTACATACTTTCCTTCGACTTTCAAGAGATATTATACCGGCTACTTCTAAAAGCTTATGTTGGCTAAATCCTCTTTCTGGATAATATCCAAAAGTTTTAAAAAATAATAGTTTTAAAAATCTTCTTTGAACATTTTCAATGTTGTGCTTATGTGTTTCATAAAACGGGCTCCAAATTATAGCTCCGTATTCTAATTTAGAACGCCACAAGGAAGAGAACAATAATTTAAAAACAGCAGTATTAGAAAAAGATTTTAAACTTCTAAAAACAAAACCCAATAATTTTAATGACGAACTTACCACGTTTTGTACATGTAGAATTAACGAGAACTTGGTATCAAATGTAACACCTAAATCCTTTATTAATTCATGTTTTGGTAATTGGTCTGTAATTAGTAATTATGCTAAGATCTCTAGATTTTAAAACAGGTCAAACACCCTAAAGTTTCCACACTTTGGGAAATGTATGTGATGTAATGGCGAGATTGATTAATGTTGCTAATGGTTTGGAAAATATGTTACAGCAACCTCTAATAACAAAAGATGGTATATGATCATGTCCTGCAGTATGTTTATCTTTTAAATTTTTAATGCAATTTAAAACATCAGCATCGTTTGCAAAACGTATAGATAAACTAGGAGAGAAGTACCATGCGATAAGATTTTTTTAGAAAGAGGATAATCGAGCAAATCTTCAACATAAACGCTGCTAAAGTATTTGCCGAAACCATTCACTATAGATTGATAGTCGTTATAAGATGTGTTACCATTCCGCATATAACCAGGAATCCTAGTTTTACCTTTTTTAGAATTGATATAACTCCAGAAATATTTAGTGTTTACTGTAATAGATTGTTCGACGTTACTAATATACTCTTTGTACGCAAATTTAATTTTAGCTTTAAATAACGCTCTAAGATTTTTAAAATTTACATAATCTTCATCTTGTTTATTACACCTATACCTTTCTTGATAATTGGTTTTTAAACGAATATTTTTGATTTCTGAATTAAACCAAACTGGATACTGACGCCTTAAAAGACCTCGTCTAGGCACATATTTATCCAATATGTTATAGATTACTTTATAAAATGCTTTCGATGCTCTGTTTATATCCGAGTATACAACCAAAAAGACCAATCGCATTAATATAAAGCATTACACAAATTAGGGTAATCTGCTTTTTTAAAGTTGTACATTTTTGAGTATTTCCTGTTAAAAATTTGGTAGATTATATGTAGCTGATTTGATCAAATTGAGGCTACCCGTTTTAAGTTACATATCTTCAGGCTTGATCCGACCAACATGACAAAATACCTGAAAATTTAAGCTTTCAGAAAAACTGGGATATTATTAAAATTGAATTTATGAAATAATTATTATCGTTTGTTGACGACGCTACCATAGCCCGCTGCAAAGCATCATTAGAGGTTTAATTCAATGTATGGTTAAATGCACTCTCCTCACGCTATGTCAAATCACCCACGGAACCTTCTACACTATCTCGTGATGACGAAAAGAGAGTAGATTGGGATGACACTTGTGCCTTGGAATTGTAATCAAAATTTTGTCTTTTAAAATGTATAACGCATTAAGGTTACTAATTAGGTGTTTATTACAATACTGGAACCTATTTCTGTTGTCATACTCTTTGGCTTTTACTAAAGAATGGACTTCTTAGGTTTCATTTCGCCGTTTCAAGACATTGTATTGGCTGGCAACGCAAATTTTTGACTTTGTTTTTTCTAAAAAGCAAAGAATGTAAGGGATTTTCAATTTCCTTATGGGAGGTTTTAATACGGAATTTTTTTTAATACTTTAGGGTTCTATAAATAAAAGAGTGTCTGAATTGCTAAAACGGCCAATCTTATCATTACTCACCCTTTCAAAAAATTGATATAAGTCTGAATAAAACATTCCCTTAAAATCGTCTTAGCAGATAGCTCTAACTGAATGCTTGCCCAAAAAATTGTTAATTAGGTCAGATTTAATATTGGTCCAAAGGCAGAACAGGTCGGCTTGTTATTTCTGTGCTCTTTTGAACGAATGTTAGTAAAAAAATTTTCCAACGCACCCTGATGAAAATCTCTAGGTCTAAAACTAGTAAATCTTATAGCTTGCAGTTTTGCTACTAAGACAATAAAATTATTTATAAATAAATAAATAATTTTATTTGTGTTTCTATACAAAGTATTTACACTCGTCAACAATTACAACTATAATAAACAGTTTTATTGGCAAACATCTAATATAATGTGGCACTTTGTTAAAAAGTAACTGCGCCTGATATGTGTGACCATTCTGCGACTTATTTAAACGGCAGTGATTTAATCAGATGTCGTATCTATACCGTGTATCATATTGATGAATTTCTGATTGAATAGTAAACTGCGTCAAGTTGTTTTTTGCGTAGATTAGACTTTCAAGAATATATACCGACGGATAAGTTAATACATGCAAACTCTTAAAAGCATTTTGGCAGTCTTCTCGGTAAGTTAATCCAACTAAAATACGTACAGCTTTACGCTGAAGACGAAAAATTTTTTGCCATTGCAATTTAGGACCCCAAGTTAGGATTGCATAAGACATAACAGAATGAAATGTTGCATAGTATGCGGTTCTAAGTATATTTATTGACGTGTTGCTTGCTAATTTTTTGAAAAAAAAAGATTGCACGATTTAGTTAGTGTTAAGTGTAAGTTGATGATAATGCCTAACGTAGTTTCATTTTTTAATAATGCAGCATCTATATTACTGTCCATACACATTAGAGTAGCGTCATCTGCGTACAAAATACAAAAAAGTTCTTTATTGAGATTTTGAGGCAAATCGTTTATGTAGATCAGGAAAAGTAATGGTCCAAGTATTGAGCCTTGTGGCACTCCTTTGTTTATTGCAAGTTTTTGATGTTATAAAAAAACATATTAAAATCTATTATTCAGATAGGATTTGATAAGCGATGTGCTTAGATCGTCAAAATTATATAAGTGTATTAGTTTGTCTAGTAAGATTCTATGTGATATGCTATCAAACGCTTTAGTAAAATCTATGAAAGTAGCCACTACATTCATCCCTTTCTCAAAAGCACTTAATGTTTCTGCAGCAAATATATTTACAGCATCCTTGATACTTTTTTATTTAAAGTAAACGTCCAATTTTCAAGTGTAGGGGAATCTTATACCCTCTGTTGGTTTTCAACTTCACTGAGCGTAATATGGGAATAGCCTTTTTCTTCCGGAGGAAACTATTAATGCCACTACCATAGCTGGTCAACAAATTCAACAAACTGAGCTGTTTCTTGTACTCTCCTACTCAGTTTATCTGAAAAATAAATTTGTAAGAAAATTGTGCAATCATTTTTGAAACTCTAACCTTTTGACATTAAATTTATCACCTAAGCCACAGAGTGGGTTAAAAGTTTGGGCACAAATTGAAATTTTTATTTTTCTTAATTTGGTTTTGTCTACATGCCACTCTGTAAGTAAGCTATGTAAAACTCTTAATTCTGCACTATTTTGTCATAATGCGGAAAAATGTTGTGTGGCAACTCTTTACCATTTTTTAAATATTACCGTCTTTTATAAGTGTTTTATTGGCCTTAACATTACTTGATTCCTGGTCCCATATAGTGGCTACCACACTAAATGTCACAACAGTGGCTTCTTCAATAATTTTTTTTAATTGTAACCATTATTTGTTATGATTAATTGACTCCTTGCATGACGATGTTAAAAGTAAACTATTAATCAGTTAATTTGCTGATGTTGTCAGAGTTTGCATTTTCATAGCAATTCATAAATTTTATAGTTGCGGTCCTTTAATTATTATGCTCGTATGTTTGCTGCAGAATGGTTGGCAAATCAATGAAAATTGTGTAGTTGATACAAGTTTGGCAATTTATTGATTAAGGTCATTTTTTTATTATTGTACTTAATTTCAATCAAATTATAATTAGGGACATATATTAATGTCGCTATCCATTTATTCCTGTCTACTTTTACATTTTATAAACATGTTTTCTTTAGTGTTTCTTTCAGTACGTTATTTAGCAATTTTTAAGGTGTTTTTTTTCAATGAATTTTGCTTTAAGATATTTTCTTGTTTTTCTCCTCGTTCTGTTTTGCATCTGGTCTTGTTCAACTTCTGTATAATTTTTTTCTTTTTTATCTTTTCATTTTTGTGATTTATTTACTTTGTATTATATTAGTTTTGTTATCATATTTATGTGATCTCTTCACTGCCTTGCTGTTCTAAGTCCTCCTTGTTCATTCTGTATTTGGTTTGGCTTTTTTTTATAATATTTTGCTGCAAACCTTGAGAGGAGTGGCTGTTGACATATTGCTCTATAATTTTCTGTTTTATGTTTATTACCTTTTTTGTGTGTTGGTCTTCGTCGTTTATCGTTAATTTTGAAGAGATAATCATTTATAGAAACCCTGTATTACTATCTCAGTCATGTCGTATTATGCTATTTGGTCTGATGCACTTGTTTTCTAATTCTTAGGCCATTTAATGTTTCATTTACTTTTTTAATTGCCTTTTTTTCTTTCTCTTGGTATGCATTACATCTGTTCTGAATTTTCATTTTTCTGAATTTACTTTATAATATTTTACCCATGTGTTGTTTTTAGGGATTTTAATGTATTCCAAAACTTCAAGTGCGTTTGTATCGTTTTTATTTTTTATTTGTAATATTGCTACTTTAAACGTTTTCCAGGTCTAATTTCTTACTTATGTTCTGTGTGTTAATTTAGTTTTTTTCTAGTATGCTTTGCTTTGCTTTTCTAATGTTTATAATGATTTACGCAAAAAATCTGGGTTAAATCCCGATTGTCGTAATCTTTTTTTATTAATAAAATATTTATAAAATGATTTTAGTCTTTCTGCAAAATGTTAAATTCACTTTACAAAATTGTATTATAATGATAATAGAGTTAATAAAAAAAATACCGTAATCGGAATCGAACCATAGTTAGAAAGCACCAAATGATTACCAGGCAACAAATTAACGAATTCGTCCACGAAGGCCGCTTAATAAAGAAAATTCATTCGGTTAATAAATAAAATTTTCCAAAAATAACTTTTCTTATTGAATTTTTTAGTAAAATACGCTTAGAATATTTATTATTATTACTTCAATTTCTTTAATTCTACCTATTCAAGATAATATATTGCTATACTGTATTCCAATTATTCCACAAAAAGAAATACTTTAATTTTTTATTTAACATACTAAAGTTTTCCGTTGAACACACGATATACATTTGTCGTTATTTTAATTAATTTACAAATTATTCCTGTTTTCTTTTATTGTAGTTATATTCCGTTTGTTAATAATATATTTCGTATTAAATACAACCAGTACAATGACCTATCAATTTTGTAACGTAATGCCATACGTTAATTGCTTTCGTTAACATGATCATAATTCTATTAAGTAATTGAGAAACGTTCTGTGTTGATGATTTTGAGCTTAAACAATATTTTACAACAAATAAATAAAACAAGATCAAATATTTATATTTTATATCTGAAACTTTTACAAAACACGACTTAAAAACTACTGAAACTGGAGGTCAATAATTATCTATATTTTTTTAATATTATTTGAAATATCTTTTCGATAACTAAAATCATACAGAAAATTATGAATATGATTTGATTTAGTTAAATAAAAATATAATCTGTAATCTGTGCTGTCGAAATAGTTTAAAAAATTTTTCAGTATTTTAAGCTCCCAAAAATTAAACTTTTTTCTTATACAGAAAAACTTTTTTACAAAATGAAACTATTTGTGAATGTATTACAACTACCCTTACTTAGAAACATCTAACATATTATGTAATAGAAATATTAAACTTTCGACTTTATCGAATAAATTATAAACCAAAAATCGGTAGTAAAGTAAATAAAATTGGTACTAAAGTAATTCATTACACTGTGCAACAAGGGTTTTTGTATATATTTTTTCTGTACTAGAGGTAGTAGGCCATGCATTCAAACAATCTTATGACATTTGTTAGGCGCAGCTGTCAAAAGTTTGCATTTTTATTAAATTTGAACTTTTCGATTAATCGGTCATTATATTTACTACAAAGGCACTATGTCTTTTCATTGCTCCAAAACAAGTAAAACATCAAATTGTCCCTGAAACCAAATTTACAGCTGTTTATGAAGCATATTTTGGTATGTCTGTTTCACATCAGATCGTTAACTGGGTGCCTCATGTTTCATGCGGTAGTTGCCGTTCAATTTTGGAGGCATGGTATCGTGGATCTAGCAGAAAATTTTCAGCCAAGAATATGAAGAAAACCCACTGATCATTTAAATGATTATTACTTTTGTCTTATCGACCTATTATGCTACAAAAAACCATCTGATCGAACAAAAATTAAATATCCAGATTTTCAATCAACAACTGCTCTTATACCAAATAGCAATGATTTTCCGTTTACCATTGCACTACTTACTGAAGCATCTACCTCAACTTTCATTTTTTATCAGAAGAATAAGTTGAGTCAGAAACTGGGGACGAAACGTTCAAGTCAGATGATGAACCCCATCTTGTAAATCAAGTTGATTTAAATGATCTTGTCAGAGATCTGGGTTTAACCTAAGAAAAGGCTGAATTGTTTGGGTTACGTCTAAAGTCGTGGAATTTACTTGATAAAGAATGCAAAACTTTCGTTTATAGAAAACAACATCAGAATTTTTTACAATTTTTGCTATGGATGTTGCTGTGGGCTACTGTACTGATGTTGGTGGTATTTTTAAGGAAATGGATTTCACTCGTAAGTCTGATGAATGGGATCTTTTTATAGACAGCTTTTTGAAGAGTCTGAAAGCAGTCCTTTTGCATAACGGGAACAAATTATCTTCTATTCCAGTTGCCCGTTTTGTTAATTTGAAAGAAGAATATAAAAATGTAAACATTTTGTTAGAAAAGATCCAATATAATCTTTATAAATGGAATGTCTGTGGCTATTTTAAAATGTTAAGCTTTTGTCTTGGTCTTCTGGGAGGTTACACCAAATATTCTTGCTTTTTGTGTCTTTGATATAGTCGTGCTGATAAAGAGCTAATGGCCCCCAAGAAATGAACTAATTCCGGGAAAAACACAATGTCCTTAATCTTCAGCTTGTTTTAAAAAAAAACATTCTGTTACCGCTTCTTCATACTAAATTCGGACTGATCAAACAGTTTGTCAAAGCATTAAACAACCAGTCAGATGCATTTCTTTACATCCGTCGGATGTTTCCAAAACTTTCAAATGCAAAAGTTGAGGGTGGGATATTCACGGATCCACAAATTAGAAAAATGCTAGCCTTGAAAGATTGCGCTTGTACCAGTTTTCCGAAAGTAGTTGAATGTTTTCTAGGCAATAAAAAGAGTACAAACTACAAAGAGCTCATAGACAATTTGATACATGATTTTAAAAATTTAAAGTGCAGGGTGTCCATTAAAGTACATTTCTTTACACTCTCATTTGGACTTTTTTTGGGAAAATTTAGGTGATGTAAGTGAAGAACACAGGGAAAGATTTCATCAAGATATCCAGATTTTGGAAAAACGTTATGAAGGAAAATGAAACGCGGGAATGCTCGGAGACTACATATGGATCTTGATTTAATGTTGTAACCTAATTTAGTCATAAAAAAATTATACTGTAAGTTTCAAAAACGGAAAGCTAGCAGGCTAAAACTTATTTATCAAAGATATCTAATGGTGCTAAATAAAAAAAAATGTAAAAAAAATTCCCATAAACAAACAAAAAGTTGAAACAATAAACAAGTGACAGATTAGGTGCTTGTTTTGAAGTTCCACTAAAATTTTACAGCCATCCTTGCAAGAAATTATGCGAAATCCGTTGACTGCACGAATAACAGTAAATACCTTGAAAACCAGAGAAGATAGGTATAGGGAACCATTATACCATTCGAAAGAAAACAAAAAGTTGTGTAATAATATATAGAGTGTTCCATTAAAAATAAATAAGTTATGATGGTTTAAACTTGATTAAATTCGGCACTACATTTCTACCACCCTGCATGAAATTAAGTAATTATGAAATCATGGGAGGAAAGCTTGGAGTTTCAGTTGTGTCCTCTATAAACTTTATCTCTTTAACTTTATTAGTGTAACATACACATCTCTTTAAATTAGGAAATGTTTTTTAAATTTTTTTCGAAAAAATTCAATATATCAAAAGCGGTTAACTTTAAAAATAGGAAACCTTAATAAAAGTTTATCTAAAAATTAACGTAGAATCTAGAATTGCAATTATATACAGGGTGTTCTATTTAAAATAACAAAGATGATGTCAACTTCCTTTACAACCGGAAGCGTTAGGTGGACGCCATTATTTTAGTTGAAAAGAGCATACCTAAAAACACCTAAAGCCAAATTTTCAAAATTCAATACAACGTAGTCTGTGAAATATGTCTAATGTCTCGTCACCGTGGGACACCCTGTATACAGGGTCATTGATGGTCAATAGTAGGTTAGACGTTTATGGAAAACAGGGCATTGGAGTAATCTGAAAATTTGATTATTGCCATAAATAGACACGATCTATCTTTCTAAAATATTTTCATTTTGGAGGTGTTGCCGCTTCTACTCAAAAGTAGTAACAACTTGTTAATTTTAGATGAAACACCCTAAATATTATTTAATTTTTAAAATTTCAATTTCTTACTGATAATTTTTTAATAGTTCTCTATGCCTATCTATGCTGGTTTTCAAGATAATAATTATTTTATGTTATTTTCTTTCAAAACATTATCCCACCAAAATTTAAACTTAGCTGCTATTTGAACCTATATAAGGCTAAAATTTTAGATGCAGTTTGAAAAAGCCTTTAACAGCTACTTTAATACTCTCCTGACAAACCAAGACCGGAGACCAAGACCGGAGATTCCTCAGATAGTTTTAAGACAATTTAACCCAATTCACTTAGTCCGAAAATGCTTACTAAGGGAGCTAGAGCTCTTTGAAGATGGCTCCTAGTAAAGTAAAGATTAAAAAATAAACTTCGCGAACTGACAACAATTTGACAATGAAAAACGTAGGTTTTACTTTTGTTGGCAGTTCAGAGCCAACTAGTGCAAAAATATAAATTTAACTTTAATGACAAAAAAACCAAAAAATTTCAAATCCATTTTTTTAGAAAACGGTGTATCATAATGACTTAAACTAAGAGTACCTTTTAGTACTAGAATACCTGAAAATTTAATAATCTAGTGTCACAAATGCTTAAAAGTTAAAGACAAAAAAGTTATGCGTTAAAATAACCGTTGACCTACCGAAAACGGACGTCTATGACCGGTACTAGAAATTCGCAATTGATGGAATCGATTCACCTCTGAAAGCTAAATAAGCATACCAGTTTATGTTTTTCTAAGTAGAAGCGTTCTGGAGGTATTTAAAAAAAACTATTTACAAGGCACCATCTTCAAAGAGCTCTAGCTCCCTTAGAAAGCATTTTCGGACTAGGTGAATTGGGTTAAATTGTCTTAAAATTATCTGAGGAATCTGCGGTCTTGGTTTGTCAGGAGAGTTTCTGGACACCCTGTATATATTTTAACTTTTTTCTGATCGAACAATTAACGTTAACGCAATTTAGCAAGAAAGAAAAAAGTTTTCAAATTATTCATTTTATTTGCCAGAATTATTTTGGTTTCGTATCGTTGACGGTTGTTAAAATATTATCATTTATTTGACAGTGCCCGTATGAAAGCGACTTTTCGTGGCATCAGAAATTTGTCCACATTACACAGAAAAACGTGTTTAAAAGCAGACAACCCACATACAAAAACGGAACAAACCGTCAAACCGTTCTCGAGTTATTCCCAATATACAATATTTTTTTGGAAAGTTTGACGCCCTCTGGCGCCCTTATTGTGCACTTTTGGTTATAGGTAAATTAGTGTCAAACGGTCTATTTTGAGCTAGAGAACCTCTGGTTAAGCCATGTACACACCTTTCAGAAACACCCTGTATATCTAGATCTGCTCTTTTGGGCTAGATCATGGCATACTGCCTTATGGAGGTTTTATTCTTCATTACATGATGGACACATTATTCTTACTTTCCCGAGTTGTAAAAATTGTATGAACTATTACTTTTTAGTTTTTCTCTTTTTAAGAAAAATTTTTTATGCGCAATGGGCTAATTGTGATTAATTCAGTAAACTCTAAAGTAATTATGTTTGACGCACGGCATCATAGCACAATGTACGTATATAAGTGTCTACAACTATTTATGATTTAAGTTTTAATCATACAACAAAGTGCAAACAGTTTCAAAGAAATGTTTAACTTACTAATGTTTAGTTTCTTAATTCAGGATTAGTGTGTCTCTCGTTGAGCTTATGATAAAAAGCAAAAATTGTTAAAGCTCTAATGCTTTCTATTATATGTGAAAGCCTTATCGAAAGTTTTACTAGTAACTAAAAATTTATAAAGTACATTGACGTCTCGTCAAGCCTCATAAAGATGCTTTTACACTGTTGTAATTTATTCACGTATAAGTTTAACATTTTTTTCCCATTTTATTTTTTTTTTCGTACTGTCACAAAACACAATAACCACCAAATCAATAAATAATCAGAAACCTCAGACGAATAGAATAGATATTTATTTTGTTCTTTGCAAAAACAAAAGAATTCGGTTACACATAATTACAATAACAAAATAAAAAAATTATCACTATAAAATAACAATAACTTAATAACAATTTAACTTAATTATTTTGGTTTTCTGTTTTTCCATCCATTGTCTTCTCTCCATTACTTCTCTTGTCCATTTGACCCCTTTCCCATTATCCTCTAACAATATCCTTTTATTTCTTTCTTCCATTCTCAATCATTGCATCCTTCTTTCATGTGTTCCAAGTTCTCCCATTCATTTCCGCACAGTCTGCACAATCTATCCTCGTCCTTCCACTAATATTTATTCTTTTTCTTCATTTCCCACTCTAAAACTTGCAATCGTTCTTTTTCTTTCAGTTCTTCCTTTTCTATTATATAACGTGGTATCCCTTCTGTAATAATCTCGCAATACTTTTTATTATAGTTTCTTTCTTTTATTCTCGATCTTTTCTCTTGAATTTGCGTATCTTGATCTCTTCTCACTAACTCTGCTTCCATACTTTTTGTTCTCTCCTCAATCTTTTTATCTCCTCTCTCGCATAACCTCCCCTTTCATAGAATAATCTTCATTCTCTTACTCTTGTATTTTTTGAAATTCTATCTCTTTTCAACATTTGATTAATATTTCAATATCTTTCCTCCTCTCCATCTTTTCCTCATACCTCACCGCTCTTCTTCCCGTTTCGGTTCTTATTTTTTCTATTTTTGTTTCTTCTTGTATTATGTACCCTGGTGTTTTTCTTTCTAATCCCAATATCCACTTCCAGTACTTCTCTTGTATACCTTCTAGTTCCACCCATTCCTTCCATCCCCACACTTCTGCTCCGTACATCTTCACCGCTTTGACTATCCATTCGAATAACCACTGTTTTTTTTCAAAATTGTTTCCGATTATTCTTTCTCCTATTCCCCACACTTGTCCGATTATCAAGTTTCCTTTTCTTTCCAATTTCCTTATTTGTTCACTATCTTTATTATCGTATTTTAGTACATATCCTAAATACTTGTATTTGTCCACAATCTCTATTTCTTCTTCTCCCCAATGCCATGATACTTTCTTCTTTCTCCTTTTCTTCCTTTTAAATTCCATGATTTTTGTTTTGCTCACGTTAGCCTATAACTTTTTATTACCCCTTTTATTTCTTCTTCACTTTTTTGCTATCACAACTATGTCGTCCGCATACGCCAATACCCTTACTTTTTATCTTCCTACCACTATTTCTCCCACTTGTTTTCTTTACAATTCCTCTTCTAGATCTCCAATATATAAACAAAACAAACACGGACTTAACGGACATCCTTGTTTCAGTTCTCTTCCCCTCTTAAACTTGTTCCCCATTCTCCCTCCCACTCTGGTTCTGCAACTCGTGTCCTCATACATTTCCTCCACCGCATCTATTACATCCTCACTGATTGGTTTTTTTCTCATCCTCTCCCACAACAAACATCTTTCCACCTTGTCAAAAGCAGCCCTCAAATCCAAAAATGGCAAACATTTTCTCTCCTGTCTTTTTCAACTGTTTATTAATCAGGTCCTTTAGTACATATATACAATCGATAGTACCTTTTCCTCTTCTCAAGCCCATCTGCCAATCCGGAACTAATTTTTTTTCCTCTACTTCCCTTTCCAGTTTCTTATTAGAATCTCACTATACACTTTGTATCCTACGTTTGTTAAGCTTATCCCTCTGTAGTTTTTAATTTCTCTCCTATCCCCTCCTTTGTAAATTGGACATATTATTATCTCTCTCCATTGTTGAGGTAGTCCTTCTCCTTTTCATATTCTTTCATATGTTTTTCTCATTCTCTCCCTCATCCTTTCTCCTGTAAAGTTTCATTGTTCCCCTTGTGTCCCGTCCGAACCTCCCTTTTAACCATTTTTAGATTTTCTATTGCTTCTTCTAATTCCACTTTTTTAATTCCCCCCTTTCTGCTTTTTCTCTTTCTTTCAATTTTATTATGTTTTCGTCTGGTTCTCGTAGCAAACTTTTACAGTGTTCCTCCCATTTCTCCTCATTTATTTTTATTTCTATCATTCTTTCTTTTTTCGTTTTCTTTTTAACAACTCCCAACTTGTCTTTTGTTTTTATTTCGATGATCTCTGTTTCTAATTTCTTTTTGTATTCTTCCTTTCTGGTTTTACACATTTTTCTGAACTCTTTTCTTTTACTTCTGTATTCATTGATATCCATTTTTCCGTTTTTCACCTTCTTCTCCCTTTTCTCATTTCTCTCTTCGCTTTTTGGCAGTCTCTATTTGACCATTCATTTTTTGTCCCATTCTCCTTGTTTTTTCTTGAATCTTCTTATTAGAGTCGCTTCTTCCATTTTTTGTATCCATATTTTTATCTCCTCATCTATTTCATTCGTTGTTTCTTGTTCTTCTTCTACTATTTCCTCTTCCTTCCCTATCTTGAAACTTTCTACGTCTTCTAAACATTTTTATTCACTATTACGTAGTCTATTACCGATTCTCCCATTTCTCCCATAAACGTAAACTCTCCCTTTTTTCCTTCCTCCATGTTGCCGTTCATTATTGTCCATCCTCTTTCTTTACATAATTCTAGCAATTTTATTCTTTGTCCATTTATTTTCTTGTCCATAGATCTCCTCATTTTTACTCTTCCATTTATCATCATTCTCCTCTCCTCCCCAATTTTTTCATTAAAATCTCCACCTATAATTAGCTTTTTCTTCATTTTCACTAACCGATTTTTCTTTTTCTTTTCTTGTTGTTTCCATTTCTTTTCCATATATTTTTATTATTATATATCATTCACCTACTTCTGTTCTTACATCGGTTTTCATCAACCCTGTACACTTATCCCCTTCTTCTTCTCCTACTGCCGCCCATTCTTTTCTGACACCTACTAGTATTCCTCCTTTTGTTCTTTCCCTCTTCTCCGTTCTCTCCGCAAATTGTATCTGACATGTAAATTCCTCCGGTAACATTTCTTTCCACTCCTTCGATCCTTTCTCCTCCATCCATGTTTCCACCATCCCCACCATTTTAAATCGCCTTACATATTTTCAAAATTCTTTCTTTTGTTTTTTTAAACCTGCTACATTCCAAAATAAAATTTTATTGTCTCCTTTTCGCTTTTTTCTTTCTTCTCTCTCTTTATTGCCTCCCATTTTTAAATCACCTCCTCTCTTTCTTTTAGTTTTTTGTTATCCACTTTTCCATCGATTTCTCCTTCTCTGACCAACTCTATTCCTCCCCATCTACCCACATTTTTTTGTATCCTACTTTCACCTTCTTACTTTCCTTTCCATTTTTTTTGCCTCTTGCTTTATCTTCATTTGGACGTCTCTTTCTTTTTTAGTCGTGTCATCGTCTATGTAAATTCCATTACCTTTCATCATTTTTTTTTTCCTCATTATCTCTATTTTATCCTCCATTCTTCTCATTTCTATTAACACTACACATCTTTCTATTTCAATTGTCTCTTCAATCTTTGTTTCCATCTTCATCTCTTCCTTTATCATATTTCTTAATTTAGGATTAGTGTGTCTCTCGTTGAACTTATGATAAAAAACAAAAAATTTTATAGCTCTAATGCTTTCTATTATATGTGAAAGCTTTATCGAAAGTTTTACTAGTAACTAAAATTTATAAAGTACATTAACGTCTCGTCAAACCTCATAAAGATGCTTTTACACTGTTGTAATTTATTCATGTATAAATTTAAAATTTTTTCGCATTTTATTTTTTTTTTCGTACTATCACAAAAACACAATAACCACCAAATCAATAAATAATCAGAAACCTCAAACAAAAAAATCCAAAAAATGTAAGTTTTAAATTTAAATTGTTTCTAAAAGTTACACAAATCGTCTATATATACAGGACGAGGTAGTTAGTTATACGTGTCGGTCGACATATGGAATTATTTCGAGATATACAGTACATTATAATTTTTTTAAATAAAACATTGTGTTTTTATAAAATTTTTAAATTGTACAGTTAAGATAACTATAAGTTGTTATTATATTATATATTATTTTATTCTATAAGTCCGCCTTTGTTGTCCATTCCTCCTGCTAACGATCTTATATGGTTTTGAGTAGACAATGTCAATATCTAAAACAAGGGCAAACTTTAAAATTTACCTCAATGTACCGAAAAAAAGTTAATATCTCATAAACAAATGATTTTGGTATAGAAAACATAATATTAACTTATAGTTATCTTGACTGTAGAATTCAAAAATGTTATAAAAACACAACTTTGATATATACAAAAAACGTAGACTTTAAGCTCCTCTATAAATCAAATAAAATAAGTTTTAAAATCTTTAGTACTATTCCATATAACGAGCGACGCGTATAAACTGTATAACTCAGAAGTTACGTAACTGCGTGCCTGTCTGTGATGTGTGTTCACCCATTATGAATACGTATCTGTGGAGATGATTAGCGTTAGCAGATTAGTTATTTTTTGACAACAATGTAACAAACATTTTTTGCTATAAAAAATATTATCTCATTCTTCTCTAAACAAAGACACTTATGAAAGATCTTTAGGTTGATAACATCATGTGTCACGTGTAAAACAAAAATTAAAACCATAACCATCACAGTATAAACATAGTCACATTATGTAACCGTAGAATGTTTGTACCTGGTGGTCAATTAAGGGCACTTAGCCCTATCTGGAAAAGTAATTATTGGAAAGACTTTGGGTAAAAAAATGTATTACTAAACTGGCCAAGAAAAAAGCTATCTGTAATGTAAGAATATTTCTCAAAAATGAGATGTAAAATTCAAAAATGTGATTACGCTCCGTGGCGGCTATTCAAGAAACTTATAAATAATTTCTAGTATTTTTCCTTGGCCAATTTAGTTATAAATTTTGTATAAATTTTTGCAGAAACAACCCCACAGTTCGATGTCATAAGTTTAATAACTGTCTTAAAAGTAGAATCTTGTTTTCTAAAAAATACTCAATTTTCTGACAAGTGACTAATACATTTTTTTAAGTTGTAGATCGAATTCTTTGTGTTTATTTAAAACTAGTAACCAAACCCATTTGAAAATGGGCCTAATCTAGACAAACCTGAAATTAAAGACGTGACTCCAGGTCAGAGGTCAAAGGTCAGGTCAACTTGTGACCCCCGCCTAAGATCAGTGCCTGGACCTCCTGAACAATTTGACGTATCGATCTTCAAAATCTCGGAGGAGAAGACAAACATACAGACACACACACACAGACAAACCGGGCCGCGATTTTATGTGTGTAGATAATGTGTTTTCCTCGTTTTTGTCTAGTAATTCTCATTTGATTTAGGAAGGCTGTTTGAGGATTCGTATAATGAAGAAAAAGACCGGTATTATCAACGAAAGTGCTTGTAGTTGTAGTTGCTGCCGTGTATAATTAATATAGAAAAGTCCTAAGACGCTGCTTCGCGACACTCTAGATTTACTTAAATGAGTCGCAGAATATTCTTGAACATACTGTAGCTGTAAATGCTTATTTAATAAACAATGTTTTATAAGTGTATACATTCGCTTGGAAGGTATAATTTAAGTTTATATATAAACCCTTCATGCCATACTTTTTTGAACGCTTGTTGGCTATCAATGAAAACTGCTGGATAGTAAGATTTAGAGTCGAGAGCTGAATTATAAAATAATACTTTTTGTGCCAAAATTGATAGGTGCACTTATCCAGCATATCTGTTATATATCTCTTGATTAAAAGTCTTTCTAGCAATTTAGAAACTTAGGACAGTAAACTCATTGGACGGTATGATGTAACTTCTTCTGCAAGTTTTCCTGGTTTTGGAGTAATCTGCGCAAATATTAGTGGTAGCGACTAATAATGGAAACGTAAATGGAAATTAAAAAGGTTCCTCAGAAATATCAGCAATTCGGCAATACTTTTTTTGAGAAGCTGAATGTCTTCTTGTACCTCAGTACAGATAAACTTAATAGGTAATAATAGTAGCAATGGTATGGTTATAAAATTGTTCGTGAAAAACCTTAGAAATGTGTCGAACAAATTTGTCTGCTTTTTCTTGATAGGTTCTGACCCACCTGTTATTTGATTTTTGCCACCGTTTGTTTGCTTTAGCGATTTTTCAAATGTTATTCTCTGTTCTTGATTGATAACTTATCTAGGTAGTGTTTAAATTTTTTCTTCATTTATTATTTGTAGTTGAATGTGTAATATATTTGCTAGTCTATCATACTTTGTTGTACCTGTTGAATTTTGTGTTCTGTGTCATCTAGCTCTTACTCTACGCTTCTGTCGAATTAACTCTATATTTATATTTTTCTGAATATTATGTACGATTGTCGGTGTTGATTTTCATGAAGAATTTTGCACAGTAATAATAAAGTGGTCAATAGTTTTCTGTAATTCTAGGAAGTATTAAAGACTAAGTTTTCTTGAACAATATTTTTATAAAATTCCCAATCTGTTGTATTGTTAGAAAGTGATAAATTATCGTTGTACTGATCGTAGCGATGTATGACTGAAAGATGAATCAAGAATGCTGATGCCGAGTAGTTACCATGTGTGAGAAAAAAAAATTCAGTAATTTAGGTATGCAATTTACCCAATTTGAAAAATGCAGTGCAATGACGTTTTAGTTCTACTTATTATTTGAAAAAGTCTTGATAACCACGTCCGGAAACCAAAGTAGTGATTCTTGGGAACAACACGATATGCTTGTTGATCATGGAATACCGTAAAGCACTAATCACCATCATCGATGTAATTGTTTTCTTGTATTCAATCCTGTCCGGAGGTTACTACTTCGCGTTCGTCACATTTTATTTTTCTTATTCAATGAATTTTGACAATACGTCCTTTTCTGGTGTAATGCATTATATCTTGTCTTCTTATGCAACCGCTTGCTTTCTTCAGTGTCAGCATCCACATTATAACGATCTCTTACCAATTAATTCTTGTTTTCTTTCTGTCTTGCTCTTTGCTTTTTCCCTGTCTTTCTCCTTATCAGAACTACTGTCTATAAGCGGTATTATCCTATCTTTTTTCTCGTAACAATTGCGTTAGATAATTTGGATAACTTCTTGGGTTGGATCGTGCTCCACATTTCATAGTTTATCCAAGACTTTGAAACAATTTAATGGGTATATGATAGTAGCATAAAATTTTTTTATTAAATTGCGTTTGACTCCAAGTTCGTGATCTCTGAATTTTTCGTTACTTTTGGTTACTAAGGAATCCATTTTGTCTATAGTGATGGGTATCTATCTCTTGGTAGCTCGGTTGATAAAGTGTTTTTTGGCAGAGATAAGGTACTAAACACACAAATTCCATTTGTTTTTCTCGGCACAATGTTAAGCCATTTTAATTAAAGTGTAATGATAAGTTATCGCCGATCAGAATTTTCTTACCTTGCAAAAGCTTTGCATGAGGAAAACATACAGAGCAAAACTAATCTTAAAAGTAGCGATGTCTATCCGTGAACTGTACGATTAAATTGACACCCTTTAAGCAACAAGGTTGTAAACCGCAGGGAAATTCTTGGATACCTTCTTCCTTCCAAATGCTTACTCGTATATATTACATACGACGGTAACAATGTAGCTACCGTCTTCAGAACCGCATATCATTATTAAGATCTCGTCGTAGTTAAAAACATTTTTCGTAGCACACCTTCTAAAATTCTTTCCAGATTATTAAAATATTCGTTTAAAAATTCTCTGGCAACTTTTGCTCTGGTTTTACTTATATTTCTAAAGACACATCGGACACAACCAAATCTTTTCCAGGGAGATTGTTAGAAAATGTGTCAACACTCAACCCTTTCCATCAAGGCATTTTTGGCAAACATCTGTATTTCTATTAAGTCTAGAGCAAATTTCCAATTGGCACATTGAAGCGCTGAATTGAGAATAGCTTATTTCTTTATTTTTGTAAATATTGGTTATGCGCTTGGGGTATTCCCATGTTTGCCATAGTACTTATTACATAAAGTTCTATACGTTGCTTTATACAGTTTACTAGTTGGGCGAATTGATACTTTCCCATTGTCAATTTTTGTATTTTCGAGTTCCGGTATTTTCTTGTATTTTCGGACCATCTAGAATAACAAAACTTACTTTTTGTTGGTTGAAACTGTCTTATGGGGTGACTTTGATATCTTTCATACTTCTGAACATAACTACGCCATTTTCACTAATTGTTTGCATAAAACATAGCAGTTTCTTAATAGTATATTGCAAAATTTGTCACGGTAATACTTTTTGTTATGAACTCAAAGTTATATAATGTTTGCTAGACCAGTTAAAATTTCTACAAATTTAAGAGGTACATTAAAAACTTATGCACTATATGGCTACATCACATGTACACCGGCAGTTTACCGGATGGTTCCTACGTAAACCTTAAATTTAAAAAATTTAAATTTAATTTTAAAGTTAATATCAAAGTTACCGCTCGTTGTCAAAATTGCCCTATTTTACAGTAACTGTGAACAATTCGATACATGGCAAATGTAATCACTACATATATTAACCACATATAAAACGACACAAAGTGTGAAGTGGAGTAGTAACTTCTGGGCGGGATTGAATACAAGAAAACAATTACTTTGATGCGTTGTGTGATCGTTTATCTGAACTGTAATTCTTTACCACCATTTTGTTTAATTCTAAACAGTCAGGTATACATTCTAAAGATTAAAGTAGATATGATTATTTAATTTGTAGAACGAAGGTGTGTCATATTTTACTTTCCCAGCTGTACATGACGTTTTTTACTTAAAATGGACACGAATTTTTTC
This sequence comes from Abscondita cerata, assembly GCA_030710515.1. Classification (NCBI taxonomy): domain Eukaryota; kingdom Metazoa; phylum Arthropoda; class Insecta; order Coleoptera; family Lampyridae; genus Abscondita; species Abscondita cerata. The sequence goes on from JALBCR010000595.1 coordinate 182,920, forward strand.
AAAATTTGATGCTGAGACTACTTCCTTCTTATTTAGTTTTAAACTACTAACAGCAATTAATTTTTTTTAACAAGGAGGGAACTTTAATACTCAAACTTTTGTCTTCTACGTTAAAGACTTTTTTTGTCTGTAGTAGTATAAAAATCAGAAAGTGAAACATTCACTAAAGACGTGACATGTACATAAGCTTTTAGCTGTGAGATAAATAAAATTAGCATATATTTTCACAGTGAGTTACAAAGAGATGCAGTAGTAAAGCAATAAATAATAATATGTGCAATAAAAGCATTAATGCAATGCTGAAAATGCACCAGAAAATTAACTTCGTGTTATTGCAAGCAAAATATTTAGGATATAATAGAACGCATCTTAATTAAATTCTAATTATAGAAATGTGCCAACAGCAATGATCATAAACCCTCAAACAGTTGCTATAAAAGGTTGCATTCCTCGCAACGGTCAATGGTAATTATACAATAAATGCGATTCAAACTATCAAATTTGAAGTCAATAACAATATCACTCAAAATATTGTACCATGAAGTCGACAAATAACAAACCCCAATTTGTTTTAGGTGTTGCGTCAAACTACGCTTCCGATTGTTCCGACACGCCATCAAACATTCCAGAGACAATTGTCCCATCGTTTAGAAATGCCGTCTACAATTCAATTTAGTATTTGCAGCTTAGAACATAGAAGCGATTCGAGTATAGTCGGACTTATAAAGGTAAGTGGTATGTCAATAAATTATATAAATGTCTTGTCATGGCACAATATAGAGAGCGTTGCCTCCAGTTCGATGTTCGTGGCAACGTGAAATTGCATATAATTGTACATGCTCTAAAGTTGGTTGTTTGAAGATACAACCGCTATGTATAATATAAAATAATTCACTCCGCCTGGGTAGTTATTTACTTTGCAATTTGTTGTTACAACTTTGCCTTTTATTAACCACGCTGCTATATAAATCCATATAATTTAAAACTAATGTTAAACTTTATACTAATAGTTATGTTGTTGGAATAACAAAATATAGGTAACATATAGTTTGGAGTTTACCTTTGCTCTAGATAATTCGATTGTTTCAAACTCGTTATGAAAACAAACAGTTTAAGAGTATTTTAGACTATAAAGAAACTAAAGTATCTGATAATTTTTATTACTGTTGTATGCTACTCATTCTACTGTAGATATAAAAAGAGAGTAGCACAACTAATGCGCGATTGGTTGCATTAAATTCAGAAATTTAAATTAACATAAGGAATTTTGTATAAAAATAATTATGTATTGCTTTTTAATAAGATAATGGAAACATCTTATTAACATTCGCACTTTTATATGAAATGCATCATCCAGAAAAAGACTTTTCCGATTTTAAAATTTTGGCTCCAAAGCTTAATAGAAAACAACCTCAATGTCCGTCAAACCACGTCAGCCGATGTTCTTTAATTTACAATCGTAGCTAACATTTTCAACCTCTTTTATCTAAAGATTATCTACATACTGACCGAAAACTGCTAGTGCTTCTCCTTCTTTTTTAATTCAACACCATAAAGTGCGTCCAGTAAGACCTCATCAAATTTTTTTTCTATGTTTCTGTTTTTGATAAAAGCCAAATTATAGGTATGATGGAAGCAGTTTTCTTTTGTAGAATTGAAACAAGAGTCGTGATGACACTATCATTGTGCAACTTTGGTCTGCATGCTTAGAACTGGGTATAAGACGACATCCTCCCCAGCATAGAAACAATAGCTGTGATTTTAAACAGGTCGGTCAATTACTGTAGAGTTCTGGGCCGTCAAGATAATGAAAGCATCTCATAAACATTCGCACTTTCATATTAAATCCATCATCTACAAAAAGAATGCTACGAATTTTAAACTTTGTCTCCAAAGCTTAGTAGAAAACCACCTCAATGTCCATCAAACCACGTCAGCCGATGTTTTTTTATTTACTATCGTAGCTAACACTTTCAACAACTTTTATTTTAAAATTAACTAAATACTGACCGAAAACTGCCAGTGCTTGTAAATAGGCCCTTGGACCGGATGAAATTCCTTGAAGCTTTCATAAAAAACTGCGTACATTCCCGAATTCTAAGAGTAGAGAAATTTCTGATGTTTCTAATTACCCTCCAGTTTCCTTACTACCTCATTTAGGTAAAATTTTTGTTACCACTGACCTTGAAAACGACGCACAGGTGGATGCAATCTACACAAATTTTTGTAAAGCTTTTGATAGGGCTAACCATACAATTCTTAGAAACAAGTTTAGTAGTTTTCCTATTGAGTTGGTTTTTGTCATATTTGAGCGACCGTGTTCAAATTGTGATGGTAAATTCAAATTATTCATATACCATAATAGTGCCATCAGGTGTACCTCAAGGTTCACATTTAGGACCATTTTTATTTTTAATCTTTGCAAATGACATTGTCAAGATAATAAAATTTTTATTTCTTCTCTTGTTTGCTGACGATGTAAAAATATATAAAGTCATTAGTTCTTCACTTAGACTGTCTGCAACTCCAAGAAACTCTAGATTGTCTTTATCACTAGTGTCGGTCTAACCAAATGGAGTTCAATGTCAGTAAATTTCTAATTATACGTTTTCAAAAAATCCAAATCTATTTCTTATAATTATGTTATTAATGGTGTTCATTTAGAAAAATATGATGTTGTAAAAAATTGGGTGTTCTTATAGACAGTCAACTTAACTTCCACGTTTACATTGACAATATCGTGTCTAAATCATTAAGATTTCTTGGCTTTATATTCAAGGATGGATAGAGTTCAAAAAAATTCTTAGGTTTTTTAAGTTTTTAACGTCAAGTGATAACCCGTTTTATTGGCTAAACACAATATAAACACATTAGAGGTCCGTCGGGATGTATATGACGTGAAATTAGGCTACAAAATTTTAGATAATAAAGTTGACTGCCCTCTCGTTTCGGACTCGAAGTTTCTTCAACCATACTCGGAATAACGAGTTTTTTAAGGTAGCTTATAATAGGACATAGTATGGCAGAAAGAGAACGATTACGGATAGATTAGCGGCTCTTTTAAACACATTACCGTTTTAGACCCATTTTATACATCTTTATGTAGATGTAAATCGGTATCGTTTTTTCATACATCTCGTTCACAACTATAGTTTTATTATACAGGGTGATTCATAACTTTTGGGACATAGGCTAAGGGCGAGGTTATTTAAGCTAAAATATGACCATAGGACCTAATATTCCTTAATAAAATATTACTGTGGACAAAGATACAGAGCGTTAAATTACATTTTTTTTTCATTTCTTGTTAATAATTTCACTGTAAATTTATCAATTCTTATCAAAAATGTCATAGAGGCATAACTTTAGACCAAGAATATTATTTTGTGTACTATTAAATTTAACAGAACCAAAAACTGCAGTTTTTGGTGGTTTCTATGATTACACTTAAGTTAGTGTTCCTTCCTTGATATTTTAAATTTGTTGTAGAGGGCGCTACGTGAATGATTCCTGATGATGAAATCGACTGGTAACTTTTTTGAGAAAACTTTTTATTGATTTTGATTAGAGAATATGACGTAAACATCATTTCTACACAATATTGGTACTCTAATAATTTCATTTGTTTCCGAGAAAAATGCAGTTGAGCAGTTCGTAGTGTCAGAAGGGATTTCAAATATTACTTTATTTATTAAGGGTACGTTTACGACTGTCCAGATAACTATGCTTCTCTGTAGATTTTGTTAAGAATTTATAAATTTACAGTGAAATTATTAACAAAAAATGAAGAAATAATTTTTTATCTTAACTTTGTATCTTTTTCCACGGCAATATTTTATTAAAGCATATTGTGTTTTTAAGGTCATATTTTGGTTATTTTGGTTATTTAGAATCTTAAAAAGTTTTCTCAAAAAAAGTTACCAGTTGATTTCATCATCAGGAATCATTCACGTAGCGCCTCCTACAACAAATTGTAAATAGTACATAAAATAATGTTCTTGGTCTAAAGTTATGCCTCTATGCTGATTTAAATAAGAATTGATAAATTGATAAAGTGAAATTATTAACAAAAATAAAAAAAAATTTTATGTAACGCTCTGTATCTTTTTCTACAGCAATATTTTATTAAGGAATATTGAGTCCTATGGTCATATTTTTAGCCTAAATAACCTACCCTTAGCTTATGTCCACATAGTTATGAATCACCCTGTATATTACATTGTATATTATATATTATGACCATATATATTAAAAAAAATTAATAGGTTAAAAATAGTATTAATATAAATTGTCCTCTTGTTAACTGCGAATCAAAAACACCGAAGTGGCCAGTACCAAAATGACCGCATCGGATTGTCTCACCCTGCACACTGAATACTAATTCTAAGCTCTTATACAGCTTCTAGAGACACGTTGCTACACATATTTTTCTCAAGTAGAAGTTGTTCTAATTACACAAAAAAAGTATTGAAAAAAATTATTCAAAATTTTATCTAATTTTACTCTGAAATTTTTTTTTCTTAATCACATTTTCCTATTTCCTCTTTTTTTGGACCAAAATTTTCAAAGTGAATTCAAAGTTTTCAAAGGAGCGAGCGCTTTCTACTATATGCCGTTGTCCTTTTAATTGCATTATAATAAAAGCGTACACATATTTGAGTTGCATCTCGACAAAGCCATAATAATAATAAGAAACAACAAATCATGTGATTATTATTATTACTTCTGTAACCTTTAGTTGATAAGGGTTCCTTTGACAAGAAGGTCTTCCTTAGAGTGAGGATACAATAAAAGAACATGTTTATTTCATAAATGTCGACGTTTCGGCAACCAAAGGTGTTACCTTCGACGTAAAAATAAATAGTTTGTTTTTTATAAAATCCGACAACATCTTTCAATAAACTAAGCGGAATACATTTTGTTTGTTTGTCTTTTATTTAATAATTGTTTGTTCAACGTATTCAATGTTACTTGAGTGCCCCCTTGTGGCACCAAATACTATTACTTTCATATAACTCGTTGCTTATTTTTAAGAACCTTTGCAAAATACACTTCTTAAGTGACGGCTAAAATTTGTTGTATAAATCAAATGCACGAACGAGTATTACTGCTGAAATTTCAGTAATAGTTGAAAAAATATTATTACGACACTAGGGTTTCTAGAATAAGTTAGAATGATTCGCAGCGTATCTTAAACGTTCAATTATCTTCTAGTAAATTATGCTACAACTATAAAAGCGTAGTCACGTATTTATTCTATTTAGTTGCAAATTATCATTTAATGCGAGTTGATATAAATTACAACGTTATTGTATTTATCAGTTATATTTACTGTACGTGTTTAATAGTATATTAAAGAACAAGTTTTATAAGGGTTGATTTGGCACAAGAATCCCAAAGGTAGAAAACGAGCCGCAGGCGAGTTTTCTATGGGATGAATGGGCCAATGCACCTTATAAAACGAGTACTATACTATTTTTTCTAATTTGCTATCTCATGTTTCCTTATTTTAATTTAAAAATGTAGTAAAGATGTTTTGTGTTGATTGATATGGTTGGTAACACTCCATTAAACTTACAAATTTCTAATTTTTATTTAATTAATGTAATAAAAATAGAATTCATAACAATAAAACTAATAACAACAAATAAATAACAAGAAATAACAATAACAATATAAGTAAAAAGAAAATTTAGTTTGAACTGCGCCTGAGATTCGTGAAATTGCCGAAGGAACCACTTTATAAGTTGGAAACGGCATACAAAAAACGATTTGCAAAATTTGAAAGATGGAGAAAAGAAAATAATATTCAAACTTTGTCAGAAAATGTTCTGTTGGCATACTTTGAATCAAAACGTCAACAATATAAACCTTCCATACTGTGGAGGACTAATTACTCAATGTTGCGGTCATGTCTTTCAATTCATCTAAACACCGATATTTTAAAATATGCAAAATTACAAGCTTTCCTTAAATTGGCTTCATAAACTTTATAAAATTGTTTGTGGGTGATCTTAATTGTGTACAGTGGAGCCTGTAGACAGGAGGGAACTTGCCAACATGACACTGGATGATATCGAGTTCAAATCCGATTTAGTTATGGTTTCAGTTCCTAAAACAAAAAATTATAAGCCATGTTTCTTTGCAGATGAAAATTGGATTGTACTAGTAAAAGAATATTTTAAATTAAGACCACAAAAAGTTACACACCGTCGGTTTTTCCTCACTTACAGAAATAGCAAATGTATAGATAACCCCATTGGGATAAATAAGATGGAGAGCATATGCAAAAAATTGACAGTTTTCTTCGATTGCCACACCCGGAGCTGTACACTGGGCACTGTTTTAGACGGTCCAGCTCAACCCATTTAGCAAATTGTGGGGGCCATTTGCTAACTATTAAGCGACACGGAGGGTGGCAGTAGCAGAAAAGTTACGTTGATACATCTTTAAAAAACAAGATTAATGTGTCACAAATGCTTCAACCCTATACTGAAGTTCACTCACCTGGAAGCTCAGAGGACTGAGACCCGAGACCAAACCTACCTCTAGAGCTGAATTACTGAAACAACAGGAAATCATTACCGTTGACAATAGGAATGTGCCAACCATAAACATTCAAGCTTTTCAAGACACAGCAAATATAAATAATTGCCAATGTAATAGAAATAATTAGAATTTATATTTTTTCTTGTAATATTAATAATTACAATCGTTCCTTCGTGTTAATTGTGTTCGTTCACTATTACATTTGCGGTCAACTGTTTTCGACCTGCAACACTTTCATTAACTGGTCGTTGTGGTTATTTTGCCGATAGAACTCTTAAAATTAAATTCCCTAAATCCATTAAAGTACAGTGTGCTATTATGAATAAGTCGTAATTGATAGCCTACTTCAACGTTGGTTGGCGTATTATTAAAGCAAATTAGAAAAAATAAATAATAGCTTATAATGTGATTGAGAATGCGATAAGATTTGTAACATTATCATAATTTCCACACAGTAATATTTCCACAGCTTCCTTCAATAGTAAAGATCCCAAAACCAAAATTATTATTGATATAAAATGAATTGCCCACATTTTAAAGGTTTGTAAAGAAATAATGTTATTAATCACTTTGGTACATTAATTGACTTGGTTTAAGAAGAAAGAAAAAATACCGGTATAACGAGTTATTTGAAAAAGCACTGTGGTTTCAGAGATAGTATCAGTAGATCAAAATTAAACTAAAGGTTATTGATTGAGAGCCACTTAATTTTATGTAAAACATAGATTTATAGTTTTGTGAGAAATTAAGAAATCAACTATAAAAAGACAAACAGTTTATTGAATGCAACAAAGCACTCTAACATAACCAATCAAAACACATTAGCTGAATACATTTATAAATTCTAAACACAAAAATTGATGACGTTAATTATGCTAGCTACAATTTAATATGATAATTCTTTTTAGGCGCAATAAACACACAGAATTTGGATAACAAGATCGTAAAAGCGCTAACAATACGCATACACTTAGATATTAATTACGTACAACACGAATAGGTAAATTGTTAAATTTTTTCAGTTTTTAACAAATCTTAAATAAATTAACCGTTTTTTGGTTTGTTGTGTGATGTCCAAATTTTACTAAAAAAAATCATTATTTTTACGTCTTAAAAGAATGGAACATCTTCGATTGCCAAAACGTCGACACTTATGAAATAAACGTATTCTTTTGTTGTATCCTCACTCCTAAGGAAGATTTTCTTGTTGAAGGAACCCTAGAAAATAAAAACAACAAAATCGGAGCACACTTAACTAAATCGAAACGAAACATTGCATTTAATTCTAGAATGAAATAAATACGTACGTGAAAAATAATAATTTTTGTCTAGAATTAAGTGAGTATCAATGAGATTCTTGTGGTACACTGTTAATTAAAAACTAAGGTAAAGGTCAAGCGAACATCTGTCCGGTTTCAAGGAATAAGTTTTTTTAATATAAACAAAAAAGGTCGTAACCGCCAAAGAAAGTTTCTATTTAACTACAAAATTACAGGATTGTTTGTCAAATGTAGACGCTGATGTCTTTTTCGCATTCTTCACATCCGAAAATAGAAGAGGATATAACAGTTTTAGATGTTTAGAAGTTAATTTGTCCAGTTTTTGTAATAAAAAATTGCTTCTTTTAAGTTAACTTGTTTTCATATTTGCACATATTTTAACTAAATTTATAAAATAAACGCAAATATTGAAATACCTCAAACAAAATACCGTTGAAAGCGTGTTTTAACAAAAAATTTCCTGCTGTAGTTTGTGTATAAACCATACCTTATTGCGTAAAAGCATAATATTCAACTTCCTTTCTACAAAATATTTATCAAATTATTGACTTTCTACATCAAAGTTAAAAATTAAAGCCAATATCATACATGCTACTGTGCAAATAGAGATTTATGAAAAAAAGTTGTTTTGAAAAATTCATGCGGTTAGTTTATCACTCCAAGAAAGATTAACTGAAATAAATTTTTATGAACGTACTTCGTTTACAGATGTACTTGTGTTCACTTCCACGCAAAAATTGAATAAAAAATTCAGGAAAGAAAACTCAACACTTCTAAGAAATAAAGTTTTCTGCTGAACTTTTATCGTAAATATTTTTCCGAACAAGTTCAAATTTTCAATTGAAAACTTACTGTAGGTACGTTTAGATTTTAGGTGGTTAAGAATTTTTTTTGTAGTAAGTAGTCCTTGAAAGTCATTGAAAAATATGGTCCGGTTTAATTCAATTTTCCACACATTATAATTCAATAACAGGGCGTATGTGCCCTAATTTTTTGTTTAAATTATTAGTTTAATCATCTTTTAACACGTTTTAATAAAAAATTAGGAAAGTAGCCCGTACAAGTTTGTCGAATTTGCAATTCACAAATTATAGACCCGAATAAGTTAGAGTATATTTCTTGTTAAATGTTTTTCGAAAACAGGAGGTATGTGCCCTAATTTTTTTATTTAAATTATAAGTTTAATCTTCCCTTAACACGTTTTCAATAAAAAAATTGAGAAAATAAGCAGTACAAGTTTGCCAAATTTTCCATCCACAAATTCGATACACGTAATATGTTTGTATATTGTATATTTGGTGCTTAAAAAATATTTGTATTTATACTTCTATGACAGTTACAACAATAAATTACATTTGTATATAAATTAACATAATTAGACAAAAATTTAAATTTATATAAAAAATGTATTTTTAATAAAATTTAAAGTTTTCTAAATCTAGGGCTGAGAGTTATGGCTAACTTCATACCGGTTTTAAACTGTACCTAATAGGATTTTTATAACTAACTAAAACCATTATTGCATACACAAGAATTTTTATTTTCTATTGTCTACCCTATACATTTGGATGTTGATTTCAATAAGGATATCTGACAAATTTGACTGTTCTTACAGTTTTAAATAAAATAGAAACAAATGCAAGTCGGTCGGATGGTATAAATTTAACAATGACAGATTATGTTGTCCCTTAATTAGTAAATACTTAACACATATTACTAACGTGTGCCTTATTTTGTCGGATTATTGTAAGATTGCTCAGGTTTCACTTTTGCCTAAGACAACAAAAGTACCCAAACTTTAAGTCTATAAGTATTCTTCCAACGTTTGCAAAAGTATAGGTCAAGATTATGAGCGTTCAGATAAGACTCTGTAGGTACTTAAACACATTCAGTTTAATTCCGGAAAATCAATCAGATATTACAGCAAAGCATTTGATGCTTTAAATCATAAACTACTGTAATCTATATTTTACTATTTTGGTTTCTCAGTTAATGCAAGAACATTACTCCGTAATTATCTTGATAAACAATCTCAATGTGTGAAAATTAAAAATAAAGTCTCATTGTCACAAGGAATACCTCAAGGAGTACCGCAAGGTTCGATTGTAGGCTCGTTATGGTGTACTATCTACACTTTAAATTATTTTTACTTATATTAAATTTAGTAAAATTCATAAGTATACCGAAACACACAATATATCAATCTTTTTATCCATCTGAGTTGGGTGTGGCCCTGCAACAGCTGAGTCACGATCTAAACGGGTTGGTTGAGATACCATCCAAACATGCATTAGTACTTAATCTTAATAAATCTTTGTACTACTATTTGAGAAAAAAGCTGATTTGTATGTAATTCAAAATATGGTACACATTCCAATTAATAATACAATTATCTCTCTCAAAAGTAACATGAAAAATTTAGGTTTCATCATAGATAATATTTTTAGATATAGACAACATATTAATAAATGTATTTAAAGAGCTTATATTAGTTTAAACCTACTATATCCTGACCAATACTATTTAGATTCTTTGATAAAAAAGAAGTTGTGCGAATCATTAGTACTCTCTTATTTTTTATTGCTTAGAAATATTTTTTCCTAGTCGGGATTATGATACTTTCAGCATACAACGTGTACAAAACTCATGTTTAAATATGACACAAATCGTCCAAATTATTTGAATGTAAATGGTTAAATATGAAACACAGGAGTTTGATTTGTAGATCATCTTTATATTATAAAATTATCATAAGTAACACAAAAACCAATCATGGTTGAGTTTATCGAAAATTTTAACGGTTAAAATTTCCATCAAAAATTTTCAAAACTTTGTTCGTGAAATTTTCATACCAAATACAACTCGATGGTATAAAATTAAAGAAAATTTTCTTCTCAAATTACTCGTATTTGTTTCGATGACAATTTCCACGAATGACAAAAGATTAAAATTTCACGAAAAGTTTTGGAAATTTTAACACGTGAAAGTTTTCAATAAATTTATCCGTCATTGGTCCATTATCAAAATTAATAAATCTGATTGGTCGAGAAAATGTGAGTGGAAATTTTGTAGAAAAAAATAGATCGTTCCACCCATTAAAACTTTTAACACCATCGTTTTTCAAAAAATCTATTCAATAATGTTATCAAACCGTTACTGTTAAAGTTTTCCTTCGATAGATGGCATCATTTTGGTACATTTCTAGTCTTCTGAATATTATTTTGTTAATTTATATAGTTTTATGGAACTTACAAGTAATTATTTATTTAGGCATTATGTTTAATAGATTTTCTTAATTAGACGAGGGTTAGTTAAAAGCAGTTTTACTCAATTGCGCCTCGTGAGTCTTCTTCTTTGATTCGTCTATTTTTATTTAATTTTTATTCAAACGTCAGTTAAGCATGCTATTAGATGACCGAGCTGATAATGCTATGTCACTTGATTGTCATGACGCTGTCGGCGGCGCAAGTACTTCAGTGCCGTTGAAATTTAGTAATATAATCAAAAATTTTATTTTGTCAAAAAATATTATTTAGATATTTTAGTAACAATTTAATTACAAGTTGAATGTACAATTATTAAAAAGCAACGGGATTTGCTGTATAAAATTCCTTACGGTTTATTTGGCTGTTTTCAAAATTGATTCTAAAAAAAAATAAAATTTTTCAATGGATTGTTTTTCTTAAGCACCCGCTTATTTTTTGATCAAACACGAACTTCGTCTAGTTGTAAAACTTTTGCGTTAGTTCTTGATGTTTCAATCATTTTACTTATCTCTAGAAAATCGTATACATTTTTTTTTCTTGAAATTTTCATTTCAGTATGACCCTTTGTTAGATATCGCAAAAGTCATTTTCTTAAACCCCAATTAGTCCGTGAGCCCGTGAAATAATGTGTAAGGAAACTTGTATATCAGCTTTTTAGATCTTAGGTGTAGAAAGCTATGAAACGTGCAGATCCGCGAAATGAAGCCCAAAAAAGTTCGCCGTTTGATTTGGGCTCATACAATATTGGATGCAATATGTTTTTTTGAAATTAAACGTCAGCTTTTTTGCAGACTGGTTTCTAAGGTATAGTTTAGTTACCAAACCCAAAAAAGCTAACGTTTTTATCCAGACCCAAACGTTCAGGCCCATACAATTCTCATTGCAATGTTCATTGGCAATTGTATCGTCAGCTTTTTTTGCAAATTGCTTTTCTTTATAAAATATCATCGAATTTCAAAAAGTTGATGTTTTGGTTAAAAGGGTGAAAAGTTAAAAGAAAATAAATCCGGAAAATGTTATAATTCAATTCTTTTTTTAATACTCTGCCCTCAAGTCGCAATTTGATTAAAAAAAAAAGAGAAATTGATGGGATTATTGGTACACAACGTAAACCAACCTCAAATTCAGAATTAATTTTCGGAAAATCGAAAATTGTTACTTTTTTTCATTAATAATATAATGAATGCTTCTCTTGGATTTTCTTAACTCCAAGTTTTCTTAGTAATTTTCGGGAGTAAAAAATTTTTTTTTTTCTTCTGCACAGGTTGACGATTGATAGGAAATTCCTTAGGATTTGCGTATCACAGAAAATCCATTTTTGATTTTTCCTACTTGTGAGCAGAAATTTTCAAGAGTAAAAAATCAATTATTTTTATTTTGCGTAAACTGTTAAATGCGCAGAAGTTTATGGGATGATTGGCCGGAAAATCGTCTGAAAAATCCTAAAGTAGAAATTTTTTAATTACCATACATTTATTTAGGTATTTAAGGTAGGTAAGAATTGGCACGTTTAGATTTTGGTGGTTTCATACGCCTCGAAGCAACAAAAGCTTAGATGAACCAATCCATCACACTAATACAGGTCAACACATTAATACAGGTTACATAAACTCGCAACCAATTGTGTAATTTACACAAAATAAATAAGTAAATTTGAATTTAATAAAAATTTAATCAGTTTTTAAGAAACACATTATATTCATTAATACCCCATGATTGTGTTTGTTTATCGGTTGTCGAAACTGGTCTTTATTTTCGTCGCCAGGAATACTATGTGTAATTTGTACCACATTATTAAGTTACCAATAAATATATGTGCATTCAGTTGTGTCCTATAATCAAATTTAGTTCGTCAACATATTATTTTTTGGAAAATAAATTGTTTCGTTATTTCTATTCCCTATGTTTGATTTTGACCAAAAAAGATAGATTAGAAAGTATTTTGATTAAATTCTCATAATTGATTAATATGCTTCAAAACAAAAAAAAAAACATCCTGCCACAGAACTTTTAATTTACATTTCTGACAAATCAATGTATAAACAAAGTAATACTTCAATAAGACTCTAAACAAAGACTTTCAAAATTAAAGTCTGTCAGCGCGCAGGCTAAGATTACGAAGCAAACCAGCACAATAAGTTAACAACAAATCGTTTCTCTAACAAATCCGGCTTTATATACGAACATGAAGAAAAAGACAGGTCAGCTTTATTAAACCTTCATTATTCTTACCTTATCGTGCATGCGTAAATCCTGAAGAGAAAATGTGTACGTGAAAATTAAACCTTCCTAATAATTTATAATTAAAACTCAAGTTGTAATTAAGACAAACTCTTTCGATGTAGAGTTGTAATTAAATCTTGCTGTCTGGTAAATTTCGCATGTACGTATATTTACTTTCTTAACACACAAATTAAACGTAATATGTCTGCTTTTAATTAATTTAAGTCTTTGTTTTTTGTTTTTTCATTTTGAAATGATTCTTTTAATTTGACTTACGTAAACTCTTGGGTTAAAATCCGTTACTGTGAATAAACTTTATTTATGTTTTACTTATATGATTTCCACAAAATGATAAAAGTTAGATGTGGCAGGTACTAAAAGGAAAAATCGTATTATTTCAATGAAAGAGTTTTCCAATAATAAAAAATTTTGAAGAAAAATATTATGCCAATTGCTACAAATGGCGTTTTAAATTTGTAGGATATTGTTTTGACATGTAGAGAGTTACAGATAAGAGGAGTGTATTTTAATTGCGTGTCTCTGATTAACTTAAATAAGGGGTGGAAAGTGTTATCTGAATGCCAATAATCAAAATTTTATCGGACACCTCTACTATTTTGATTTTACTAAAAGTGACAGTGTATGGGAAAACAGAAGTTCCCATTTGAAATTAACAATACTTAACCAAAAAGCTACACTAATTCTGCAAAAAAAATTACTGCTAATACAACAAACCCGTTAATTAAAATATGTTCAGTAAATGGGTTGGTTGAGATAACAAAGGAATGTTTATGAATCTATTTATTTATTTATTTGTATGGTACATTATACAAATATTGTATTGTGATGTAAGTGTTATGTATGGTGCCCCAGAAGATCAGTATAAACTTGTACAGTGTAGGGACGAAACAATTGCACTAGTGCATTGGTTCGTCTTGGCTTTTAGCATTTTTATTATTAGGAATGGGGTGAGTATCATAGAAAGAACCTCCTGCACTGCGACCAGATTAGATCTTTTGTGCCCCCTCTAGATTGGACTTAGGAAAGATCTATGTCTTTGACAAAATCGATCAGATCCTTAGTCGGGAGTTTTAGTAGATCTTCTTCCAAAATGAAGATGAGTTCTAAGTGTTTGTATCTCTTTAGGCACAGGGCCGGGCACTTCATAAGGATGTGGTCCATTGCTCTACCTCTTCACCACAATACCTGCATACATCATCATCCACTAGTCCCATCTTTTTCAAGTGATACCTGCAATGAATGTGTCCTGTTAGTATGCCACAGAGTAGTTTTAAGTCTCTTCTGGGCAAGTTTAACACTTCCTTCCCCTCTTTTGATTAGGGCTAAGAAATTTCTTAGAATGTTTGAGACCTGGCAAATTACTTCAGGTTCTGTTGACTAGTTTGTTGGCCCAGTTGGTAATAACCCCCTGATAATCCCTCCGGCTAAAGCCGTACATATGAGATGGCCTTATAAAAGATTTTGCTGCCCCTAGCTTTGCTTGCTGGTCTGCTTCCTTATTGCCTCCTATTTCCTCATGCCTTGGCACCCAGACCAACTCAACTTTGTTCTTGTCCGCCAGTTGATTTAGGGCCTGATGGCACTCGTGTAGCATGTGTGATCTCAATATATTACTTTGTAGTGCTTTTAATGCCGCTTGACTGTCCGACATGATGCTTAAGTGCTGTTTGCATCGGTTTTTAGTGAGGAGCTGTTCTGCCACCATGTGGATAGCGTGTACTTCTGCTTGAAAAATGGTAGCGTTAGCTCTGGGGACTCGTGTCTTTTAAACTTTGGTTTTACCACTCCTGCTCCCACACCATTTCCCATTTTACATCCGTCTGTATACCATTTTTGGAAAGATCGCGGAACGCAGTCCGTGTCTCCAGTCCAGTCTTCCCTAGTGGGGAATCGGACATTGTATTTATGATCAAAGATCATTTTAGGGTTTGTCTGGTCGCTTACTGCGACCATGTCTAGTAAAAGAGTGGTTTTAAGGATTTCTAGATGACCTTTGAGGTTTCCTTCTTTAAAATGATATACCTCATGTAATTTGAGGATCTGCTTCATAGCTTCCTCCTTAATTGCCACAGGTAGAGGATCCCGACTGAGAAGGGTCTCCATCGCGGCTGTAGGTGTGGATTTCATGGCACCTATGGTGAGCAGACATGCAAGCCTTTGCACCTTTGCCAGCTTTGTTTGCGCGGTACTTTGGTCTACTTTCCTCCACTAAACAGCGGATGAATAGAGGACTCCAGGTCTGACTACCTGCTTGTAGATCCAGTTAGTTGCCCTGGGGTTTAAATCCCACGTTTTGCCAACCATTTGGCGGCATGACCATAAAGTTTTTATGGCCTTGTTGGTAATTTTGTCAGGTGACTCTCCCACGTTAATGTTTGGTCCAGTGTCACCCCAGGTATTTTACCTTCTTAGAGGGAATGGTGATTCCATTTAATTGAATACTTAGAATATTTAAATTCCTTCGTTTAGTAAAAGCTACAATTGTGGTTTTATTCGGGTTTATGTTCATGCCCTCTTTTAGACACCAATTGCGTGTTAGGTTAATGGCATTTGCATTTCTCCCCAATAATGGAGTCATGCTTGCCCTCACCGTTATGGTTATGTCATCAGCATAACCAAGAACGTTATACCCCTCTCTACTCAGGTCGTTCAGTAGTTCATCTCACTACTAGCGACCACAGTAGTGGGATAATACTCCTCTTTGTGGGCAGCCTCTTGTAGTGGCTACCACATGGTTGGCGCTACCAATGCTGGTGGCTACCTCTCTACCCATCAGCATGTTGTTTATCCATTGAATGATAAAGTCGTGAATCCTCTTTTCCTGAGAGACTGGGTCATAGAGTCATAAGCGGCGTTGTCAAACGCGCCCTCTATGTCCATAAAGACTGATAGGTCTATTTCCTTTGACTCATGTGCTCCCTCTATGGTTTTTACAATCTCATGTAAAGCTGATATCGTTGATTTGCCTTTCTGATAGGCAAATTGGTGTTTATGAAGAGGTTTAAGTGTTAGTACCTCCGTCCTGATATATTGGTCTACTAATTTCTCCACTGTTTTTAGCATAACCGACGAGAGGCTTATTGGACGGTATGACTTTGGATGATCTAGAGATTTTACACCCCCTTTGTGTAGAAATATGACTTTTACTTTCTTCCATAATTGAGGAACATGGTTATATAGCAAACTAGATCTAAATATTTTGATCGATGTTGCTAGTAAAATGTCTTGCTCTTGTTGAATGAGTGCCGGAAACACTCCATCAGGGCCAGGAGCCTTAAAAGGCTTAAAGGTCTCTATGGCCAACTTAATCCTTTCAGGCGATCCAATTTTGTTTACAAGGGGACAGTCCAACTTGAGATCTGCTTTACTTTTTATAGATCCATTGTACACCCTCGTTCCTCCAGCTGCTATGCACCTTGGAAAATGTTTTGTGATCAGAGCTTCCACAGTTTCCTGGAAGGTTAATGTTAGGGTGCCATCTTCAAGTTTAAGTGCACCTATATTTTCTTGGATGCCTTTTGATAGAGCCTTCTGCACTCTACTGATATTAGGTGCTTCGACAAGGTTCTCACAAAAGGTCCTTCAAGAGCTTCTCTTCGATTTACAAAGTTTTACATTAAATTCAGTAAATGCCTTACGGTATTCTTCCCAGTTGTTAGTGTTTTTTGATTTGTTAAACTCTCTTCTGGCCTTGCTTCGCAATTTGCTTAGCTCATTATTCCACCAGGGTACTTTACTTCTAGTTTTTTGGTTTTGAGGAAACAGTTTATCTCAAAGGCTGTTCTCTGTAAGTCGTTTATTGACCTTATTTTTGTTGGTACTTTCCTCATGCCGTCATGTAAATTACTTCTGTATCCTTCCCAATTGGTCTTACTAGGAATCCTGTATATTTGGTTTGTCATGCAACAGCCTCCCAATTTGAACATGATCAAACAGTGATCGGAAAGAGACACCTCTCTAGACACTTCCCAGTGACTTATTAGGTTTAAAACCCCCCTAGACACTAAGGTTAAATCAAGAACCTCTTGCCTCATAGAGTTTATAAAAGTTGGTCGATTGCCCTTGTTAGCCACCACTATGTTAGTAGTAAGTAAGTACTCATAAAGTGACTCACCTCCAACATTTGTGTCGGTGCTTTTCTAAGCAGTGTTGTGGGCATTGGCGTCCACCCCAAGAATTAGATGTTTTCTGTTGGCTTTACAGTAGCTGATGAGTCGTTTTACCGTATTTGGTGGGGCCTCCTGTTCCTCTCCCGGAAAGTATATATAAAGTAATAGCCGCCCTCGGTGCCAGGGCAGATCCGTCATAAATCAACTTACAGTTCTTAGTACTAGGGCTCCTGGACTAGACCCAACATTTTTGTGGCTTTGGCAAACCTTTGGCAAAAGGCGGCCGAAGCAGCCTTCGCGTGGTGGAGGTTCACCTGCACGCACTCCATGTGTAAATGGTGGTTGAGGTCGGTGGTGTCCCACCCTCCTCCGCTACCTCCATGGCAGTTGTGTCCTGAGGATCAGATGCTTCTTCCTCCATTGGTGGTTCGTGAGGTTTCTTAATTTTAATAGGCACCTCCTTAAAACCGTAGAACAGTTTGTTCCCTAGGGATTTTACTGTTTGACCTGATTGTTGGTCGATAAAGAGGATTAAGAGTGCAGAAGTACCCCTCGCCTCCTTCTTTATTACCCTCCATGTAGAGGTGTTGATACCATCGTTTGCCCTTGGATTCGATGTAAAATCCTCTCCGCCGACAATCCCGAGGATTTGGGGAAGTATCTTAGTAGGGTACTGCCTTGAGGTATTTCAGCCTCTTTAGCCCACAGCTCAGAACCCTCCCAAGAGTGTAGATCCAACGCCACCGCTTTGAGCCATTCAACTGTGGCATTCTCTTTGCATAGCGGTATGAAGTAGCCCGCCTTGTAAACAGAGTTGAGGAACTTAGGTTTGATTATTTCATTGTACCTCTCCTCTATAATGTACATAATGGCCGAGCAAGTCTGATCCATCTGGTCGGTGGTAAGGAGTTTACATAAAAATCTCCTGGACATTACCGCCATTTTATTCCTTCTAAGGCACCTTTATATGAGACGTCTTTCTGTTTTCTTGCCTTCGGTTTTTTGGCCTTTGCAAGAGGAGTTCCCTCGTTTTGTTTTGGTTTTTTACGACCTTTGGACTTTCGTCCTGGGACTTTTGTCTTTTTGTATTTGGCTCACCTAAGCTTGCTACCTGGCTTAGGAATGATAAATTCTTTCTTCTTCAGGGCGGCTAATCTCCTAGCCTCGGTTTTGGTATATCCTGCTTTTAACAGGTACTTGTATCTTTGAAGGCTGCACCACACATTTTTTGTTTTGTTTTGTCCACCCTAAGGCAGTCGGTTTCCTTGACCAGTTTGTCAAAGCATTTGCTTCAAGGTTTAGGAAAACCACTAAAACTTAAACATGCCAACCATTACCCACCCTAGTATTCACATGTAATAATATTAATTAAATGTGTACATTATAGAAGATAAATAAGAACATAAAATATAACAGCACATCCATTGCATGACGACATATAAATGGAGCGGTCAAGCGCCAGTCACGACAAAGACAAAAAGATAGTAGGTTAAAAAAATAACAAAACGAAATAATGGAAAAACAGATAATCAAAACAAGAATACAAAAAATTGCTAAACTTCAGATGTCCTTCAGATTCGTAAGCCATAATATTGCTTAATCCGTTAAATTATGAATGTTTGAAACCCTCCTTTAAACTTTGTTAATTGACAATCCTCTACAATATGTGTAACGGTCTCCGGTCCACAGTCACAATTTGGTTGCATTTTGAATGGCTTGTTCTTATGCGATTTACTTTTGACCAAATTTTTCTTTTTGATCAAAGCCCGGGACTTTGTTGAATCATCAATGAGATGTTTATTAAAAACATCAACTCCAGACCATATTTTTTTCCACTCTTCAACTTTAGAAAAAGTCGTACTTAAGTAGTTTTGCAACCATATAGGACTTTGAAATTTAAGTCTTTTAGCAGGAGGATTGTCAATGTCATTCCAAATTGGTAACTTTTTTTTAAGTTAGCATTTATCTCATTCTTGTTTTAACGCAGCTTTTCGTCGAATGTTCGATGGAGTAATATTACAAAGAACAGGAAGCCAATCAAGAGGAGTAGATTTAATGGTTCCACTAATTATACGCATAGTGCAATTCAACTGGGCATCTATTTTTTTGTATGATAACTATTCCATCAGACAGAAGCACAATATTCTGCTATAGAATAAACTAATGCCAATGCAGCTGTACGAAGTGTCTTTGCATCTGCTCCCCAAGTTGTTCCAGCTAATTTTTGAATAATATTATTTCTTGTTTGACTTTTCTAAATGATCTTTGTAAATTAAAAACGTATCTAAAGTTACTCCCAGATAAACTGGGTTAAAATTATGGTTTAACTTTGTATTATTAAAGATAACATTAAGTTTTCTACTTTTTCTCTATTACTTAAGTGAAAACAAGAAACCTCTGTCTTTTAAGATTTGGACATAATCGCATTTTTTGAAATAATAATAATAATCTATGATTTTGTAATATTACCTGATGTATTATTTATTTAATTAATGAGTAGGTGTTAATCAATATCAGTACTTCAGTTGTTTACATAAAAGCAGACTATTATTAATTTAAAAAACTTTGTTGGTTGTAGCTAAAATCGTATTCCTTAGATTAATTAACCTCATTCATAGTCTCGTCAATTGTGAAATTTCTCACAATGAGCAATTTAGTGTTTACTACTTACAGTGTTCGTACAAAACAACAGACTTCATTTATTGTACAAACGAATATTGTACTTTCCCAGTAAACACAAAATCAATCTTATTTTGAAACAATTTCCTAACATGAATTTTATGTTTTGTTTGTATTTCAATTCCTAAGTTCAACCTAGGTGATAATTGTCAAAGCACAGTTTCAATCATTTTCATCATTTTAAACAAAACTTTAGTGCTTGCTTTGTTTCAAAATTATTTTAATTTCTAAATTTCGGTTTTGTTTAGTTACATTGTTGATATTTGTAACCGTTCTTTTTTAAATGAAACTCTAGTGTTTATGTTGTTTTTAGTTTAGTTTTGATTGTTTATTAATAAAAAACTCCGGTTTAACTACTATGATTTACTTTCGAATCAGAATATTTGATTATGTTTCAAAACATATTCAGTGTTACACACAAAGAATCAAACTTTAGAATTACACAATTACATATGCCAATATAATAATAATAGAAACTAACTAATAACAAATAATATAACATAAAATGTCAAACGATTTAACGTGTTTTACGATATTATAGCCTCGTCACCTTATGTTTCCTCTGGCTCTATGCTAAAAAACTTCTTTCCCACGGACAACAAAGTAAGCTATCATAGTGGTAATAAGAATACAATTCCAGCTTAAAACAAAGATATAAATGTAAACATATTTTCACTACTTACCGATTTTGCAATTTGGTCTTACTGGAATTAAACACATAAGTAAGTTAACATAACAACCCTAAAAAGTTTTTAAAAAATCTAAACAACTTTAATCTAAAAAAAATATGTACCTACGCAGAGCTGAAACAAGAAAGAAACTGTTTTCAAAAAACAAAACACTTTGAATTTATGTGATTGGAAACAGAATATAGAATATAAAACTGAAACAAAATCAAACCGCAAAGAACTGTTTTTGAAAAAGCAAAGCATTTTTGATTTTTGTTAGTCAAAACAGTATTAAATACATAAAAACAAACCGTATAAAATCGTTTTGAAGAATCAAAACAGTTTAGATTTCCACCAGCCTAACAGAATTGAAGGCGTATGATTACTACAAAATCAAAAGAAAAAAACAATCACATAAAATATGAAACATTTTCAAAACTTTTTGGTTATATTAAACGTTACCTTTGTTTAATTTATGTTACTGTAACAGTTTCGATGGGTGTTTACTGGGTTGATTCAACATATTTAATTCTTTAAGGTCATGACAAAGCTGTATGAATGAATGTAAAATTTTCATTCACTCAAGGGAACACTTTTATGAACCTAAGAACTTGAATTATTGATTAATGTTTAGTTTATTAGATAAGGTGAACAAATATTTATTAATCAGTACCTTGTTAATTAAACAACAAATTGATGTAATTGATATAATTAACGTCATTGACCGGTAATAAGTGTCTTACCTACCACAATGTATTAAATTTTACCTACTGTTACTTAATTGTTATCTATTTATTCACCAAATAGTCAATCAAACGCAGTATGTGTATGTGGATGATTTTATTTTATTTACTCTATAAAATTTCACACACTTTACGTCAACATTGTCACCGCTTTTCAAACTGACTCTTAAAATGTGAATTATAGAACTAGTATAATCAGATTTAAAATTAAAAAAAAAGATTTCGATAAAGTATAAAATGTTGAACACTCTGTAGGAAATCTTAAACTAAACAAATACATAATTTTAAAACACGCCTTTAGAAAATTTTTAAAATGATATCGAATGTTATCGAAATAAACAGTTATGTCAGTAATACTAAATATATATTATCTCAATACAATATACAGGGTGATTCAGGTTTTACTAGAATAACTTCAGGTATCGATAGAACTAACCGAAATAATGATAGTTTGTCTTTGTATTATAAACCATACTCCAAAAACCCCAAAAGTTTGAATTATTTTTGATTTTTATTTTATTGCTTGTAAGCCAGTGAATCTAAATACGTAAGTGGTTGGTTAAATGCTAAGGCCAACGTAACTGATATGTGTAAAAAATTAGATTAAATGCTATACAGGGTGTTGTTTTTGTGAGTGTCAACTGCACGAAACCTTGTAGAACTTTCTTGTCGCACGCCACTGTATAATTTAGTATTCTTTTCCGATACGTTCCGTTCTCTTACTAACTTTTTTCGTTCTTGAACTTTTTGATATGTCGCTTAGTTTTCGTTATATTCCACAATATTCCGGATATAGTTTAGCTGCGTTGGAAAAATGTTACTTAAATAGCAGCATGCCGTGAAAAACACAACACATCCCAGCGTAAACTGTCTTAAGTCAAAATAAATTTCATTGTTGTTTGTGACGTTAGTTGTGAAGTTTATTGTGCATAAAGATGCCCAGAATCTTTACAAATGCCGAATACGCTACATACCTTATGTTTATGGTTTTGCGACGGAAATTCTAATGCTGCCGTTGAAAAGTACCGCCAACGGTTTCCGAACAAAAGAGCTCAGCACTCCTACACTTTTGTAGAAGTTCATCGTCGTTTTCGAAAAGACAACATAATTCTTCAAGTCGTCAACATTGATAGAACAATGAGTACACGTCGAGCAGCCCGACAACTTAGTGTATGTCAATCTAAGGTTTTTAGAGCTCTTAAGCAAGATCACCGAAAAGCTTTCCGTTTTCAGCTTGTCCAAAGTTTGGTACCTAAAGATGCTGAAACACGACTTATGTTTTGCAGATGGATTTTGGAGTTTGTCGAAATAAATCCAGATTTTCTACACAACGTGTTGTGGACAGATGAGTCTAATTTCATAAACTATCGTATCTTTATGTATGGGATCACAAAAATTGGGTGCAATTAGACGGTGCTCCTGCACACTATGTACGACAAATGCGGTAGTTGCTAGACCAAAATTATCCTTGCCGATGGATAAGACGTCTGACAACCGTCAGAATGTAATTCCCGGTGAGGGCCGGTGGCTTGGTTTGCACGTTCACCTGACTTAAATCCCTTGAATTATTATGTTTGGGGACATGTTAAGGATATCGTTTATGCAACACCAATAAACACTCACAATGAATTAATTGAAAGAATTCAGAACGCTTGTAACACCTTAAGAAATGATCCCATTAGATTTGGTGCAGAGGTTAATGCATTGATTCGTTGGTGCAATAATTGTATTGAGGCTGAAGGAATGCATTTCAAGCACTTATTGTAAGTTTGTTGTTGCGGTTTAAAAATGTATTTTTATTATTAAATGTTCGTAGTTCTTGCCATTAAAAACATGTCAATTTTCAGTGTCATTTTGTTTTGAACCTTCCCATGAAAGTCTTACTTTGTCGGAATTTTGTGGGATATCTCAAAAACTAAGCGATATATTAAAAAAAAAAGGAAC
Source organism: Abscondita cerata (assembly GCA_030710515.1). Taxonomy (NCBI): domain Eukaryota; kingdom Metazoa; phylum Arthropoda; class Insecta; order Coleoptera; family Lampyridae; genus Abscondita; species Abscondita cerata. The sequence goes on from JALBCR010000595.1 coordinate 206,402, forward strand.
GAAAAGAGTTAGTAAAAGGACGGAACGTATCAGAAAAAAATACTAATTTATCCAGTGGCGTGTCACAAAAAAGTTCTACATGTTTCCGTGAAGTTGATACCCACAAAACAACACCCTGTATAGCAATTAATATAATTTTTGCACACATATCAGTTACGTTGCCCTTGACATTTAAATAAGAAGTAAAATTAAATTTAATTTGTAATTAAGAGTTTTCTAAATAGCCAATCTATATTTTATAAACCATAATTAATTAATACTAATCGAAGAATTTGATTTGTATATAAATATTAATTTCTGTTTAATTAAAGAATCAAAGATAATAAGTAAGTTTTGTGTAGCAATAATATAATAAACGCTTGTAAAAGTGTATCAAAATTAGTTTCCGTGATAAAAATAACTGTGTGTGAAAAACATAACGAAATAGTTTGAGTGCTGCAAGGTTAAAAAGTGAGACGAGACAATCTTAATATGAAAGTAGAAGTGAGAAAAACATTTAAAGACTAACATTTGAAGTGAGGCAAGTGAAAGAAGGGTAATTCAAATCTCAACACGAGGAAATGATACTACTTCGAGAATCGAAAAAGTAATGCCTTAAACCTTAAACCTTAAAAATTAAGGTAAGACTTTTAAATTACTTTGGGCCAGTTTATAAATAGTATTTTACTTTATATAAAGGTATGCTCCCTGTGGGTTATAATTTCCTTGCCTGAACTTGTATTTCTATCGCTTAGGAGATCGACCCATATGATACTGCTGATTATTGCTGTTTGGTGGCAATTCTTAATCCACCTAAAAGAATTCAACAGCCATATCAACAAATGTAAAGCGGTTAGTAATAGAAATTAGCGCATTTAATTTTAGTGTCAATCATTGTCATTTCGCCGAGTTTATAACCCTTGTCAATAAATACACAAGTTTGCTTTTTGTTGCCTATCGCCAATAAATTGTTGATTGGACTTAATAAGTTTTTATCAGAAAAAAGAAACCCTTATTACCCAAAGATGTTACATTTGCTTCGAAAATGATAATTAGAAAGTGTTACGAGTTATTACTGAACCTGTACAACAAAATTAATTGGTGCACTCAACGATAAGAAGATTGACACGTAGGTGTGGAATTTCACATCGATACAAGATCGGTTATATTTGAATTAAACTATTTATGCATGCGTCTTACGATAAATAAAATTAATTTGTAAAAGTTTGGAAATAAAACCTTTGTATAAAATTAATTAAATTTCATGTGTATAACTAATTCTTTTATTTTGGGAACGTGCTCATAGACCTGAGATTACAAATTAAATAAACAAGATGTCTCATAGCTAAAACAAATTTTTTTATATGGTAAGTTGGCAATCCATCGCAATATGTTCTAAACAACATTCTTCTCTACTGTAAAAAATAATAGTTTTACTTTTTAGCAAATTCATATTTTTAACAAACTTAGTATACGGCTATTAACATATGATAGCCGCATTGCAGAAACTTTTTCCAAGAATTTTTTTTCCAAATAACCAATACTAAGAAAGTTTTCCATATGGTTCCAACACTGTATATTGCCTAATTGTAGGAGAAACATAACAGATTTTAGAATAAAAACATGAACAATAAATTATATGACAGATTTATCAATTTTTTAGGGATAATTAAAACTTTGCTAATCTGTGCTAAACGTATCCCTATCGTGGTAATTAAAGAAGTAGTAGTGTCTGATATTGTCATCCTATAATCTACTTTATTTTCATCAACTAACTGTTCTTGACTCTAAAGATTAGAGAAAACATTATCGGTATACCTGCCTATCAAAATAATTAGGCCCAGAATTGTTGACCAGATTTCTCTGCAACATTGTTTACATGTCTACAATTTAAGTGTTTTTTGAAACTGCCTAAATTTTGAAGAATCTGATTGCATGCAAACTCTGCACATGATAGGCTAAATCGTGAATTGGTTTGAAATACATAAAAATAATTTTCACAGTATCAAGTTTTTTTTGCACAAAAAGCATAACATTTTTTTAATCGAACTAAATTTTCTAAAACTAGATATGATAATGCAAAATTACTATGGACCATTCCCCACAATAATAAAATTAATCAGTGCCTCTACCAAACACAAAGTAATAAATACGGTTCATGAAGAGCATTAATATGTTTTTTGAATTTACAAAATCAGTTATGGGGTTAATGCCTTGCATTTTTCTAAACAATATTACATATTCATTATGGTAATAAAAGCTATATTTTTGTGCCAATAAGCAAACTAGTTACAAACCCATTGTGATAACATTCAATTTTATTATTGTAAATTAAATCATCAGTCAATAATCACCGTTAATTAATATTGCAAACAATATTTTTGAGTAAAAGATGTTTCTTTGGAAACTAAATCAGACAATCTTTCAATTATAATTTTCATCTTATGGCACTTAATTTAAAAAAAAAATCATTCGTCATAAGTAACATTTCAATCAATCTCCCAACTGATAATAAAATGTTTTCAAAATTTGCAAGTGCTCAAGAATAAACTTTTTTGCGAACCACTAAGACCAACATTCTGAAATTTTAAAGATAGTATTTCGGCAATAAAGCTCAGATAGGAACACCTGGGTTACCATGAATAATTTTAAAAATTAGCACTACAAAACCTATGAAAAAATATACAGTGCGATCAATGTAGGTTTTATCTTTCTTTTTGGAGATTGGATGTAAGAAAACACTTATTACGGTTGAATTTTCAGCGACGTTTCGGAAGATTTATTTTTGCGCTTTTTTCATCAGGCTTTTAATTGAGAGTTGTAATAATGACAACTCTCAATTAAAAGCGCAATATTGATGGATGTGCAAATAAAGCCTTCGAAACTTACAAAATAATTAAAAAATTTAGGAAAATCAAAATTCTAATTAACATTTTAAATTTTGAAAACTGGATCTTAATCAAATTTGATAAACCGAGCTCAATCTGTAAATCACACGATTTCGTTTAAATGTCTTTGAAAAAGACCGGACAATCCGCTCAAAACGTCAGCAAAACAAGAGACAATGTGTATTCAGCTCTCGTAAACCTCGTCACTCCCAGTGAAAGTCTAATTATTAATTTTGGAAACGACTTGAAAAAAAAATAATTTTTGTGAACTTTTAAGCAGTAGAGTCAAGAGTTATTTTTTTAAATTATACTTTAAATAATTAATAACAACAATTTAAACCCTTGCTTGCAGAGGCTCAAAAAATGTGATATTAATTTTCATTTTAAACTAAACAAAATTTTTTTTCACATTAAACGATTTACTGAAGTACATCAAAATTTTTGAAGAACTTTGTTTTTAGTTTTTTAAATAAGAAACTTGTAAATCACTCATTTATTTGAGAAAAAAACACCAGTGGTTGCTCAGATTGTCAGAAACAACAGAAATTCTAACGACTGCCCTCGATATACGCCTATTACTGTTTTCTTTCTTATTCTTCCGCTAATGGTTTTTCTCAAACACTTATATAATTCAGCTGATTTACGGTCTAAACTGGCGGTTCGCTGCATAGAAACGAAAAATTAATGGCAAATGTTTGTGAAACGTTTACATTTTTTTTTTGAGAATCTGTTACTGTTTGAGATTTGTTACCATCAGAGAAGTTACATACAACCGTTTACTTTGAAAGTAAAGAAATTCGTGTCAGTAACGTTTTTGAAAAAGAAAAACTTCTTCCTTAATTGAGTTTTCTGGAAAAAATGAGGTTAGCTATTTTGTTAACATTGTAATGTGCTAATTATAGATATTTTCAAACCGTGGACATTTTTTAGGAGTAGTACTGATGATTAAAACATCGTATCTAGACGTTACGATTAGTTTTGGCCAGTCTAAGCTAGTCAAAACGTCGACAAAAGAATAGACATGGTGTTTTATTCATTCCTACCAAAGAAGGTCCCACTATTTAGTAATATCTACAATTAAAGCAATATATATAGGAGATCAATGTAATGTGCTAATACGTGTGCTAAATTTTAAGAAAAACCTTTGGAACCGTTTTTGAGAAAATTAATCTTTTCAATTTTACACCCTTAATTTTAAGTATAGAAGAACTTTGAATTTGAATCAAATTTTTCCATTCGTTTGGCTTCTAGGTCAGAGTCTACTTTCTCTCTAGTTTCACAAGAAAGTAAAAATAATGAAAATATAAAAAGTATATTCGTTGAATAGAACCACAAAGTTTCCTATTTGATTTAAACTCAATAATTAGATTCATTATGTTTGACCAATTTTGTGTAGAGAAATACCCACCTACTCATAGCTCATGAGTAATTGCGAAAATGATACTTGACTTTCCCATCTAACAATTTCTTGGTATTCGGGATTCTAGGATTCTTTAGGATTCCCTGCACTTCCAATAATACTAAAGTCCTGACGGGTATACTATTTGGTAGTAGAAGACCTAAGTGAAAATATTAACAACGATGGAGATAACATTTTTTTAAGGTTTCGCGTTATCATTCTATATCGTACTTGTTTGAAGATCTGCCACTAATCCAATCTTTGTCTAAAAAGTACAGATGCTATTGTTTGTTAACAGTATCTGCAATATTATATGAAAAGCGTTTACTTTTTTAATCGTATACAGGGTGGTCCCGATATAATCTGTGTACTACAGTTGCCATGTAATGTAGGTTATAGATACCAAATGCTGACTTGTAATTTGTATCCAAAGGTAGGTAAATGAAAATGAATACTAAACACCTTAAAATTTAAACCAAATTCTTGCAAAAATGATTTGAATAAAAACAGTTAGGTATTGCAAATCATTTTCAATGCCACGTGCTTTAATCTACAAGTAAATAATGTTATCTCAATATTTACAAAAATATTAATTTTACACATTTTGTCTTCAAATAATTATACAAAAGTTATGAAAGGAAAGTTAGAACTTTTATTACTTATAAATTTTATTTAAACTATTTTTTTAAACTCCTTTTTGAGATCGTGTTTTAGAGAGAAATCGTATATGAAAGCGGATACGTTAGCATTAATTTCGTCAGTTCTTAAGTTTGAATTTTTTTTCAATTTTTTTAAGTTCTTTTCTGCAATGTATTGGTTTTGTTCGTGTTTCATCCCAATTTTAAAATATTTATACGTTCTTACACGTTTATTACTATTATTCCGGTTTCTGCACGAAACACTATAGTATTATGATTTAATGCAGTATGTCAAAAGTGTTTGTACTACCGAGAACTTGTAAAGTTTACCAGTTAGAAAAACATGTTGTGTACTTCGGTCATATTTTCGATTAAAAATTGTTTTCAGTCGTAATAAGGTACCTTTATAATAATTTTTATTAAGAACATACGTAATCATTAACATTCTTCATAATCTCTTTAACTACACCTCAAATTTTTATCTTAAAAGCATCGTTTACGTATTATAACCATTGATTCAATAATTTTTGTTTAAAAAAAACAATTTTCTAAAGAGTATTATTAAAGTACCAAATGTAATTGGTATTTACGTCCTTTTTATTGATTTATCCGTTCATGTTCTTCAAATAAACCTGAATTAAGCTTTAGTGTATCGTATGGTTTTATGCAGGTACGCTTTGGTAATTTAAGTATTTTCCATGAATGGTTTTCCTTTAAATTTAACATGTATCGCATTGTCTAGCTTTATAAATCAGCGAATTCTTAAATTAAAACTTTTAATTAATTATTTTCTAATAATACTAATTTTTTAAATTCTGTTAAAAACACAAACATGTAAACGTATTTTGCGCTAATGTAAGTTGTAAAATAATTAACATTTATTGATTTTATATATTTTGCAGAATAATAACAATTGTGTTCGAATCAAAGAAACCGTCTGAATTGTCAAATTTGAAACAGAAAGAGTCTTTTGATTAAATTAAACCAAAACCAAATGAAAAAAAAGTAACAAGTGCTAAAAACATCTTAATAACTCATTGATTTCTATGTACTCCATTGTCAGTGAGTATCAAAAGGTTTTGTTATACCTCATTATAGTCTACTTTTTATTAATGTAATTTACTATCGTTGACTTATTTGTTATTTTAAGGCAACAAGCAACTTTCTACATACCATAGTATAACATTATACTAAGAGTGCAAAACCTGCGCAAGGCAACTGACAAAAATAAATTAATAAGTAAGTTATTTTTTTATTAATATTTTTAAGTTTTTCATAAAAAATTTTTTAGTTATGAGAAAGTTGTTTTATACCTTATATTATTTGATTACTTATAACAAAACAACATGATATTCTGTGAGCTAGTTTTAGTATATTTCATACAGTCATAAAGGGGAAGAACCCTAGTGACATTGCCACTATTTTAGTCTATTGAATCGATTGGCAACTTTTTTTATCTTTTGGTTTGGGAGTCGTCAGCTAATAAGGTTAATTTAAGTCAAATTTAGTTACAACCAGCTTTGGTAGCGCCACAGGTATGTTCTACGAGGAGAGAATTTCTCACCAATTGTGTTTTTTGGGTTGTTTGTGGTGGATTATGTCGATAACATAACCATAACAGTGCGAAGCATGACTTCATCGTTGGAGAGAGAATTGCTAAACGTAAATCAACATAAAACCACTGTTGTACTATTTACGAAAACAAACGAACTTAAATATCCCTGGTATCCAACAAAATGGAACCCCAAGAGAGGAGAGAAATACGTTGGGGTAACCAGAAACAAACCTGAAAGAATCACCGATGCGGTGAAAGAATAAACATTATGTCAAACAGCTAAGCGGCATTAAAAGCTATTGGTTCCTAATTTACTTGGCGGACAAAATGGAGTCGAGTTTGTCTAATTTGAGCGAGGGGAATATCAGAAAACGAAAAAGTTGATTAGAAACCAAAACTCGGCGCAAAAAAAGAATACAATACCAGGTCTTAAAGAAATCCTTCAACTCGAATAAAAATGGGAGAAGCAAGTAATGAACTTGAGAGGAAGTGAACGAAGAATTCTGTTAGGTACACTAACAGGACACATCCAATGTAGGTATCACCTGAGAAATATGAGATTGATGGATGATGATACACGTAGATGCTGTGGTAATGAGGTAGAAGCAATGAAATACATTATCTGTGCTTAAAGAGAATTAAACATCTACATTAGGAAAGAAATGTTGCCATAAGTACCAACCAGAAGATCAAGAAGACTTATCTCTTCTATGTTAAGCAAGAGGGGCACCTCTAATCGCAGTGCATGAAGCATTGAGCATTCGCCTTTTTTAATAAAAAAAATAGATGTATAGTGCTAATGTAAGTTTGATTGTTTTGAGTTTTTAAAAATAGAAAAATTTGTTTTGTTGGGTTTGAAAGCCTTGAGGTTATTTATTGTTTGTTGGATTGGTTTTTTCGTTGAACTTACAAGTGCTTGTTTTTTTTGTAGTTTTTTGTATCATAAGGAACGCAGGTTTTTCGCAACAAATATTTTATGAAACCTCAAAAGTTGTAATATTGCAATTCCTTGAGTATTTCAAAAACGACTAATACTTAAAGATAAATAAAGCTTTAAACTAAAACACTACTTTGTTAATATTACTATAGAGATTCTTCATAAAACTTTTAGTAACTAATCTTAAATTTTGTTTTTATTTTCTTGGTTGTTGCTAGTTTTGTATGTTGTCTTTCTGACTGTACAGATGATGTCATTAGAAAAAACCACCCTGGCGCAAATATAGATTACATACTTGGTAGGACTGAACCTATTTACAAAAATCCGAACATACATGCAGAAGTGCAAAAAGGAAAGAAACATATTTAATCTGATTAAACATAGAATTTCCTTAAAACCGCCGTAAACTTCCTATTAGATACAAACTCCAGCATCAGGTAATAAAGAAAGTATTACAAAAGGAACACTCACTATACTACAAAATAATTTGATCTGTCGGTACATTAAAAGATTGAATTCCAAGGAAGCAGGTGGGTGTACTTGGGCCAAAAATGAAATAAACACATCTATATGTGTTTACTCAAAGACTGATCTTTAATTACTAACAGTGAGTGTCACGTAGAACCCGCTTAAACAAAGAATTCGTACCCCATCAGTGACCCTATTCTTGAATTGTAGAAATTATTTTCCAATGAGAAAGACCAAAATTTTTTAAAAACATAAAGTTATTATTATTGAAAAAATCTTCTCTCATTTCTTCAACGTCGTGAGAAATTATTTTCTATTGGTCGTAGTAGGGAGAAAACAAAATTGAGTGACACTTTTCCATACATAAAGTTTACCTATTTTATTATTAAGTATATTGTTCATAAGATGGATCTAAATGAAATCCACATGGTTGATGTACTGAATCAAGATTTGGAAGCTGCAGAAGAGCAAGTTGGTTATGAACGTCAAGTGCTGCAAATGAAACACCTTTTTACCTTGTCAGAAAAAAATTATTATTTTTTTAAATTTAGTTTGTAATTATAGACTTTTTGTAAAAGGACATGATTTTTGTATGTCACGGGTATTGATGCACACTTTTTGCGTGCAGATACCACCAGGGTTAAATGGAAGGCGTTTTTATAGATTTTTTCAACCGTTAGAGTGAGTTATATCTAAAAACGTGGGTATTTTCCACCATTAGCCATTTTTTAAGTTTGTATAGTTTTTATGTAAATTTGTAAAAATAAAGAACTCGTTCTTACCTTTATTGGTTAAAAGCAATGTGCAACGGTATAATTTCACCATAAAATTCAAACTAGACTGCATATTCACTTGCATTAAGAATACAAGTTTTCTGAACTATGGAAAGTGATAGAAACTTCAAGTAAAATGATTTTAATTTTTTATGAAATTTTTACCTCTTGTTGTCAAGAGTAGGGCTCCAGGTAATAAAACTAAAGAACATAGATCATACTACCAAAAAAAAGTGGGAGCACTTGGGAGTAAAAATTTGGAATCTAAATCCAAATCCCTCAATTGGATAAGTGTGGCCAAAAACCCGAGTGCAGATTTTTTCAATAGTAGGATGAAACTCCGACTCCACTCACGATTTATGATACCACACTTTTCAAAAGATGGAGAAGGTTTTGTAACCTGAAGAACATTATTCTATCAAGTACTACTTCAACTTTGAGTAATTACTTAAAAGTTATTAGTCAATGGAGGTGCATTAAACACACGAAAGTAAGCACACATTAACCAGTACGTATTCAGTGATATTCTTATCTACTGTAGTTCTTTATATCCTAATGACGCTGTCATACGATTTAAAGAAACAAAAAAAAAAAAAACAAAAAGGAAAAGTGTTAGTATTAAATGGTGATATGTATAAAAAACATATTGCTAATGTTTGTGACGTCTTATGATATTCACCAAATTTTTATAGTATTCAATGTATGTTGATCACGTATGAAACTTAATTTTATCAGTTATTATTAATCAAGACGGAACGATTGTATAAGGTTAAAAATGGGTACACCAGTCCTTAACAAATATATTTTGTATTTTAGAAAAACAAAAAACGACCATGGTTTCAATGCTTCCCTTGATAACAATGCATGGAAAGAATAAACCATAGTCGTTTAGTTTTTCTAAAATAAAAAATATTTTTGTTGGGACTGGGAATCTCAGACTTCTTATGAAAGGTGCAAATGTTCCTAAAGATAACTCAGTTAATTTAAATGTAATGACGTATAAGTATAAATTTTAAATTTTGATGACTGGATCTTTAACAAATTTGATAAATCGAGTTTATTCTGTAAATCAAACGATTTCTTTTAAATGCCTCTGTAAAAAAACTGGACCATCCGGTTAAAACGTCGGCAAAACAAGATACAGTGTGTATTGAGCTCTCTAGTAAACTTCGTCAATTCTTAGAGAAGATCCAGTTATTAACTTACGAAACAGTTTATTAATTATTTTATTCCTTTTTTGTTTTAAAACAATATTATTAAATAAGTTCAAAAACTAAATCAAACTTTTATGGTTAAATTGCATTTTTGCATAAAACCTTATGTTGAAAACAATATTTTGCCGTGGTTAAAAACCAAGAACATATACATAAGTTGAAGTGTAAATTTTCCAGAGAGGAGAAATTTACACAATTTTGTCAAAACGTTTTGAGTGTTTACTCGGGTTCTCCAGCAGCTTTTGAGACATAGTCATTGACATAGTACGGTTTTTCACGTACCTTATTTTCTCGAATTTTGCAAAAACTTTTCCTCGATCAAGTTTTCTGAAATCAGACAAGTGTCAGAATATAAGTAAGTGGCATGGTATTTAGTAAACTGTTTTTAATTTATTTTCAATTTTTGGTTTTATTAATTTTACTACAGACTGTAATGCAACTGTTTTAAATGCAAAAAAGGTTTTATACGTCTTTTTTCACTTTTTTTCTACGAACTGAATTAGGTACACGTTATAATTAAGCCAAATCAAAAATTCTCTGGTGGCTCGTATGTAAACACAATTTCTAAATAACCACCAATCTGATTGTTATGAAACTTGGCACGTAGGTGTTCATATGTAATATTGTAAATCTGAATATCTGAAAGTGTCCTTGGCCTACATAGATTTTCTATTCTTGGAATATTCGAAAGTGTTCAACTTACGCATTTTCCATTAAAAGAAAAGTAATTTATAATTGATTATACATAACTACTGTTTAAACTTTTTTTGATCTAATAATTATTTACTCAGATAACACTCATCGTAACACTAATTGTTTTAACTATATCTCCAAGAATATTTAAATGTTATGGGAAAAAAGTTGTAAATTTTATTACTGTAACTTTCATTTAAACAATTTTTTAAATGCAATTCTATTTCTTCTCAATCAAACAAAATCTTTAAGTCTGAATTTATAAAACGTATCGGTTTTGTTCACTTTGTTTATCAAAATTTATTAAGTGCGATGCACTTTCTATACGGTTGTAAGCATTTATTTTACTTTTTGAGTAGAAAATACATTAAACGAACAGTAAATCATGATGTTATACTATACTGCAACGCAAAATTAACCGGACAGAATAATATTTGCTTAAGTTTAATCTTAAATAGCTTTTCAAGTGTTTTCCAATTCCGAAGGTTTTTGACAAGTTCGAGATGATTTCATCTAATTATAATAATAATAATAATATGTTTATTTCAACAGGTATGTACACACCCAATTACAGAAAACAATATGAAATTTTGTGAAAGAAAGTAAATTACAACTAAATATAAAAAGAAAGAAAAATAATTAAATACATACAAGATTCATTTCAACTCGATATAAATTTAAAAAAAGAAAAAAGAATATACTGATGTGACTTTATACTTATTATGAACTTCCATACACGTACACAGTTATAAGTTTCTAAAATAAATCGAAAGCACACTTTCAATAAAACTGGTCGAGTTAACATGAATATCACACTCGTTACTTATTTTATTGTAGTGTTCGCATATTTTTGCGATCGGAGCATTTTAAGTATATCAGTTCTGCTAAAATTACAATAAAAACAGGCTGACGTTCTACAATGAATACGTGGCACAAGAAAGTTAATTTTATTTAAAAGATACGAACAATCTATATTGTAATGGACCAGGCTATGAAGGAATTTGACATAACATACACTTCGTCTTGATTCTAGTGTGGTCAACTCAAATTTTGCAGTAGCTCGTTGTGATCAAAACCTTGGTAGGGATAAACTCCGTCAATTGTAAAACAAACAAATTTTAGGAATTGACGTTGAACTTTTCCAGCATCTGTGTCTGACTTTTAGAGCGAGTCGCCCATATGAGTGAACCATATTCGAGTTGCGATCTTATAAGGGACTTATATAACAGAATTAACACTCTGGATTTAAAATCACTTTTACAATTGATAATTATACTGCTTTCGACACAGTATTTTGTGTATGTTCTCTAAAGTTAAAAATGTATCAAAAGTAACTCCTAGGTCTTTTATTGAATTTACACGAGACAAGCTAACTTCATTAATGGAATAATTAAACTGAACAGTGTTAACTTTTCGGGAATAGGTGATAACGTTGCATTTTGGAATATTAATGGTGAGTCGATTTCTGGCACACCATTTTGCCATTTTGTTAATATTATTTTGTAAAATTAAACAATCAATTGGTGAGTTAATTGCAGAGTAAAGTTTTATGTCACATAGAATGTTACATTGTACTGCAGAAGTTATGTCATTAATGTACATAAGAAAAAGTAGTGGTCCTAAATTGGAGCCTTGAGGTACACCGGAAGTTGAATAAAATGAATTTGAGACAAAATTACCATAACAAACGAATTGCTTTCTATATAATAAATACGACTTAAGCAGCATTAAGAGATTGTTAGAAAACCCAATGAATCAAGCTTATGTAACAATAAATAATGATCTATTTTGTCAAATGCCTTTGTGAAATCTGTGTAAATAGTGTCTATTTGTCCCTTATTGTCGATAACTTCGGCTACAAATTGACTAAAGCATGCCAAATTAGTAATTGTTGAGCGTTTTTCACGAAACCATGTTGTAAAGGAGATATTATATGTTTCACCTTAAAGTATAAATGTTTAACTAGCACCGATTCAAAAATTTTTGAAAAATTGCAAAGAAGTGAAATAGGCCTGTAGTTGTTTATATTCTCTTTATCGCCGTTTTTTAAATATCGGTAGGAAAAGTAGAGGTCGAAACGATAAGAGAGAACAATTTATGAAGAGGTTTGACAAAAATATTCGCACAATCTCTTAGCAGAAAACTGGGGATATCGTCTATGCCCGAAGTGAAATTATTATTAGAGGATTTTAGGACTTCCAGAATATCTTTCTCGGAGAATTGATCAATTGCGATTATCTTAGCATTAGTGTTTGAAAGTCTTTGAAGCTCAGATGTACTACCGTTTGTTGATTCAATGTAAACACTAGAAAAAAATAAACCAAATGCATTTACAATGTCTAAAGGTGACGAGAGGGTTGTTCCGTTGTAAGACATAACACCCGGAATGCGACTAATCCTCTTTTGTTCCTCACGAATGACCACAATTCTTTGGGATTTACACTAATGGAGACTTGAACAGAGCGCAAGTAATTATTGTAGGCAACACGAATAAGACGCTTAGACATATTTCGGTATAACTTAAACTTATTCAAGTAAAATATAATTTTGTGTGATCTCCACTGCTTATGAAAGTAATGTTTCTGTTTTAAGTAGTTTTTTATTTCAATTGTAAACCAAGAAGGATAATGGTGCTTGCTTCGACTGTGAGGTTTGTGTTTTGGGACATATAAGTTCAATATTTCGTAAAGTTTTGTGTAAAATGCAGTGCAGGCTTCATCTATTTTCGACATGTTGTTGAGAAAGTTTCAATCACACTTCATAAGAGCGTCATATAATAATACGAAATTTGCCTTTTAAAATTATAGCGTACACGTTCAGAGTTGTAATTAAAATTAGGCGTAGCAGGGGTTGATACTGTCATGCTAATGTCCAACGCAGGATGGTATAAATCTTCAATTACTAAGCAGTTCTCCGATTTGTCTATATCACAACGATCGTTGCTAAATACGAGGTCAAGAATATTGTTATGGTTGTTAAAAATTTTATTATATTGAGTAAATTCTAATAGATTTTGAAAGTTTTTAATAGAATGCTGGCCGTATCATTAGTCGATGTTACAAAAGCTGGAATATTAAAATCTCCCATAATTATTGATTTATATCGTGAAAGCGCGATAAGGTTGCTTAAATGTTCAAAAAATAGTTCGTAGTCTGACACACATGTACCTGGTGGTATGTAGAGAACAAAAGATTGATTGAAGACTTAGAACTGAAAGTGATTTGCACGCCAACTATGTCTATATTTATCACTGCATTAGTAATGACTGTAAGATCCAGGGATTTACAATTAAAAGAGTCACTTTTACGAATCCCCACTGCTACTCCACCCCCTAGACTTACCAGTATCAACAAAGTTAAGGTTCTTTCTAAATACTACATATTCTGGAGGAAATACTTCACTATCGTTTATAGAATCACAAAGCCAAGATTCGGTGACCGCTATGACATCATAATTAGAAACTAACGTATTGTTGTAAAACTCACTTAGTTTTGAACGTAGTCCCCGAACATTTTGATACACAATACAAAACTTGTATTTTATAATTATAATTGGGTGTATTATTCAGTTTAAATTTGATTTAATGATTTTTGGAGTACCTTTTATGTAACGAATTTTTAAATTCATTTCGCCATTTGTAATTCTTTGAAACATTACCGTTCTTAATTTATTGTAAACTTCAATTTGCTTAGGTGTTTTATCAAACGCTATTCTAACATTTTTGAGCTCCTCATGATGTTGTATGTTGTGATATCGTTTTACAGAATAATGTAAATGAATATGTTGGTATGTAGGGTAGCACAAAAAAATTGCATTACACGCTTAACTTCTGAACACTCTGTGGAAAAAGTTGATAACTAAATAATGTTTATTTGTACGACATTTTAAAGCCCCATCTTTTCTGAACCATTTGTTTCTTTATTCATCCCGATATCTGTATTCTTAAATAAAAAATACTGGTTCAACGGATATAATGCAATAATGCTTTATTAACAACAAAAAATTGAAATTAATTTGTAAAGTTGGCTATGGCTTTTGACATTGGCCTGGTTTCTATAGCATCTTTCTATACCACATTTGTCAAAAAGATTTTCGTCAACAATTTACAGATTAATTTTAGCTGTACTTAAGTCACTAAGTCACTTGTTAGTTGTTTTGTTTTGAAATTGTTCCGTAAGCGATAAGTTTATTTAAATTAACGATGAGACCAGAAGAAGTGGCACAAGCCGTTGTTTTACAAGATGATGGTCGTTCGATACGGTATATCGCAGCAAGGCTTGGCCATCCACGCAGTACGGTATGCGATGCAATACAAAGATTTAGACAAAATGATACTTACACAAGAAGACCTGGGCAAGGAAGACGAAGAGCCACAGGGCCAGTCGAAGATCGATTTCTTTGTTTTCAGGTTCTTCGAAAGCGAACAGCCTTTGCTCTAGTTTTGGATAGAAGATTGGTAGAAGTTTGTTGTATTTTAAATTTTACGTGATACTGTACGCAGAAGGTTAGCAGAACAAAATCTGATATCTTGTGTACCTGTTATAGGTCCTCTGTTAGATGCAGGTCATCGAAGGCAGCGTCTGGAATTTGCTAGAGCTCATTCTGAGTGGGACATGAACGACTGGCGAAACGTTCTCTTTACAGACGAGTCACGTTATACGCGATATTCCCTTGACTGTCGTCAAAGAGTGCGGAAAACACCCGGAGAACGATACTCTCAATGTTGTTTTTCTGCTAGAGTGCAATTTGGTGGAAGAGGTGATGGTGTGGGGAGGCATTTCTTTTGAAGCCCGTACAGACCTCGTTATACTTCAGGAAAATATTAACGCTGATAGATACATTAGAGAATACTTATTAGAACATGTGGTACCTTATATGACATTTATAGGAAAAGATTTTCTTTTAATGCACGACGATGCTCGACCGCACAGAGCACAAATATCAAGGCAATACTTAAATGATGTAGACATTCAAGTGTTGGACTGGCTCTTAAGAAATCCGGACCTAAACCTTATTAAGCATATGTGGGAACCACTAAGAAGAAAAATTAGGCAGAACTACGGCAAGTTTCAAACTTCACCAGCGTTATCAGGAGCACTGACAAACGAGTGGCAGCAGATACCCCAAGACGCGGTTGCTGTTTTAATTCGATCTATGCTCAAAAAGATGAGAGCTGTCATTCAAGCTCGGGGAGGAAATACTCGTTTTTAATTAAAAAGTAATACTGCCGTTGCCCAATTTTCTCTATTTTTGTTCCCAATAAAGCATTATTGCATTATATCCTTTGAACCAGTATTTTTAATTTAAAAATACAGATATCGGGATGAATAAAAAAACAAATTGTTCAGAAAAGATGGGGCTTTCAAAATTATTCAGTTATCAACTTTTTCCACAGAGTGTTCAGAAGTTAAACGTGTAATGCAATTTTTGTGCTACCCTATATACCAACATATTCATTTACATTATTCGTTAAAACGATATCAGGACATAATTAGGATGAATTCATCTCAAAGTTGTCAAAAAATTTCGGAATTGGTAAACACTTAAAAGTTATTTAAGATTGAACTTAAGCAAAAATTTTCTGTCCGGTTAATTTTTGCTTTGCAGTGTAGTAGTCCATCACTATCAATTGTACATCTACGTCTGCCTCTTCGTAATTTTCATTAAAAGTAAGATCGACTAAACGCATTATGTCAAATTATCAATTTGCTAAATTCCAAAAATTTGAGGAAGAATTGTTCACATAATAGTTATTTACATTGGCTTACGGAAAATTAAATTTATTAAGCGCTGTAAAATAATTTAACGCACAATATTTGTATTAAATTTTTTGGCCGATGATTTCTAAATGGTAAAAATTAACAAATATTTTGCTGTCAATTGTCAATATCTGTCGTGAAGTGAACTATAATTCACAATACATAAGATGGCGCTAATCATTTACATGAAACTAAAAATATTCCAAATCACATTATTTTTACCATTTAACAGTAAAAAGTTGTTGTTGTTGTGTAAATTGTTGATTTAGTAAACATATTTTGTTCTATAAAAGATTTTCTTGACAAATGTACCTTAATAGCGGACGGTTTGGATATTTTTACGCAAGCTGTGCGTGCACTGTACATAATCATGCCTTGTCAGGATTTGTAGTTCATTACGTTCGTGAAATTGGCCAAATACTCAGTATAATAAACAACAACAAAATATACATATATTTTTATCCTACCGGGTTTTCACGGAAAAAAAATTGTTTTTCACGCGATTGTTATTAGTTTAAAAATATCTACTCGTTTCGTTTCCTTAACAATTTGGCAAAACTAAGTTTTTCCTTAAAAAACAAACTTGGTGAATTGCTTACATTGAATTCAATACCGCTTACGACCAACAAACTTTCAAAAGCTTTTATTAAGAGTGTTTTTAATATTTGAAAAATAACTTTAGAACGAAAACCAATAAATTCATTTAAATTCGATTTAAAAAATTCTGTTTGTTAAAATCGTAACCGCGACGAATTTATTGGCATTGAGCAAAATATATTATGAAAGAGCAGAAAATGTTTTTAAATTAAAATAAAATCGATTTGTCAATATCGTCATTTATCTTACTTTTTACATTTCTGCCTGGTTGCGTTCTATTTGAAATAGAAAACCGATAAAAATGTTTATAAACATCGAGTTGTATATTATGTACTATCGATAAAATTTTAAAACCAAATTTTGTCTTATCCTAATTTTATTTTTGTTGGTCAACGTGTACATCAGGTTGAGTTTTTTCGATAGTTTTAGTTGGAAAGACAAAACAAGACAAAAAAATCTGATGTCGGTGTACAGGGCTCTTTTTTAGGGTTAAACTTAAATCCAAAAGCAAAATTTGATACGTTTAACCGTTTTCGAATTAAGGGATAAACATGAAAATTTTGGGTTTTCGAATATTTTGAGTAACATTCTTATTTATAAAGATGTTCAAAATTGGTAAAAACGTTTTTCTGACACTTTTTTAATTATAATCTGTTACTCATATCAAATAAACTTGATCACCTATAATTTAAATGTTATGCCATAAAATTTTATTAAACACAAATCGTAGTTGGCTATAACACTGTTAAAAAGCATTAATTTTTCTTTTTAAAATATATGGTTTAATAAACATAAAAAAATTTTTAATTATGAAGGAATGAAATAACGAATGAACAAATGTTATAAATAAATCGTGATCTATAATTATTTTTCAATTTGTACATCATTGTTTCAATACACAATTGACACACTGTGATCCTTTACTTTGATGAGATTTGAAATTTCTTTATTTTCCTTCTTCATCTCCAGTTGCTTATCTGTCCGTTTTGAATTAGATTGCAAACTTCTTCTCGAGTTTAACTATTTCATTGTTTTTGTTGTTTTTTGTCATTTGGAGGAGTTGCTTTTTTTTGAGCTGGTATTTCGGATAGGCATTCTTTAAGTCTTTCTTTTTTTGTTACAATTGACTGGATTTTGTCATAGTTATTAATTTTTGTTTCGGTTGTTTTTCTTATCATTGAATTGCTATGGTTTTTATTTTTGTTAAGGTGTTTGATGTATGGTTTTGGATTATTTCTTCAACAGTTTTACATTTGACTTAGTTGGAGATATACCACGGTGCGCCTAGAGCTTGGCGGATTTTTGTTTATAAACGTTTGAAGTTCTGTTGTTGGTTTGGTAAGTCCCCAAATTGGGGCTACGTACATTGCGTTTAAAATTACTATAGCCTTCATTAGCTTTATTCGGTTTTCGATTTTGATACTACTTTTGCGGTTGAGTTGAGGATAAAGTCGTGACGCTATCTGTTTTGCTTTCATAATTATTTGTTTGGTTTGTTGTTTGAAGGTCAAGTTCTCGTCGAGCGTTACGCCGAGATACTTGACGCCAGGATGTTTGAACAACATTCATATTATTTTTTAGGATTTCCTTTCTATCAGGTATGTATTTGAACAAAATTGCTTCAATTTTGTTCCATTTAACTTTATTATCTAAAGTTTTATGAAGTTCGCTGGTATGTTAACGTCGGTGTGGAGTTTGGTTGTTTGGGCATATCGACGATGTAGATATTATAGATCAGCGGTCCGAGGACTGATCCTTGCAGTACTCATGCTTTTTTTTGGCTTGGAGGTAGCGTCTCCGGTTTTCTATATTTTTTAAGTACGATCTCCTGATGTTTACTAGTTTGGCATAAATATTTGCTTTCTTCATTTTAACAATGAGTCTATTGTAATGGACTTTGTTAAATACTTTTCAACATCTAGTAGCACTGCTTCTACTAGAGTATCGTTTATTGGTCTTTTGCGCTATTTTCAAGCTTGTGGGTATTCTTCTAATGCATGAATATCTGTAGTTATATTGCTATTTCTTGAAGACTTTCTTCAGGTAGATGTGGGCGTTAGTAAGTCCCTCAGCCCCGGAGCTTTTCGGTTTTTAAATTCTTGACTATGTTTTTTATTTCGCTTAATGTAATTGGTTTATTCTTTTTCAATCTAGTGGCTAATACTTTTATTCAATCTGAGGAGATCGTTGCTGGTGAAACAACTATGCGCTAAAAAACAGTACTTGCATATTTAACTGCTGTAGTTTAGTTCCTATTTCCTTTAGAATGTTTTTATACAGAGCTTGAACTTGTTTTGTTAGTTTATTGAGTTGTGTTTTTGTAGTGAGGTTGAGATTTCTTGCCTACTGTGCTGCGTTGCGCTTTTTTTTTTATTTTGGAGAAGTGAGGTTGTCCACTTTGTTACTGTTACAAACGTGGTTTTTTGAGAATCTGGACACTGCTCTGATGTCGGTTACGTAAATTTTCAGTTGTTTTCCTTTGCAGTTCTAATGTTTGGCGTTGAGGTTGCCTTCTAGGTTGGTGAGTTTTTTCTTTGCAAGAAAAGTTGCAATTCTTCTTTCTTCAGTAATTTTTCCGGTAAAAGATATACTGCGTAAAACATTGATGCCTCCGTGGGTGTGTAGGAACAAAACGTCGGTGATTTTCATTAGTTCTGATTTGTTGTAAAGTAGAGCGCTGTTCTCCTTTGTTCGGTCAGTTTTGTAGATTGTATAATTTTAGACTTTGTATACTCGCGATGGCTGTAGGTAAGTTTCGCATATTAGCATTACGTCAATGTGGTTTTCTTGTAAAATATTGTCAGTTTTCATTTTTTGTTTGTTAAGCCTTGGGCATTTCATTTGTGATTCTTATGTATTCTATTATTTGAATGCTGGAGTTCTGATGTTCTTATTTGATGGATCCTAAGATGATCATCGTTTTGTCAAAGAAGCTACTCGTCTGTACTTTGGTAGAGTTAGTGTTGACAAACATTTGACTTGATATGTCACTAACTTTGTCCGGAATATTGCTCCTCTCTGCGTTCTTGATTCTTTGATTTTTCTGGTTTCTTTGGTGTTGATTCTGCTTGTAGTTTTGGAGTTCTGTTTTGACCTATATATATTTTCTTGAAATCTGGTACTTGGGTTTGTTGGGGTTTTGATGCATTTGTAGACGTCAATAGGTGCTCACCCGCAGTTAGCGTAGGTATGATGTCACTGGTTTAGAACAATCTCGTGATTGTCATCGCATTTCATTTATTGCATTTAAATTCTCCGTGCTGTTATTTTGCACGTGACCATCTGCCATCTGTAACATTGTGTTATAACAGATTTTTTCCGGTTATGTTGTATATAAATTTGGATTCAGCTAATTTCAACAGCACCATTGGAGCTAGGTGCGTTGTCCCAGTTTGTTTGAGATATTTTGTAGTTGGATAACTTTGTTTGTTTAGGTAGTCCTGTAAAGAGATTTCTTGCATGATCACTCGGATAACGACTTTTAGTTTTTCTCCGAGCGAAGTTCGAATGCGTAGAATCACATTTTCTCACGTTTCATCAGCCACCGAAGCTTTCAGTAGTCCTCTTCTGTTTGAAACTCAACGCTTATGCATTGAACAAGAAGTTTTGCTTTTAGATACTTAATATTTTTGTCGTTCATTACCTTGGTAAGGTGATCCTATTTTGTTTTTTCCGTCAGGATTAGCAGAGCTAAGTTTGTTTTTATGTGGGTTGAGTGTTAACCACAGTAGGTTACAATGTTTTTTTCTGCGGAGAGCAAGACGGTGAAAATTTTTTGCGAATGGCTGATACGTCATCATCGTGGATTTTGTTTTGTTGCTGATGATGGAGTTGTCATCCTCCATTGTTAAGTCTTAAGCCACGTTGGAGGCTTGAGAATCTGTTACCGGTAAGGAAAGTACCAGATTGGTAATTTCGGTTTTTTTTTTTTGTAGGTTTTATAGATTTGAAATCATCATTGTAGCTAATTACATGTTTGCTGTTCGCTTGAGGTTTGAATTATTAATTAATTATTTCAAAACTAGTTACGCCGTTCTTCATAATCATTTGCAGTCGTTGAATCAGATCGGATGTTGTTTTCATTTACATAATACCGTCGTCAAGAAAAGTTTGTTCAGTAAGCGATCAATTTTCTTAGTTAACTCCCGTCTAATTCGTGTAGAAATGAAAATTCGTTTATTACATGCTGCTGTTGACTGGTGTTGCACCGCTGCTCACAATTGGCCGTCTTGCTGTATTTAAAGCGTGTAAAAGATGTATTGGAATTACATGACAAAAATAAAAAATCGATGTTTAGACGTAAACTTAGTATTTTCCATAGTTAACTACGCCGTTTAGTACAGGTTCTGGACTTGATAACACTTAAAGTTACATGAATCCCATTTTTAAAAAAATGACTTTACCGACATTGAAAATGCGAATGTTGCCACGAAATGTTGAATACCCTGTATAAAAGTAGCAGCAAAAACTACTAAAATATAAACATAGGACTTTTTTTCAACATTTTGGCTATATGAGGACTTAATTTTAAAAAATTGAAGAAATAAGCGATTTCAAAACTAGTTACGCCGGATGCACGTTTTTTATTCAAAGTCAAATATCTCAAAACGGTTAAATATAGGTTATTGGACATTATACATAAAATGCGTTTAGAATTTTCCGCCGAATCTAAAAATAAAATAATATATGGGACGTTCCATTTAAAATAAACAAGTTGACAGCAATTTTCTGTTAAACCGGAAGTGACAGGAAATTTAAAAAATTATAAAAAAAGTACGCTTGAAACCAAACTTAACCTAAAATTATTAAAACCGATCAGATTCTCTCTATTTTGTATAATAAAAAGTTTACTTTCCATTTAAAACCATTTAAAAAACTCACCCTGTACTAATCTTAACATCGATTTTTAAATAGTTTTATGTTTTGTTAGGAGATCTTCAGGTACCCACCACAGATGTCTACTAAATTCTAACGTTTTCTGTTACCATTCACTGCATACAGTTTGTCCTAGTGCCTCGTTTTGAGAAATAAATTCAGTTACACAAAAGTTTATATTGAACTAAGAAAAGGTTTATTGAAAACATTTTTCCCAATTAACCTTCTCTTTATCAGTAAATGCGGTCAAGTCTAAAAATTGTGTACAACGATAACTACCTTTAATTGATTTAAATCAAATATTGAATTTTCTTGTATTATTTGAAAGTGCTGATGTTAAAGTAAAATAAATAATAAAGTAAAAATAAATACGTATTGTTAATTAAAAGTTATTCAGACCAAAAACTTATTCGTTTATCTCGTAGTCTAGCCATTAAACAAAAATCTGTCTGGTTATTGCACTCTTCCCTTTATTTGCGGTAAGTTTATGAGGAACATTTGTTTTTTGTTTTATCATAAACTTTTCGTTTTATTATTTAAAAAGTAAGTACAATATTATAGCACCGTCTTGTAAAATAGCAGGTGTGAGGTAATAAAATGAAGCAGCCAGATTTTAATGCATTTTTATAATATACAAAAAATTTTTTATGCTTACAAGAAACATTAATTCTTAGATATATTATTTTATATTTCAGCATTTTTACCTTCAACTAATATTTTATGTGATATTGTAGAAAATGAATAAACATCATACTAAATTGCCATCGGTTGTTATATCATTTGAATATAAGGATGTCAATGTATGAAAGGTAAAAGGTGTGGTAAATTTTTTTGTTTGAACTAATGAAATAAGGGCGATGCAGGGACACTTGTGTGTGAACCTTGTAACGTGTTACTAGAGGTATGTACAATATAGGTTTAGATTAATTTTGTGGATGCTTTATTTTGAACCAGATTTAAGTTAGCCCTTTTGCACGTTTTTAGTTTTACCTTTTACGATTGTTTAAACCACAATTATAGAAAAATTAACTAATTAGGAACCGCTAATATAATTTCTTTGTCTGAAAATTTATTACGTAGAGAATTGTCTTGCGCGTATTTTTCATTTGTAAAACGCCCTCATGAAGCGTTCGTCGCTAATTTATCAAATGTTTTTTTTTTATTAATGTTTAATTTAAATTGAGTTCATATATATATTGCTATCGAAAACAATAGATAAAATATAAGTTAAGAATGTTTAGTTCAGATTGTAAATTTGGGCGTTTTCATTCTATTTTTAGAACATATGAAGGGGATTTTTTTTAACAATGCAACAAGATGTAGAACGCTACTAAATTATTATTTGTTTTAAACCGTTTGTTTTTTTAAGGGTCGTTTACATCTATTTGAATTGAATTAACGTACGTAAAATTAAGAATTGGCAAATGTTTAACACCATTCCGCTAACACTTACGTATACATTCAAGTATAGATACGGAAAATTAACGTAGTATACGACATTGTTGGGTCAACTTCAAATTAAGAAGTTACTAAATAGTTTATTATGTTTGTGTGCAGTTTTACCATGAGTGATTGTAAAGTAATGTTCAATGAGAACTTCTTAAGCTAACTTAGTAAATGTAAGCGGAAAGCTTCGTGTATTCGTGCGTTGATTCTTATTTTTTTTTGTGTCTGCATTGATTTAGATTAACTGGATGTGAACGATACCTTACTCATGAATTCGTTTGTACTTAACTTTTACAAGTTGGGGAACGTTTTTGAATGAAGGCTGTTATCGATGTTGTTCTTTTGGATATATTGATTTAGTTTGAATCGGATGGGTGTATTTTAAGCCGCCTGGTAACGACCGTTGGTTGACTTAATTGTCCTACCTGGTTTTGTTGCAAGTGGGTAAGCTTGTACACCTCCACCGTTGAATTATTTGATATTTTGATTTAACAAACGTTGGGAGTGTTCGTCAGAAAGAGAGGTTCAAGCCGCCTGGCAACAACCGTTGGTTGACTATGTCCTAGCTGGTTTGATGCAAGTGGAGTAGCATGTCTCTCTCAATTTAACATGAAACTTTTACTATGACATTTATTGTCATTGAACTTATTATTTACCTGCTGATACAAAGAATATCAAAGCAGAGGTTATTGATTTATGATCTTGATTTTATTTGATGATATTTATTATGTATATGCAATGTATTGTTTTTTTTTTTTCTCTGTGTTTTTACTAACATTCGACAAACGAAGTCATGAGGCTATTTGATGATTATGTATCTCATAAGAATTGAAATATGATGAACATATATTGTTGCAGTGTTTTATTTAATTTGGTTAATATTTTGATTATTGACATTTTATGTGTTATGCCTTTGCGATTTGTGTGTTATTTGTGTATGTCCAATGTATTTTTAGGTTTTTCTTTTTGTAAGCAGCCTATGCAGGAATTAAATATTAAATGTTATTGTGGTTTGCATGTGAGTTTTATTTTAATTTTTTGGTTTATAATACATTATCCAAAGTGAATCAGTTCTCATTCAATCCGAATCTATCCAATTTTTGTAGAGAAATTAAAAATAATCACAACGTAGGACCCTTTTCCATTTATTTATTTGATGATTACAACTTTCTTTTTGTTAAGGCCAAATTTTATTAACTTTATTTTGGCATGGGTTACTGACTTCTAATTTATGTACTACCACATAGGTTAGTTGTCACCTCTGATACTCGTGACTTGTTTTGAAATTTTGTCATGCATGTATCACTACACTTTATTACTAACATTTGATTTTTTAATTAAAAGAAATACCTTTGTTTTTAATTGGTATAGAAAATATTTGTATTGTATTTGTTTGTAATTAAAGATCACGCAAAAAATCATTTGTTACTTTCCTTACCTATACTATGCCGATAGGAAAAATGTAGATACAAAAGTAATAAAACGTTTGATTATTTTTAGATCTTTTAGAGGAACGACGTTGTCAATTTTTTAAAACTTTCATATGTGTTTATGATGTTAGGTTGTCATAAGTGTTTAGATTTAGCTGAACATTATTTTCTTTAGTCTTGGTCTCGGTCATGGTACTTCTTTCGAAAATTTAACTCAACCTGTTTGCTCTAGTGGTTTTGGAAAAAGGTTAAATTAAATTGCCAGAAAACAAGTACGGGCGACCAAAAAAAATATCAGTTTTAAAATCTGAGAACAAATGAAAGACAATTCTACAAATGAAAATATGTTAAATACTCTAGGAGTTCCTAAACTGACTTATCTCCTTCGTACTACACCATTATCTAAATATAAACAGATTCTGCAATCATTTGCAAATCTTTTAAATCAGTATTATCCAATCTACTTCAGTCTTAGGGTACGGGGAGAAATTCTCGACACAGTTATTTAAACCAAATGATTCATCGAGCGTTATCTTTAGACAAAATTTCTTCTAGACTGGAACCAAGTGGTAGAAAACATTCAGTTAATTTTGCATGATAATTTGATTATTAAAAATTTAACAATATTTCATAATAATATTAACAAAACCTTTTAAAAGGAAAAGTTATTAGAAACTACAGTTAGTATACAGGGTGGCCTACTGAAAACAAAACAGACCATTTTTTGTAGCTGTTTTACATTTAAAAAAACTCGGATATGTCAATTTTTGTTGGGACACATCTTTCAAAAACAAAGATGACTCCAAAATATTAGCAGGGTGGCCCCGACAGCCCCAATGTCGGTAATCTTAAATAGCATGATGGGTCAACAAGTACATTATATAAAAGTCCTTTCAATTCTCTATACAATAAAATGCAACTTATTTTAAATAGGTGGCCTAAGGGTCCCCGACAGCCTTATTTTCGAAAATAATTTGTCAGGGCAAATTTTATCGTTAATGAATGTCTCTTGTAAACATGAATTAGCATTCCCGACCATACGAGGCATCTCTAAAAAGTATCCGATCTTTGGATAAAATATTAGGAATATCTGATCGAGTTGGGACCCTAATTCCCTATTGTAGTATTTTCTGACTTTCGTTTATTTTCGAATATAAGATTGTCGGGAACCGAAATGAGATGCATATTTACACATATAAAATCGTGGCCCGGTTTGTCTGTGTGTGTGTGTGTGTGTGTGTGTGTCTGTCTGTCTGTCTGTCTGTATGTTCGTCTTCTCCTTCGAAACGGCTAAACCGATTTTGGAGATTTATACGATCAAATTGTTTAGGAGATCCAGGCGCTGATCTTAGCAGGGTCACAAGTTGACCTGACTTTGACCTCTGACCTGGAGCAGTGACCTCACGTCTTTAATTTCAGGTTTGTCTAGATTAAGCCCATTTTCAAATGGGTTTGGTTACTAAGTAGCTGTATAAAAGAATTGAAAGGGGCTTTCATATAAAGTAATCGACCTGTCATGCCATTTAATATTTTCGACCACTTTGTTGATATTTTTTTGGAAGATGTCCCACTCTAAACAAAAATTGACATATCCGACCGTTTTTTTAAAGTGTAAGAAAAAACTGCCGGTTTCGTTTTCGATTGACCACCCTGTATATATATTTGTACTTTCAAGTGATGATTCTTTTGATAAGATTTAAAAATTAGTTTTATATGACAAGTTGAGGTTGGTTGTGGTCTGGTTTGAATGCTAGTGGTAAGTTGTCGAAAGTTTATTATCAAATAGAAGTGATATTTTCGTTAAGTTGTAGGTATGGTTTTATGGAAATGGACAAAAAGTGTCCTGTTATTTTTATTAATTTTGTTTACAATCGCCAGCTTTGGTTAAATTAAATACGGCGTTGAATTGGTTCAAGTGGTTTGTGATTTTTTGTTTTGAGGTCTAGTCAATTTTTTGTGCCGAAATGTTTATCCACTTTATAATCTCGTTATTTCTAATGTGCGTATTTTTTTTGATATATGATTTTATCAAAAAGGATTTGGCGAAAGAAACCTATCTGTAGAATAATAGCTATTTATGTGTAACGAGTCCATAATCTACGTTTTTATGGACGAGTCACAGAATTATGGAGGAGCGACGAAGGATCGAGGCCACAATTGTGGGAGGCTATAAAACGAGGTTATGGACGAGTTGCATACAATATTTTAGGGTCAACTGTATGATTTCACTCAAACAAATATCAACCGCAGAAATAATTTGTCATACCGACGTACATCTAGTCGTATTTGCTTGTATTTATAAATTGACAAATATTTTTTATTTTTGTTTAGTACAAACCATTTACTACCCTCGAACTTATTAAACAAATAAGTCCAGCAAAACAACTCCAACTTAATAGTAAGTCTAAGAGATACTATTGAACTAACACGGCACTGTTCAAGTCACGGAATAGTTAAAGATTTTATTGGAGCTACCTTTGCTTTTGAACACAACAGATTATATTAATGTTTTTTAATGCCTCTACGCTTTGCAAATACAAACATGCAACAAATGATGCATCACACAAAGCTCAATCAACACTTTATTTAGTCAAATTAATTCTGATTTACATATAAACCATTCTTTCTATAACGACTCTGGATTGTGCTCATCACTATCTAATTTTAGCGTCCATATTTTTTAAGGAATTATTTTTAAAAAGTCTTATTTTTTCG
This sequence comes from Abscondita cerata, assembly GCA_030710515.1. Classification (NCBI taxonomy): domain Eukaryota; kingdom Metazoa; phylum Arthropoda; class Insecta; order Coleoptera; family Lampyridae; genus Abscondita; species Abscondita cerata. The sequence continues at coordinate 233,768 of JALBCR010000595.1, forward strand.
GACAATTAAATATTTAACAACTAATTATATTCAACTGACTAGTTTTGGTTTATTGTTTTAACTTTCTTCATAGCTTTACATCTGTTTGTAGCTCTGAAGAAGGTTAACACAATAAACTGAAACTAGTCAGTTGAATATAATTAGTTGTTAAAGATTTAATTGTCAGAAAAAGCCAAAAAATCCCAACGAAGATTTATTTCAATATGAATGATGGAACTGCCTACTAGACCAAATAGCTAGTTGTTTTGTACTTTACTTTAAATGGTATCTATGTACAGGTCCGTAATAGGAAAATCCTTTATGAAACTCAAAAAAAATACTTAAATGGTAATAACCTGCGAAGTGTGATACACCGATGAATTTGGAATGAAAAGGGTTTTCAGAACATAATGTCAAAAAATAAGGGCCGTATTTAAGAAAAAAAAGTTGATAATGGTTCCATAAAAACAAAACGTCGGATTCAAAAATTAGTAACAATGCGTTAAACAAAATAAAAAATTGCTGTGAAGAAGTGTTATCGGAATTGATTTAGCTCCACTATTAAGGCCAGAAAAAATAAAAAGTAAAATCGAAAAATCAAAAGTTTTGAAAATATCTCAAAAACGTATAAAATTTTTGAAGGTCTCTAACCGCTATTATTTTGGCCCTTTGAGGGAGGCAACTTTTGTCCCATTTAATCAAGTCTGTATTTGCTTCCGTTTCGGAGATACCCATAGTGGCTCTCCTTATCTTGGACACAATGTATTTTCTTTGGAAATTTTAAAAAGTCTTAATTTTTAATCAAAACAAAGGTAATATTTATTCATTAATAATAATTTCCAACAGTCCAACGCTAATTTTAGTACTAGCGTAAAAATTGAAATTTTTAAACGAACAGAAAAGTATCTTAGGTAGGAGGGGTAAGGTGACGACAATATCCTTATTATACAGGGTGCTTATAAGATTAGGGGACACTCGGTAAAATATTTTCAAGATGACGACAATTTCGAATATACAGGAAGTAGATGTCAACTTCCTTATTTCAAATGGGAAACTCTGTATGTTATTACATTTTCATATTCTGCATAAAATTATGAATACTTTTTGTAAATAACATTAGTATACACTTAAATTCAACAGTTCTTCAGATATTTGAACTTTTATGTCAAAATAAGTTTCCAGACCAGAAAATAATGGTACTTTTTTTTTCATATACTACTCATACTTATTTGCTTTGAATTTTTTTCTCGTGGAAGGTGTATGTACTCTAATACCATGAAAATGAAATAATTCATTTATTGATAGATAGTGTTTGAAAAAGATAAACAAAATTTAATACGAAAAAACTTGTAAAACTTGCTTTTTTCAATATTTTTAAAAATTTAGTGTTATACCCAATGCTGTCTGTTAATTTATCGTTGTTGTTTTTCTCTTCTTTAATAGACCGCCAGATAATGACTGATTTTGCAATATTACTTTGTACCTTCTACCTTTTTGCATACGCAAATTATGGTTCACAGTATTTTTTAGCGGCTCTACGTGATATAACGTTTGCAATCGCTCGTGAAAAAAATGACCGCTTTTTTTTATTTTATCCAATCCGGCGTTGCTAAGGCATTAAAATATGTAACAAAAACGTGTCAATAATTTATTGACTGACGGTTTTAAAACTACAACAAAATTTTTATCTTAGTCTTCAATTTAAAAAAAATTTAAGCTAAAATAAAATTTTTTTTGTTGTCTCAAACCATCTATCAATAAATTCAAGACATGTTTTGTTGCATATTTTAATGTTTGAACACGGTGGATTGGTAAATAAATAAAAGCGATTTGCAAACGTTTTCGGCAAAATAAAGTGGATTAAATATTTTTAATTAAAAGGCGTTAATGTTGAAGGTAAAAAGTTAAGTCAAAATTTACATCACAAACATAGCATATGTGGCGCCCTCTAGAAAATACATCAAAATAAATGCTAGATTATGATTTCTCATATCCAGAAGCACATACTTTCAAATTTTTAAGTTATACATTAAAAACAGCAAACTCATAACAAAAAATAAATTATAAAATTCATCTTTGCCACCCTGCATCCTTTTTATTATCAACATTTTATTAAGGCTTGTTGGCCCAGATCGTAATATTTTGAAGTCAAGAATCTCCCATATCTCTATGTACCATTACTTACGGACCACCCGGTACATAAGTAAGTATAGCTCATTTTTACATGACTGGTTATTGATTACTTATACAATTAAACGGTCATAGGGTCCAACAAATTAATGCTGCTATTGTAAAGTCCGACAGCCCAAATATGAAATTTTGACGAGGTTATGTTTGCTCAGAAAAATAGCAGCAGCGGACTTGGCATTAGGAATCCACTAACCAACTTCCATGCGTCCTAAACTGGTAACTAAAGTCTAATTATAAAAAATAATAATTGTCATCCAATACTTGTATTAAATATAATTGTAACCGGTTTTGACTTTAAAAATACATAAATTATTCAGTCATCTTCTCAGCGATGGCCGTTTTGCTCGAGATTGACTCTTTGACATAGCTTTGTGCCATGGTTGTCGATTTCCCTCGATCTCGACTATGACGTTAGACCATACCAAGATCGCCTCCAACATCAGTCAATAAAGTTACTGACGTGCGTCAGTCAGTGTGTGTGTACGCCTCTGGTTCTGGTATATTCATAAAATCAGCTACTGCTGATGTATTTCGGATAGGGTATTTATTTATTAATGGTTGTACTGTGCATTTCTTATTTCTATAGCATAAAACAACCTCTTATAAGAAATATGTTTCGGTATTTGGTACACATGCCAACATATAGAATTCTTTATCTTCTACATTATGATTGACATGTTCAATAATTTACAACATCGACACCCACTTGACACACCCAAACTGGTAGGGTGCGACCTGTTTCGTAAAAAATTAGATTTCACTCGAATACCAAATTTGACCTACGTTTATTATCAAATATTTTTTATTATGCGCTTCTGCAAGAAACTATTGAATATGCTCTTTCAAAAACGTTTGATTTTTTATTCGTTCTTCATAAAACCGATTAACTTGCCATATCTTAACATGACATATTTTGTCCACATTGAAGAGGTCGCGAATCTTTTTTTAGCGTTTAAGAAGTAACCCAAAGCACATCTTTGCTTACCCCACAAACATCGTTTTTCTGTATCCAGTTAAATCACTTAATTCTTTGTAATAAGCATTTCTGGATTTTTCGGTATCAAACTTGATGTGACTTCTTCAACATCTCTCGCCTTTTACCTTTTAGAAGGTAACTTTTTTTCATCTCCAAGTGCTGGAGCAGGTTTCTTGCAGAATTCTTCTCAAATAATAATTTGCTGTCAACAGACGCACACCAAAACACAACAACGTGGCAATGAAATCATAGACTACAAACATATAAAATTTTCAGGTTTTGATGATTTTTCAAGAACTCTCACAGAACGAGATGTTGTATAAAACTACGTATTATCCTCGTATCTTATAAAGCAAATAAGTCGCGAGATAAGTGTTTAGCCACAAGAACTTATAGCCATTATGATTATTGTAAAATAGTCATAATGCATCTTTTTTGAAGGAAGTAAAAGAAAACAAAAATTTTTATTCATAAAAAGAAAAATAATCTAATATTATTCAAACTTAACATTGCAAGCACATATCTTACACTTAAAAAAACGCTTGGACAGGTCAATTTTGTTTGTAGGGGCATTTTCCGAAGACTAAAATATCAACAGGGTGGCCCTGGCAGCCTCCATGCGGAAAATCTTAAAAGGCATGATGGGTCGACAGGTACCTCTAATGAAAGTCCTTTCAATTATTTATTCAGTTATATGCACTTTATTTCGGTCAGACCGACAGACCTATTTTGGAAAATAAATAAAAATGAGAAAACTTGAATTTTTGCATGTTTTATTAATTTCTAGGAAAAGGAGGTCCTCGGGCTCTTTTAGATCTCCTTCTCGGAATCAAATATATTTGGTTGAAGTTCAAGTACCACTTGACCAGACGTTTTCGAGATGGGGACTGCCGTTAATTAATGTCCCTTGTAAACATGAATTGGTATTCTCGACCATATTGCAGTATTTTCTGACTTTTTTTTTTACTTTCGGAAATAGGGCTGTTGGGGGCCCTTGGACCCCCCTGACCAAAATAAGATATGTACAGCTGTATACAGAATGAAAGGGCTTTCATATGAGGTACCTGTCGACTCATCATGCCATTTCAGATTTTTGACATAGTGGCTGCCGGACCGATACTTTCTCTTAGGAAGATGTCACTCACCAAAAAAAATTAAACTGTCCAAGCGTTTCTTTTAAGTGTAAAATAATTAAATTAATAATAAAAAATTTACATTTTTTTAAACTACGCTGCAAAGGTAAACGCATGAAGTATTTTTATTACTTTACATCATAAAACATTTTTGAGTTTATTTTGAACAGGTGCAAACGCAATGTAATTCTTTTATTATTACCGTCTACTAATTTCTTGTCTTAAAATTATAACTAAATAATAATCATAAAAAAAATTTTAACCTACTGGCTATTGAACGTTATACTTTTGATATGTTTAAGCATTATTAGATTGTATAATGAAGTTCGGAATTTGTGATGTAACTTCAGAATTTATTAATCAACTTTGTCGCTGCTGGTCGACATAGGTAACATTTCAACAAACTTTGACGATATATTGTATACAGATATTAATGTAATTAATTTATTAATACAAACTATTTATATTTTTAAAAAATTTATATAGTTAATGTTACATGTTTTTAATTAACAAAAATTTAATTAATGATTTAATTATCGGCGCTCTGTTTGTACTGCTTAGACTCTTATCTAATATAATGCAATTAACAGGGCGTTGACCAAGGCGATAAAAATTTTATGTTATAGACGAATTTGTGATGTTAATGTTATTGCAATACCTATTTGTTCGGGCTTAAATGACTAGTCGTGTTTTAGTTTCGTAGTGATGTGACGGTAAAATTTAAGGTATTGTTGATTTTATTTTTGACAGTAAATTCCTAGATTCATTCAAAATTTGGAAATAGTAAGTTAATTTGTGTTTATTATCTAATACATGTGTATGATTCAAGACTAATGTCATACAATTAATGTTAAGCTTAAGCATTTTTATTGCCAACCTGCATTAATATGATACATGTGGCAGTAAAGTAGAACTTGAATCCACAGCACTTTATATGTAGTAAATTTTATTAACAAACCCAATTGTTACCGCTGTGCTGTCGAAAAGTGAATGTTTTTAGAAAATAATAAAAAAACACTTTTTTTATGGTTTCAGTTAGTTTTATATGCACCACGTCAGAAAAGTGTATTCATCAAACCACCCTATTATTCACCTCACTTGTTTCGCTCGCTCACTTAATAATTTCAGACTCACATTTACTGACTTGGTACATAAATAACTATAGGGTACTTATAAACAATTAAAGAAAATCAAACATATTCATAACCAAACAAGTTTTTTTCTTAAATTGTATGATTTAAATTATTTATCACTAAGTTTTTGGAAGTTCTTTTTGATATAAGGTTGTATAAGGTTACACCAAGTGGAAAAATGTCTGAGTTAAATGAGCCTTTTATATGTTTATAAGTAAGAGTACATAATTACTTCATAGCGATAAACATTTTTCTACTAATCTAATTTTCACGTTTCTAAATATTTTTACTCCATATCTTATGAAATAAGATGGGGAGTATACGACAGTGTCCAAACCGAAAATTTTAACACCCCTTTTTTCCGACGAAATAGAGTTAGTATGTTATAATGCAGCAAAAAAAATGTATGTTAAGAAAAAAACGTTGTTGGAATTTCTATTGTCTATAGCTTTTGTTTGAATTATTTTTTTTCTGAAACGCTTGTCGGGGTGATGTTGAGTTTTGCGGTAAACGCTTGTTTGATATGGAATGGCGCAACTTTCATATATTAACTTTTATAATGCTTTTATTTTTATACAGTAGTTGGTATATCTTATCCAATAATGTATTAATTAACACTGAAATAATAATAATAATAATAATAATAATAATAATATCAATAATTCCCTCAAGGAACCTGCATGACAGCAGGTACGGGCTTAGCGAACCCGGAGTTCCAAGCTCTTCGGTAAGGCAGGGGACCACTGTCGTATTAAATTCCTTTACGTTAGTACTACTTCTATTTATTTGGAAGTACGGCAGGACTCTGTGAATGTAGACTGTTTCCACCCTGTAAACTGGCAGAAGCTATAAAATGCAAACATGGATTTTATAGACATCCGTAATGTTTCGGATTATTAGAGGGTAGGGCTACCTCTAATGCGGTTTGCCAGCCCAACTTTGACGACCACGGCAAAAAATTGACAGATCTAAAGGTACACCCCTCATCAAATCCGGGTGATGCCGGTGGTGCACTTAAATCCACCACCACAAATCGGGAAAAAAACGTGCTATGCCGCGGTTCTGGATCGTAAGAAAGGAAAACGGGATTTTTGAAGAAAGTCCTTTTATGATCCAGAAACAGATTTTCGGGTATTTCGGTGAACCAAACATGACACGTAAAATTAAACTGTTTCAAGGAAGAAACAGTTTCACCGTCTCAAGCAAGTCGGATAAAAGTCATAAAAAAATTAGGTCAAACTTCGGTGTCAGTGAAACCTTACAAAAGAATAAATCAGAGCAGAGGTTTTGTCATTTCCAGGGATCTACTGAATTGTACGGTAGAAGAAATAGTAGAAGGTATGTCTGACAAAGGGATTATAAAAACGAGGCGAATAAAAACAAGAAAGAATAGTGCGTTAGAGGATACAGCTAGTTTTATCCTCATTTTCAACACACCCACAATTCTCTTATAAGTAAAAAAAACTGGGTTTTATTCATTGCTTATTAGATTGGACATACCGAACCCCTGTGATGTTTTAAACGTCAAACGTTTGGTCACACAACTATCAGATGCAGCAGGAAAGCCGTTTGTGTGTGTTAAATCTCCACACGAACTCAGTCGGTGTGAGGAACCTGTGGTGTGCATCGACTATAAAGGAAATCATCCTTCTCGCTCAAGAAACTGTCCTACATATAAAGAAGAGAAGGCAACTCATTAAGTGAAAGTACATGAAAATATTCTTTACCATGTTATCATGATTAGATTGTGGATGCATAAACTCGTAGAATGTTTGTCTTTCTAAATTAGTTAACGAGAACCTGAATAAGATACCTTCATCGACTGTGCCGGGTGTACAAATAATAAATCAATTACGTCGTTTAATGAATGCTGTTATAAATACTAAGAGGCAATTTGCGTATAGGCCATACTGCTACATAACAACATATGCTAGAAGAAGAAAACTGACCCCAATACCAAATGTGGAACATAAATATTGCTGTTATGCTATATATCCTGCGATAGTTTAAACATACGAGGATGTATTGATATCTAGTTAGCCTAGACCAGTTCCTTGCATAAACAAAATATTGCGTTACCATAGCAACGAACAATAACTTATTAGAAGTGTCAGTGTAAAGTTTGACGTCAAAAAAGTAAACCAAAGTCACGCAATAAATTAAATAAAAAAGATGTCCACCGAAATTGTGAAAATCGAAAAATTGGAGTATCGAGCCATCATCAAGTACCTGTATTTAAAAGGGTTAAGAGGTAAGCAAATTTACGAAGATATGCTTAATACCCTTGGTGATCAATGTCCTTCGTATGCGACCGTCAAAATTGGAATGCAAGTTTCAAAAGAGGTAAATTTTCCATTGAAGATGATGACCGATCGGGAAGGCCAGTTTCTGTGTCAGTCCCCTAAAATATCGATGCAGTTCATGACATGATTTTATCAGACCGTCGAATTGGGCTAAAACGGATATCTGAAGCACTGAATATTTCATACGAACGCGTTCATCATATGGTTCACGTCAATTTGGACATGAGAAAAATTGCTGCAAAATGGATCCCCAAATGTTTGAATGTTGACCAAAAGCGTGCAAGGGTAGAAGCATCGCGTTCGATCTGTGCTCGATTTGAAAACGATGTAGACTTCTTAAACCGAATTGTTACTATGGATGAGACTTGGGTACATTTCTACGATCCAGAAACAAAGCAACAATCGATGGAATGGCGACACTCTGGTTCTCCAAGACCTAAGAAGTTTCGTGTCCAAAAATCTGCTGGAAAAGTTCTTGCTTCAGTTTTTTGGGATTGCCATGGAGTAATCATGATTGATTTTTGGATAAGGGTAGAACAATAACTGGAGATTACTATTCGACATTACTGACCACTCTACGGGAAAATATTAAAGAGAAAAGACGCGGAAAGGTGTTTTGTTTTTGCAGGACAACGCCCCTGCACACAAATCTCATGTTGCCATGCAAAAATTTGTGATTTAGGGTTTGAATTACTAGAACACCCCCTTATTCACCCGATTTGGCTCCGTCCGACTATCACCTCTTTCCTCAACTGAAAAAAGTTTAAAAGGTCGTACATTTTCTTCCAACAAGGAGGTAATAGAAGCTGTGGAGGTCTGGTTTGCAGAGCAAGAAGAAACATTTTTTAAAGGTCTAGAGACGTTGCAGGTTCGCTGTAATAAATGTATCCAATTAAGAGAAGAATATGTTGAGTAATAAAATATTTTGACATTGAAATTTTGTTTGGTTCTATAGTAGGCTAAGAATTTTTCAATATATCCTCGTAATATTCATTTTTCTCCGTTAAAACTTTAATTATATCACTGTTTTTATTGATGTTATATATTATCATTTTTGGACAAGTGTGGTACTGTTCGATTAAATTCCAATTTAAATATTCCGATTACTTTGTAAATGTCATTTTTTTGTACATGATTTTGAGTTAGTGAGTTCTCTTTAGCGTTGTACTGTCGTTCTTTGTTTCTTACGTTACTCTATATCTTTGTATTCTCAACCAGCAAGTTGCTTTCTCGATTTTTGATGTGATTGCATGTAAACTTTATCTAGTATTTTTTATTCCAACAGATGTAGATATATCATTACATCTTAGCGTTTATGCTTTTTTAGTTTCTGTATCTACTCTATATTATCTTCAACTTTTTTATTATAATAATTGCGTCATTTATTATTCTACATGTGTTGGTCTGATTTTTCTCTTTTCTAGCTCTTTTCGTACATTTGTTGTTATACTTTCTTTACTTTTGTTCCGTTATTCGTCGTCGTTAAGTGTTACAAGATTTCTTTGAGTTTTTCATTTTATTTCCTCCATTGCTAGCCTTTCATTGTGTTGATGATGCAACTTAATTTCAGTGCAATTTTCTTTTATTTATTATTTTAACTCTTTGTTTGCGTTTTTCATTGCAACTTACACATGTATTATACGCAATACATGCTTGTGGTCAAGTGGTATAATTCCCTACAATTTTGTTTTCCCATTTGAGAGACTCGGGTTCAATCGCTGTAAGAGACGTCTGATTCACTCCTAAATTTATCCGCATAAACATATTAGTATCTACATACGTATAATACACGTCTATCCTTAACGGCCGAAACAAGTGTGTACTTTCTTCCAAGGGAATGAAAAACGTATGTTTGCTATTATACCGAATACAGCTCAATTAACTTTACTTCTATTTTTCATTTCCAATTTAAGATTTTCGAATTTTTCACATTTAAGGAATTTTGTAACGTTCTAGATGCGTCTTCGTTAGTTGTCGTCTTCCAAAAACTAGATTGGAAAAGTAACTTATTTCTGAATTAAATTTTTTAATACCGTGGTTTTTTCGTTTGCACGGTCTTCCTCTCCAACTTTTATAATTCATAAATTATATTACTTTCCTGCGTTTATTCCGTAAGTTTATTGTCGTCCACTTCTCGTTAAAGGTTTTGTAACTACAGGTACCATTACAAAAACTAATGCACATTTTCTGAGAAAAATAGATTTATTGATCGTGTCGATACAAATGCTTAATGTTCTTCAAAATACTCCCTTCCAGCATCAGTACACTAGTGGAGACGTGTCTGCAATGCCTGGAAGATACTGTAAAACTTCTTGAAGGGAACGTTGTAATATGGTTTTGGATGTTTACCATGGATACCCATTGCTTTTGTTTCAATTCTCTCTTCAATCGGGGAAACAAAAAAAAAGTAGCACGGAACTGTAATGGAGCTGGGCGGCGTTCCTCCTGGCAAAAAAATTGAAAACCGTGTGGACATTGTCATCGTGGAGCCTTAATGTATTTGATGTTGACCTTCACGCGGGTGACCCAGCGTTTTTAAACGTCTGCAGGTAAAAGGCTGAGTTGACAGTTTCTTCCTGCGTCTTGGACGTCAAAAAAGACAATGAGCAAAAAACTCAAATGAGCGCTTTTTTTTAGTAGATGGGGTGAGTTTGTGTGCAACTCGCTGTTTTGTTTCATTTTGAATCAAATCTAATAATTCCTGACAGCCCAAAACTCAAAGTCCTTTCCGAATATTTTCGGCCCAAGCTTTGCACAGTCTTTGTAGTGCAGTAAATAGAGATATATTTTTGACAAAATAATAGTAGAATACCACCTACGCCATGTAATTGTAAATAGTATAAAGTACCTTATATTTATGTTTTATACCAAAAATGAATTGTCATTATATAGCTAATTAACATTTAAATGCAAAGAAACGTGTTTTTTCTCAACTTTTTTTCCTGAATGAAAAGTAACGAACCAATGTTAATGGTATAAAAAGAAAAGTTGTAGAAGATAAGGATACAAATAAAATGACCACCAATTCGACTCGATCAGGTAATAACTTTCCGAGAAAATTCGGAAAAAGTTAAATATTTAGGTTTTTCTTTTAAAATTTTAGATCCGTCATTTTTTGAGATTCTTTCAGGAAATAGGAGGTAATAATGCGTACTTAGTGGGTGCCAAACTCTGCAATTGTCGGGCAATTAGTTTATACACAATTGAGATATAAATTTTTTAAAGCAAAATATTCAATCGAGGCTGAATGCTTGTGTGGTCGTCCGATTGTCAGAAATAAAAAAAAATTGTGAAGATGAAATAGAAAAGAACAAAACGTATATTCTCATTTTTCGATAAAATGATATTTAACATGCAAAAAATGCATGCAAAGATGATGACTGAAAATTACCGAATGCAAGAAAACAGAGAAGTAGTGGGAATACCCGTCCGCAGCGCGCTTATATAAATCACAATCCCCTCAAACGGCGCTAGCAGGCAAGTACCCCCACTACTCCGCCGTTTTCTCCACTCGGTCATTTTCAGTTATCTTTGCATGCATTTTTTGCATGTTAAATATCATTTTATCGAAATATGAGAATATACGTTTTGTTCCTCGGACTACTACACAAACATTCAGCCCCGATTGAATATAATAAATCGCAATAAACTAATTGCCCGACTATTGCAGAGTTTTGCACACACTAAGTACGTATTATTGCTTCCTATTTCCTGAAAGATTTATCCTACATTTCAAAAAATGAGGGATCGACGAATTTTAATAGAAAAACCCAAATATTTTACTTTTTCCAATTTTTTTCGGAAAGTTAATACCCGATCGAGTCGAATTGGTGCTCATTTTATTCGTATTTTATTTTCTATAACTTTTTTTTTATAATATTAACATTGGTCATTACTTTTCACTCAAGAAAGTAAAGTTAAGAAAAAACATGTTTCTTTGCATTTAAATGTTAATTAACTATATAATGACAACTCTTTTTCGGTATAAAACATTAATACAAGGTACTTTATATTATTTACTGTATCCTACTACTATTAATTTTGTCAAAAATTTACTTTTTATTTGCTCTATTGACTGGGGTATTGCGCATTTACAGATACTGGGTTACTGTCTAATGTACTGCAAGTGTGAATATTTTTAAGGTGTCCGCAATTTACTGAATGCTCAATCACGTTTTATTTTGTTCTGGCCGTTCCTGAGCGCCTAGAACGGGGTACGTCAGCGATCTTGTTCCGACTCTTCTTGAACGGTTTGTGTGAAAGTCTTTTGAAGCATCTGGAACCATTATTTCCAAGCCTCACACAAAACTTGATTCAAGTAAATGATCCCTCGGCGTGTTACAAAGTCGAAAAACACAATTCACATGGAAATGCGTTTTTCCATTAGAAGGGTAGCCCTCATGACATTTTTAGATCAGTTTTACTACACTTCCATGGCTAGTCGCGTCACAATAAAATCATGTGCATTACTTTTCTAATAGACTATGTAGTTACGAAAATTAAAAATTTATTTCCTCTTATCAGATGATTTTGGCTTCTGTTTTGAGAATATCAATCATGGTAACATCGGTCACTCTAATAGAGTAAAACTTTAATTCGAAAAAGGTTAAATTTCTTTTTTAAACTTTTTTTAACAAAACTTGAAAAAATATTGTTATAACACGTAACAAAACATGATTTTTTGTAACTCATTTGATATTGCTGCTTACAAAAATCATGGCTTTCGTCACTGTTAACATAAATAGCTAGTATTTAATAGGTAAAAATATGATTTATTACTTAAATTCACCCGTTTCGTCATTGGTTACAAAATAACTATTTTACCAGTACTTCCAAAACTGTTGAAAGCAAGGGTAAATTTTTCTAAATTCAATAAATATTGTTAGAATTCGTTATTCACAATATTGGTTTATTTATACAATTTAAAATGTTAAAGTTTTCTTTTACAATATAATCAAAAACCAATTTAATATCACTTTTATGCAACATTTAATGACACAAAAACCGCATTTAAATTACATAGGATTTATAACCCATAAATTAAAAAACTGTATCCGTTTATTTTAAAGCATTTGAAAATTCTGTTTTTTATTCTATACGTTAAGTTCGAATGCATCTCTACGAATGTAAATTGATTTCTACTTATAAATTACTGTCACTTTATATAAGTTAGTTTTTAAGTAAAAACTACACTCAGTTGAGAATATTTGGTTTACTTAGTGAAAGCAAATATGTTCAATTTGAATTATAAAATTAAATAACAAAAAACCGGACACCAACGGCATCATATTACTTTCTCGTTATAATCGATGTTCTTCCGTATATTTGTTTAACAACCGAACACTTCCTGCAGCAATAAAACATAATTGATGGATTTGAATAAACTTTTACCGGACTTAAATTATGAAATCGATTGTATAGACTAGAGTAATTTTTTTATTTAAAGAAGAGTAAAAAATATAAAAATAAGGTACAGGATTTAACAATCACAAAAGAATTACAATAAAAATGAAATTAAATTAACAATCGTCTATCAGTGGTGGAAGTCTAACCCGTGTCCTCCAAATCCACCGTCAAATCCTCCAAAACTGTGGTGATGTTCTTTGATGAAGACTGGTACCTTCTTTTCAATAACTACTGGTACTTTAACGGGGTATGGTACGGGTTTGTGAACTGGGTATGGTACTGGTTTATGTACTGGGTATGGAACTGGGTGAGGTACTGGTACTTTGACTGGTACTTTAACTGGGTATGGTACTGGTTTTTCTACTGGGTAGGGAACTGGTTTCTCTACTGGAACTGGGTATGGTTTTGGCACATGAACTGGGTAATGTTTAATAACTGGTACGGGTACTTTAACTGGATACGGCACTGGTACTTTCTTTTCGATGTGAACTGGGTACGGTGCTGGAACTGGTACTTTAACCGTTTTTTCAATAGTTACAGACTTAATGTGGCCATGATCTTCAAATCCACCTCCAAAACCTCCATCAAATCCTCCTCCTAATTCTAAGCCACCACCATGACCACCCAATTCGAAACCACCGAAATCATCACCATGACCATAACCCAAATCGAGCAGTCCTCTTTTATCTTGTTTCTTTTCGGTTTCAGCTACTTTTGCATCTTCTACAGCCTTCTTCTCTTCTGCGGGCAGTGCAGAAATGAGAACTAAGCCAGCAAAAAATGCTACTACGCAGACCTTTAATTAAAAATAAATTTTTTACTATTGTTATAGGTTAAAATTAAACCTTACTTACTTGAACCTTCATATTTGTACCCGTAAATACTGATAAACAACGACTGTTGGATTAATCTTAAGAAGTAAGCGCATTTATACTTAACACTACCATGGCTTCTTGTGAAATTTCATGCATAACATCCCCTCCTAGCGTGTGTTAACATCCAACTCTTATAATCGTAGAAATAATTAACATTTCCTATTACTTACATTGAATTCCGGTCGAAGAAGAAAATTTCCTTCTACAAGTTCGATTTGAGCGTGAACATTTACATGTTAAACGGTTGAATGCATCAAATATGAAGTTGCTTGATTTCTAATAGAATTTTGTTGAGAAAAAATAACGTTCTACATAAATTGCGTAAATAAATGTATGCCGAAGAAGTACAAATGTTACTATCATTTATTTCCTCAATTTCACTATCAGAATTACACACTTTCTTGATCTATTTTAACCGTATTTAAAATTGTATCCAATTTTATTATGTAATACGTAATTTTGTAATGTTTATTATTAAGGTCAGTATCAAAATATTGAGTTGTGAAAGCGGCTGAAAATACGTTTGTTTACCTTTTAAATACGAACTTCATTCATTATACGATTTAATTTAGAACAATATGTGGTGCAAACGCCTTAGCTTAATAATGCAATAGCTGTTAATTACAACGGTAATTATGAACAAAGAATAAGATGCGTAGCGATCTTTCATTAATAAACGCAATTGCGGTTTCTATTATGCATCGGGTTGTTGATTTCGGATAATTTTTAAATTGTCTTCTTATGCAATGAAAATACTTAATTAAATTTTTTTTCATTCTCCTTTCTAAATTAGTAAATCTATTATTGATGATTCCTTTTCCGATTTTATATACAAGACAACAAAAAATGTAAAAACTCTTATGCTTTTATTCAAATTTCAAGAGCGTTTTTATTCCTTAAGATTTAAAATGCAATACTTTGCGAACGTTTTATTTTAGTTAATTATTAAAATTAAAAAAATGACATTGCATAAATCACTAATTTCGCATACGCGCCTCAATTAATTTTTTTTTATTTACGTAATACTATAATATCTAATCCTGCGTAATTGATGAACGATTTCTCAGTTTATGTGTTACAAGTTACAGCGACTAATTGGAAATGGAGCAACAATAAAAAGATCAATTGAATGACTAAAATCCAATTAGGATCTTACGCAAATCGATGGAAATTTTTCTCCTTTTACTTTTACCGTTTGTTTGAAATTCTGATGATTTAGAAAAAAAAGACAAATGCAGAGATTTCTGTATTAATAATCCTTCAACGTATTTATAATGTGTACGTGGGCATATTAATTACTGTAAATTTCTCTTCTTAATGCACGATTTAATCGTGAAACGATGACTCAACAGGTAGCTCCTGAATAGTAAGATTAATGTTTCTACGATTATTATGTTTTAATTTTGATGTAGGACGATAATATGAACCACTATAATTCATTAAAAAACAATTTGTCGTGAGTCGTATATAAACAACTCCTTCGAGCCGAAGGTTTATACACAACCGCAAAGCAAGAGTGCTGCTCGAATTATATAAATACTTTTTATACGATCATAAATAAAAAAAACGAAGAAATCTTGTAACATTAGAATAAACTTCAATGATTAATTTGAATACATTCGTTCTCACAATTCGTTAAAAATCAGTTATAAAATATTACATAGGGTAATTCCGGGTGAGATGGCCCTGCGGGTGAGATGACTCCTTTGTCTATTTTTCCAACATATTCAAATTTTCCGCTGTAGTTGCTAGTGTATGAAGTTATGTTCAAGACGCGAACGCGACATCGGTTAGTGCAGGTTTATTCCATAAGTTAGGTAAGTTATTGATGATAATATGATTTGCTACCACCAGAAACTTTTTGGGTGCTGTTTAATTTGTAATTGATTTATGTTTTACGAAAGAAAAATCACTTTTTGTTGATATAATGTGTTAATGTGGCACCAAGAGGTTAGGTTTCCATTGGCGAGCTTGTATTTTGCCGAACCCTTATTGAAAAAAAACAAGTGGGCTATCTCTCCCGCACAATCGGGTTAGATGGCTCTGTATTCTAGGGGATAGTTGGCCCATTTAAAAACTAGGTATTCAGTTGTTACTCCACATCATTATATGATGGGGAGTTATGCGGCGGTTTCTAAACTGAAAATTTTGACTCCCTTTTAGTATGAAGCAAAAAAAATTTTTTGTCTTTAGGCCGGCCGGCCGTCCGTCCGTATGTAAACAAAATTACGACTAAACCACCAGTTCGATTTTCATGAAACTTAGCATGTAGGTGTTATTTATAATTTACAAGATCTGATTAGTTTTGGGAATAATCCATTGAGCCAAAACAGCAGTTTTTCTTATTTTTAGATTATTTTCAAAAATATTAATTTTTAAATATTTCGTTAAATAAATGTTGTTTGTAATTCATTTCTACACAACTTTTATTTAAACTATTTTTGGATCTGACAAGTAATTACTAAGATATGGTTATCACGTGACATTAATTGTTTTAATTATATCTCCAAAAGTATTAATGGTAGAAAAAAGTTATAGAAAGAAATTTATTGTAAATTACATTATGTAGGTATAATTTTTGTTTGAACTTTTTTTCTACAACGCAAATTTCGAGCAACATTTTTTTTTCAAATCGAATTTTCTATATATATATACTCTTGTAAAGTTTAATATTTAGGTTTTTTTTTTTAAAATTTTAGATCCGTCATTTTTTGAGATTCTTTTAGGAAATAGGAGGTAATAATGCGTACTTAGTGGGTGCCAAACTATTGCAGAGTTTGCACACACTAAGTACGTATTATTGCTTCCTATTTTCTGAAAGATTTATCCTACATTTCAAAAAATGAGGGATTGACGAATTTTAAAAGAAAAACCCAAATACTTTACTTTTTCCGATTTTTCTCGGAAAGTTATTACCCGATCGAGTCGAATTGGTGCTCATTTTATTCGTATTTTATCTTCTATAACATTTTTTACAGTATTAACATAGATCATTACTTTTCACTCAAGAAAATAAAGTTAAGAAAAAACACGTTTCTTTGCATTTAAATGTTAATTAACTATATAATGACAACTCATTTTCGGTATAAAAAATGAATACAAGCTACTTTATATTATTTACAATTACATGGCGTAGGCTGTATCCTACTATTAATTTTGTCAAAAATTTACTTATTATTTGCTCTATTGACTGGGGTATTGCGCATTTACAGATACTGGGTTACTGTCTAATGTACTGCAAGTGTGAACATGTTTAAGGTGTCCTGCAATTTACTGAATGCTCAATCACGTTTTATTTTGTTCTGGCCGTTCCTGAGCGCCTAGAACGGGGTACGTCGGCGATCTTCTTTCGACCCTTCTTGAACGGTTTGTGTGAAAGTCTTTTGAAGCATCTGGAACCATTATTTCCAAGCCTCACACAAAACTTGATTCTAGTAAATGATCCCTCGGCGTGTTACAAAGTCGAAAAACACAATTCACATGGAAATGCGTTTTTCCATTAGAAGGTAGCCCTCATGACATTTTAGATCAGTTTTCCTACACTTCCATGGCTAGTCGCGTCACAATAAAATCATGTGCATTACTTTTATAATAGACCATGTAGTTACGAAAAGTAAAATTTATTCCTTCTTATCAGATGATTTTGGCTTCTGTTTTGAGAATATCAATCATGGTAACATCAGTCACTCTAATAGATTAAAACTTTAATTCGAAAAAGGTTAAACTTCTTTTTTAAACTTTTTTTTTCAAAACTTGAAAAAATATTGTTCTAACACGTAACAAAACATGATTTTTTTTGTAACTCATTTGATATTGCTGCTTACAAAAATCTTGGCTTTCGTCACTGTTAACATAAATAGCTAGTATTTAATAGGTAAAAAATATGATTTATTACTGATATTCACCCATTTCGTCATTGGTTACAAAATAACTATTTTATCAGTACTTCCAAAACCGTTGAATACAGATTACCTACATAGTTTTTCTTATTTTTAGATTATTTTCAAAATATTAATTTTTTTAAATATTTCGTTAAATAAATGTTGTTTGTAATTCATTTCTACACAACTTTTATTTAAACTATTTTGGATCTGACAAGTAATTACTAAGATATGGTTATCACGTGACATTAATTGTTTTAATTATATCTATTAATGGTAGAAAAAAGTTATAGAAAGAAATTTATTGTAAATTACATTATGTAGGTATAATTTTGTTTGAACTTTTTTTTTCTACAACGCAAATTTCGAGCAACATTTTTTTTTTCAAATCGAATTTTCTATATATATATATACTCTTGTTTTATTTTTTTTAGCAACATGCCGACCGAATATAAACGAAAACAAAACAATTGCAGAGGGTTATGGACACAAGAAGCACTTTTGAATGCTACTGAAGCAGTTCGAAGTGGCAGAATGGGTGTCAATGCTGCTTCCAGAAACTTCGGTGTCCCGGCTCCTACTTTGAGAAGAAGAATAAAAATAATGACTTATCAAAAAGCTTTAGGACCTTCTTCAGTGTTAGGAAATGCGAACGAGGAAAAACTTAAAACTCACATCATTAAGCTCCAAAAGTTCGGTTTTGCACCAACCCGCGAAGATGTACGATCGATGGCATTTCATTTGGCAGAAAATTTGGGCATAAAGCATACATTTAATAAGAACAAAGAACTAGCAGGTTATGACTGGCTCAATATGTTTTAAAACGCCATCCTGACCTAAGTGTTCGAAAATCAGAAGGGGTTTCACTTGCCCGCTGCCAAGGCATGAACAAGGTGGAAGTTCAGTCATATTTCCAGCTTTTAGAAAAATTTTGCTTGAAAATGATATTATGAACAAGCCATCAAATATTTTTAATATGGACGAAACAGGATTGCAATTAAATAATAAAACCGGATTTGTCATTGCCCAAAAGGGTTCCAAAAATGTTGCAGCAGTTACTTCAGCAGAAAAGGGAAACTATCACCGTTATTTCCTGCTGTAATGCAGAAGGCTCCTTCTTACCACCTGCTTGTATTTTTAAAGGCAAAAACAAAAATCCGAATTTGAAGATGGAATGCCTCCCGGTTCGGCTGTATATATGAATCAAAAGTCTGCTTATATTAGCACCGATTTGTTTTGAACTGGTTGAGAACACATTTCGTCCCTAGGAAGCCAAATGGAAAAGTTCTTTTGATTTTGGATGGACACGCAACACATTGCAACTCCGTTGAAATGCTGGAATACGCGGATGCTTGTGGAATAATATTGCTGTGCCTTCCAAGTCACACTACGCAATTTTGCAACCATTAGACCGAGCATTTTTTAAAGTTTAAAATCAAACTATGCCAAAGCTTGTAATTTGTATATTAAAACAAATCCAACTAGAAAATCAACAGAATGGTATTTGGGAAACTTTTAGCAGATGCATGGTCCAAATCAGCCACGGTAGAGAATGGGGTCTCAGCGTTTAAGGCAACTGGAATCCATCCATATAACCCTAACGCCATTCAGAGTATGCCTTCTTGAATGATGAATCTGAACCTAGACAACATTTGCCGGATGCTGTAGAAGAAAACATGGACAAAATTATTGAAGAACGCCCTTCGCCTGGTTCATCACAATCAGCTGTTAATGAAAATGAAGTAACTCCTACTAAAGATACACCAGGGACAATGTTGAATAAAATAAATCCTGTTCCTAGTACGTCACGTGGTGTTCAGGAAACCAGAAAACGTAGTAAACAGGTAGCAGCAATTTTAACCTCATTTGACAACATTGGAAATAGAAAAAGCGTAGAAGCAAAAACGTATGCTAGAAGAACGTAAAGTGGCTAAACTAGCAAAACGTGATAAAGATTCGAGCAAGAAGTCCAAACTTAAAAAGTTGTAGATGAGTCGTCTTCCGATGAAAATTCTGACTTTGTTTCCCAAGAGTCTGATGATAGTCCTGAGGATGACGACACTACTGAATGCGTGGGATGTGGAGAACAGTACTCCTCTACATCGAAACAAGACGATTGGATTAAGTGTATGAACTGTAAAAATGGTTCCACGATGGATGCTCAAAATTTATGAATATTTGCCATTCTTGTGGAAAAGTTTTAGCTTTAAAAAAAATAAAATGTAGTTCTATTTTCTTCCAAATATTAGCTTTCTATTGGGCCATAATACCTAAGTAGTGGGTCATCTCACCCGGACAATCCGGGATAGATGGCTCTATGCAAGGGTTGCAATTTATTTGTGTTTTGCAAAAATGTATGACATTTTCTGTATTTTCCATTAAAATACCATTTTATAATGTTTTTACTTTTACAAATATTTTTTCTGTCTGGATACCACTTAAATTTACAATGTCCTAATTAAAAGAAAAAAAGTGGGTCATCTCTCCCCGACTTACCCTATCACCGTTCAATCGATTGCTACCTTTGAAATTTTTACGTTCTCATTTTTATTATTTCAATTTTTCCATCGTAACTACGGCATCGACACTACCTTAAATAAAAACAAATTTGATCCCAAAACTAGATCTATATACAGCGCCATCCCCAAGTCCGCACCAAATGGGAAACTTTTTTATTATGCGTTTTTCGATAAAATTATTCTTTATAAAAAGTTTGTGCATCCTCTCAAACTAAAAATGCACCACCACAATGTTGCGAAAAGACGCGTAATATACGAGGTGCATTCGAAAATTTAATTTTGAGTCAAAGTAAAGTGCCCCCCATTTCAGTAAATATCAAGAAAATGTATTTAAAGAATATGTTCTTCATTTAAAAAACATCAAGATTTGAAGTCATGGCCATCTAAGAGAAATTTTAACTGTGCATATTGCGGGATAGACATATTGAGATGTAATTTAATTTGGATGTTTAGTGCCTCAATATTATTGAAAATGATATTCTTGTTATAAGATACTGACTTGTTTTCAGCAATTTTTGGTGTCAACAAAAACTATGCACCAAAAAGTTTTTCTAATGAATAAAAATATTGACCATAATTAGCACAATAATTGGGCAATTTGTAAATTACAAACTTTTTAATAAACGGTTGTATACAAGATATCGTTTAATTATCATTTAAAGCAAATCTTTTTTCTTATAGCCACCATTTTAAAAGAATTGGAAAAAATTAAATTTTTTTCTAGATGGCAATGACTTCAAATCTTAATGTATTTTTTAATGATGAACAACTTTTTCAAATAAAATTTTTTAATATTTACTGAAATAAGAGTACTTTACTCTTGACTCAAAATTAAATTTTTGAATGCACCTTGTACATTACGCGTCTTACGCCACATTTTGTTGATGTATTTTTAGTTTTAGAGGATGCACAAACTTTTATAAAGAGAAACTTTTTATCGAAAAACCCATAATAAATAAGTTTCCCATTTGGTGCGGACTTTGGGGATGACCCTCTGTAGACACAATTTATGTTTTGTGAATGTTTTTGAAATTATTGATGACCTCTATCATGAAAAACTAAAATTTTTTGTTACTCCTGAATAGTCCCTAAAACGACGAAACAGGTGTAAAGTGGTTTTTAGCACACGATTTGAGAGTTGTTTAAGTCATCGTTTCGTTGATATTAATTATAAACAAAAACGCATTAAATCAATATAGCTTAAGATTTTTGTTTACTAAAATGTTATTTTTATATATGGTGAGTTATGATTAATATTAATTACTTTTATTGACCAGTTTTCTTTTTGTTGGGAACTTCTTTTGGGTCGAAGTATAATAAAAAACGAATGTATATTTTTATCAATGCTACGTTATCTCTTAGATCGTTATGTCATTAAAATTATTATCTAGTGATTTAACACTAGTTTTGATTAAACCCCAATATGTTTGAGGAAAAAGTCGGCAAAAACTATCCTAAAATAGATATTTTTTTGTTATAAATATCTCTCTATAAAACTAGTTCATAATTAATAATAATTAGAAGAATTTAATCTATTTTTGTTAATTATTTTGTTATTTATGACTATTTTATTATAGCTTTTACACTTTATATTTTTATTCTAGACCATTTAATCATGACTAAAAATGATGATTACTCTTTTCTTCATTTTAGAAAATAGTATGATATACAGGGTGGCCCACAGAAAACGAAACGCGCAGTTTTTGGAGCTATCTTACACGTTCAAAAAAAACGTTCGGACACGTTTATTTAGAGAGGGACACCTTCCAAAGGCAAAGTTGACTCCAAAATATCAACAGGGTGGCCCCGGCAGCCCTCATATCGAAAATCTTAAATGGCACGATGGGTCGACAGGTACCTCATATGAAAGCACTTTTAATTCTCTGTATGAATCTTATATCGGTGAGGTTGCCCTATTTTTGAAAATACTGCAATATGGTCGAGAATGCCAATTCATGTTTACAAGTAACATTCATTAACGTTAACTTTTGCCCTGACCAATAAACAGGTTGCCCCGCAGCCACCATCTCAAAGATTTTAATGTACAGGGCGAGTTAAGTGGCTCTTCATATGAAAGATATTTATAATTCCCTATTCCGCCAAACGTCCTTTTCTTAGAAAACAATAAAAATGCATCTACTTGACCGTGATGCCCTAAATCAATAACTAATTATTATTTTTAACAAATAAATTACTAAACTGAAACAAATCATCTTTTTTTTGCACAGAGCATTAAGTTTTATTAGCACAAAATGTCTGTGATTGCAAAAAATCATACAAAATCATACGTATGACGTGTCACTCCACCCCCATCCCAATTAACATTTTTGACAAAGAAGCTGCCCCTGTTGCATCTACAGAGAAATTTTATCAATACAAAGGGTATACTTTAAACTTAAATTGATCTTACCAACTAGTTCAGCATTTTTTGCATTTTCTACTGTTTATTAAGAAAGGAGGTCCTTGGGCTTTCTTCGCGGAATAAAATGTATTTGGTTGAATAGATGATTACAAAACTTTTCATATGAGGTGCCACTTAACTGGCCATGTAAAATAAGATTTTCGAGATGGGGTCTGCCGGAGCACTATGTTCTTTTGTCAGAGCAAAATTTAACGTTAATGAATGTTCCTTATAAACATGAATTGGCATTCTCGACCATATTGCAGTACTTTCCGATTTTTTATTTTCAAAAATAGATGTTTGAGGACTTTTGGACAACTTCACCAATTGAAGGGACTTTCTATGAGGTACCTGTCGACCCATCAAGTTATTTAAGGTTTTTGACATAGGGGCTGCCGGGGCCACTCTGTTGATACTCGGGGTCAACTTTGTCTTCGGAAGATGTCGCCCTCTAAACAAAAATTGACCTAACCAAGCGTTTTTTTTTTAAAGAATACGATAGCTTCAAAAAACGGTCTGTTTCTTTTTTGGTGGGCCACCTTGTATAAAGATTTGTTGTTTACAGAACTTGAGCATGACAAAAGCCTCAATTCGTCGATTTTGTGTAACAATCTCTATTTTTTAATAAGATGTATCTGTCTATGTAGCAAGGAAATTATAAAAATTTGTGATTTAACAAGAAACAATGAAATTATCTTTTGATTGTTTTCATATACGGGATGTTTTAAAACGCCAACCCTAACAATTATTATAAAAAAACTAGCATTAATTTATTAGACTAATAGTAATCCCATAAGCAATGTAGTATTTAGTAACACTCACAATTAAATGTTGATGGTCAATATCTCATATACCTTTCTTGTCGCTCATCTTAATCTGATGATTCTTTGTCTTTTTCGGCGTTTTCTTTGCACTTCCTCTGTATTTTCCTATGTCAAAGTTCTCTAACTTTTCTTTGAATTATTTCCTTATCTCTAACATCAAAATCGACAGCGGTTGACTCCACATTTTTATTTTAATGCAACCCCGTTAGTGATACACCAAAGTTAACGCTACCATACGACGGGTTTGATCGTGTCATCAAACGGAAAAAATCTAATAAAAATTATTATAATCTTTGTTCTTTAAAAATAAACAAAAGATGCGGTTACATACTACCCATTAATAATTAACTCAAATTAAATTCCTTCCCTCAATATTTTTCTCCTCTCCAACACTTCCCTCATCCAATCCGCTCCTTCTCCTCTTTTTACTTAATAACGCTTTCCATTCCTTCTCCTCCGGCTTTAACTTTTTACATTCTTCTCTCAAGTTTTTTGCATTTTCCCAACCTTTCCCACACAGTCAGGATTTTTTTTTTATCATTCAAGTAATACTTATTCTCCCCCTTTTTATTCCCCATTTGAAATTTTCTTTTCTCCTGTATACTCCTTTCATCCGTTAGATATCTCGGTTTCTCCTTAGTTATTGAATCCTTATGTTTTTCATTATATTTACTGTTTTGTATCTTTGTTCTTCTTTCCTGTGTCTGGGTACTTTTGTCTTTCTTTATTATTTTCTCTTCTACATCGTTTCACCTCGTTCTTTGCATAACCTACTTTTTCGAAAGTCGAAATGAAATTCATGGAATTATTTACATTTTATTTTATTTAATGAAAATTGTCTGATCTTAAACGCTAAATATTGTGAAATAAGCGTTAATTAATGTATTTTAGAATTACCTAGATGCCTCCTACCTGTAGTTAACGTATGCCCGTTTCTCAGTGAAACACCTTGTATAACCCAAATATTTCCACTCATTTACACTTTTTATTTTCTCATCTCCCTACAACCACGTTCCTTTTTTACTCTCTTCCTCTTGTTTTTAGAAACTTTATTATTTTTGTTTTTGACACATTGGTCCTTAGTTTCTTTCTTTGTAGGTATAGTTTTGGTACTCTAATTTTTTTTAATTTTTTTTGCCACACCATTACATTATCTGCATGTGCCAGGAGCCATACCTTTATTTTATCCATCACCACTCCCATTTTTGAATTTTTTAACTCATCTTCCAAATCACCAATGTGTTAGGTAAACATGCGGCAAAAATTCAATGGGGTTTTCCTTGGCCTAATCTAAGAATATTTTGTCCTATGATGATTTCCTAAACACCTCTTTATTTCGAAGATACAGGGTGAACAAAATGTGCCACAGTAACAATATTAATGTAAATAAAAGTATGACGTACGCCAATGAGTTTGTCAAGTAAAAAAATTAAATGACGTTTAGCTGTTTGATGTGTCACATTTGTATAAAGTGAGTGACGTTTAGGTCTTTTACGATGTCTTTAATAGTTAGTGAAGTCCGCTATTATGAATCACTATACGAACGCCGAGATGACTGACATGCACTTCATGTATGGACTTGACGAGAAGATTGAATGCTTGTATCCATGCTGGAGGAAGTCATTTCGAACATTTATTGTAGATTGATCAACTTTACATTTATTTTTGATATTAAATATTGTTACTGTCGCAAATTTGTTCACTCTGTATCTTCGAAATAAAGAGGTGTTTAGGAAATCATCATAGGACAAAATATTCTTAGATTACGCCAAGGAAAAACCCCTTGAATTTTTGCCGCATGTTTACCTAATACCCTGTATATTGAAAATAGGCTCGGACTCTGCGGACATCCCTGCCTTAATCCATTTTTCGTCCAAAAAGACCCAAATCTCCTTTCACTCATATTCTACACTTTGTTTCCTGGTATATCTCCTTAATTGCATTCACCAAATCTTGACTTATATTCTTTTCCTTCAAAACTCTCTACATGATTTTCCTGTCCACATTGTCACAAAAAAACGTCACCATACGACGGTCTTTATCGCAAAAATTTAGATTTTTTTGGATATTAAACAAAAAAAAGAAATTTCTATTAAATAAATCAAAGCTGCTGCATTCATGGATGACGACATGGTCGACCCAAATTCAACCATTGAACCTACACTACAAGTTCACCAACCACCAAGACCTATTCTATCAGTTCCAACAACAAGAAACAAGTTACTTTCACAGACCAGCAATCTTCTAAACTAAACCATCGAAGTTTAGACGACTACTTGTGCCATAGAGGATCATACACTTTCCTTTCCTGCCACTCTACTTTTAATCTAAATGTTTCATTTAGTTTTTAAATGCTGCACGTTACTCAATAGTATTATTAATATGTTTGTATCAAAACACTTTATTTAAATAAATTTTAGTGTCTGCTTCTTTGTGAGCAGATCACATTATCATTAACATTAACCAAAAATTCTTAACATTATTTTGTGTTTAATAATGGGTGCAATTTTATTTTCTGACCAGAAGGATAAAAAAAATTAACCAATACTTTTTTGAATTTACTACTTCGCAATTTTTTATAAATTCAACAGGTGTCACTTGATATGAGTATCAACGAACTTTGGGATTATTATTTCTTGAGTATAAACACATAACTGTTGCAAATGGGTCCACGTTTTGGATGACCACCAATTTTTGTTATTTTACCCTTGGCATTGCTTTAGACAAACACCATTAGGAAACGAATTGAGTGAATTGTGAACTTGCAATTGGTAAATTTTCAAGCATGGCTTCGATTACGAAGATTCAAAATATACTTTTACCCTTTATAGGTACACTAAGCATTTCAAATTATTTTCAAACGATTCTTATACACACTGTAAAAAAAGTTATAATATGACAATTTTGTAAAATATAAAAATTGTTTAAAAATACATTCATAAATTTAAATTGTTGTTAAAATAATGTATGATGCAAAATCTTCTAAGCCCATCAAAAATTAAAAATTTTAAATGTGTTTTGTTAAAAATTAAAGCGTTTTAGAAAAAGGCAGTCTTTGTGTATATATTAGTTAAATCTAAATGCAAAGATGTTCGACTTAAACTTTCTTTAATAATAATATTAATAAAGCGTAAAGAACTTCCTAGTCGATCAATGATTCAAACACGTTGAAAAAATTTATAATTTTACAACAATTTATTTAATATTAGCGAATAAATTATATTACATATAAAGAACAATCTTAACGTTATCAAACCGACACCTTCTCTTTTTTAAACTTGTATTAGAAAGTTAATCTATAAATCTTATTAATAACTTTAATAGGTTCAGATATATGAAATGACACATTAAAAACAGTAACGTATAATGAAATATATTTTAAATAATTTTTCCAAAATGTTTACGTTCTTAATCACAGTTTTTACAAAAATTGTTGATTTGAAGTCTCTTGATTGTTTTCAATTGTTCAACTTTCTTCTTTTAGTGAAGGAATTGAATAGGTTTTTAAATATTACAATGCTATTAAGAATTAAATTAAAATTCTAGTTATTCTGTTCTAAATATGTCAATTTTATTAAATTATCTTTGATTCTATTACTTACTTATTTTTGTGAAAGGGAAACATATCAAAAATTATCACAATTCCAAAAAACGGTAACGGTATAATTTTAAACGCTTTAAGCGTAAGATAATTAAATTTTTAGTTTCCTTTAGATAATGACTACTTTTATTACCCACTTCCTATTGGTCCGCTACTTATGGGAACCGAATCAGTGATTGAAAATTGATCTTTTAAGATGAAAAGTAAAAGACAACACCAACTTAGTGCTCATAAAATAATTTTTATTTGTTCAAGGTATTTTGCTAATAATAGTAAAATTTCGATTGTATTACGTTTGTGAATTATTAATAAATAAATAAATATTTATTTACCTACGATAAATATCTTATGTATTGATGTGTAATTTTAAGTTATTGGTGATATTTTATTTTATATCCTCAGTAGAACACAACCTTGGTGCTATATGGGCTCTACATTATTTTCCAATATTGGTGTTACATAAAGATGTGAACATTTACCAACTTTTTGCTAGTATTATTTACATTAAATAACAATATCTTGCCAACATTGCCTACCAACTTTGGTTGGCAATATTAAGCCGAGATTTAGCCAATATGGCAAAGATGAAGTTTCCAACATTTAACCGACATAGGACCAACATTGAAATCTTATGTAGCCATATGGTTAACATACTTTAAAACATTGGCACAATATTGAGCAAATGTTGCAATACTATCAAAATACGCCGAGTTTTATTGTATTACAATTTTGGCTCAACATAGGGTATATATTGCAATACAATGAACTTAAAACAAAATTGTATAGTAATGTAATGTTGGCCGAATATGGCTACCATCGTTCAAACTTGTATTGACTGAATCTTGGTTAAATATGACAAACCTAAAATTGCTAGAAATACTTACGTTGTAGTAATGTTGGCACCATAATATTAACAAAATTGGGCTAAAATTGCCAAATTGCATTGTACTAAAACTGGTGCACTAATATAGACGAATATTCTAGAACAATTTTTCTCATATTGGTATCCTTATATAGGCCTAATATCAATACCTGATATATGGCCAATAATAATGTAGTATTGCAATGTTATATTGAATAAATATTGGCAATCTATTATCACCAATATTCATTTGATATTGCTAAATTATGTTGGTATTTCGTTACACGTGAATATTGGGCTAGGATTGGCTACTATTGATTATTGTCCAATATTAGAATCAATATTAATAAAATACAAATGTAGACTTGTACTAATATATACAAATGTTTAACGAAAATATGGCGATAAAGAAAAGTTCTATCATCTATAGTGCACTGCATAATATTTGCAAAAGTTAAGATTCCAATTTATACAACAAATTTCTGTAGGAAATTTAAAATGAAAAACTGTAATAAATTATTGCTGAAACTTAAAACTTGTGTTTTTCTTCATTTTCGTACTCTTCTATAAGGATTTTCAAACAAAATTTCAAAAAAGAGGGAGAAAAACATTGTAACTTATATTTACTTGTTATATAATAAATAACAGTGTCATTAATATTATTATTCACCGTCACTGTAATTTTTAATTCTCTGTATCATTATCATTTTTTATATGTTGCTTGTGTTTACGTTTTAACAATTCGTGTAATTTTATACCTTATCGCTTTTAGTACAAAATACTTTTATTACAGACGTTGAATGAATTATGGTTTAAACCAGAAGCATGTATTCCTTTACAAGAAATTGAAAAACATATTCAGCTCTCGGCTTTTTTCCGAACAACAAAAATTGAAATTAATAAACAAATAATCCATTTCATTAGCAAACTAATTTATTTTAAACTGCTTGGAACTGCAGAACGAAATTCTGAAAGAGTTTTTTTTCCGATTTTAGAAAATGTTGATTGATACTTTCTGTATACATTACTGTCGCCAAAGACTTTATACGCTCACGTCCTCATGATTGATCGTGCTGTAGTTTGTTTAACAAACTATATTGGTACTACTTTGTCTTTTTTATCTCATATTATTGTATAAGGCTATAAAAAAAAGTAATTTTAAAGCCGCTTGACAAACCCTTTAACAGATGACTCTTTAAAGTGACAATATTTATCAAGCATTTATTATTAAAGACGTACCAAAGAACATAAATTATTTTTGTGTTTATTTTAAAATTTATGTTAACGTAAAGTTAAGAAAAATAATTACTCAGAAAGTTTTAACTTTAACAAAGTACAAGCTTCTTTTATGTATTTTAAAGTTTCTGGTTTCATAAACAACACTGTAAATAATCTCCAAAAATAATACTTTTCTAAAATTGTTTTTTCTTCAAGCGACAATAAAACGTCATATTATTGAACTACTGGCAGACGCTAAAAACTTTTTACTGTCTAGACATTAAAAGCAAAACAGTTATTTTGTTTTTCACTACTATTTAGAGGTTGGTACCTCGGTTATGTCATATTATGAATGTAACAGTAAAGTACCAACTTCATTTGTTCAGAATAAAACGTCACTATAACACTCGAGAATCTCGAAAATTTGAAAATAACACATGAAAACTAGCAATAAACGCTTGAAGAAAAATAATATATTTCACTTGGAGTTAAAAAATGTAATTGTTTTGCTTAATTTGCTGTCTCGGCTGACGCCTCGCCAGCAAACTTTTAAGCTCAACAATTATATTGTTTAACTCCTAGTAAAATAATCTACTATTGTTTTACGTTATTTCTATTAACTTGTTTAAATTGATCATATTAAATTTATTAGCTTTAACATGGCTAGTTCAATTGGAATGGTTAAGTTTGAATATCCGTGTATTCGTACATTATTTATTAAAAATGTGCATTTCATTTATTAGCAATTGAACTTTAGTGACAATGTGGAAGTAATTATACCTGGTAAGTCACCACTAACGGGACGGAGGTTTATAGTAAAAGTTCTATTTAAAATAAACCTCATATTACTATTGAATAATTTAATGATTAACTTGTAAATTCTGAACACGCTGTAAAGAGGTGTTTAATATTCAATCAAGGAATAGATTCACCTAATATCCAACTACTTTGACTTAAGAGTAAATTTGTGACTATTTGTTGGATTAGAAGATTTTTTTTTTAAACTTCATATGTTAAGATAAGTCGAAGTAACTCAGAACGGGCAATTAAAAATGCAATAAAATACAAGATGTTGTGTCAAACTTTACTGGATCATACAGTTAATTTCAAAATAATTTTAAACATTTTATCAAGGTGCATATTACCAAAATGGGAAAATTTGTAAAACTTTTATTGCTCCGTTGGTGGTAATTCACCTTGTATAGATAAATTTATTGGTATGGTTTGCCAAGCTTATCATTTGTTCTTGTCGCAAAACATGTTAAAGACAAGATAATCTGAAATCAATTTTTGAAACTTACTATCCATTTTTAAAATTAATCTGAGCAGATTTATGAAAATTAGTCTATAATTATTTTTTGTACTTCACAAAAATAATGGTATTATGACTTTTTTAGTGTAAAGCGTGTCCAGGGTAAGGATTCCCACTATGAACATCTCGGAAACGGCAAGAAATTGAAAGTTGATTAAATACCTAGAACAAAAGTTCTACTTTCACGTCCATCTCAGGTTGTAATAATTGACCAACACTCATTTTCTGCCATGTTAACGCACAAATAATCTGCTTTTCACTCACTTCACTATATTATCTTAATGGGTTTAGTTCTCTTGAGTCTTTTGGTCAGGCTGGTGTTGTCAAGGAATTGAATTGCCTCACAGTTTGCGTGTTGGAGAAGTTCCTGACAGCTTTTTTTTTTGGTTGACTGGTTTGATTAACTGTTTCTATTTCTCTTATGGAGATCGCCGTTGCGGTAGCGCCAAGATGCATTTACCATATTTTTCAGTACTTTATTTTCAACTCGCTGAATGATGTTGATGTTACTTTAGCTAGCACAGCGCTAAAGCTGTAAGCCATATGTCCATACTAGTTTCAAGACTTGCTTATACAGAATCAATTTATTGGAAATGGATCATTTGCAGTTTCTTCTTAGCAACCAGTTCATATTTCTGTACATTAAATTAATATTTTCTTTTTTTTTGCCATGCCCAAGTATTTCGCTGAGTCAGCACGCAGAGTCTAGGCATTATTGATTGTACTTGGTATGCGGTGTTTTAATTTATTGGTGAAGTCTACATGTATAGACTTCCTTTCGTTGAACTTAATGCATTAGGTTTTAGTCTAGGTGTTTATTCTATTGATGGAGGATTGTAACTTTTCATCAGTTTTTTCGTGTGTTTTTCCTACTGCAATAATTACTGTATTATCTGCAAATGTTGTGATTGTGTTCTGTTCAAGACCAATGATGTCACTAGTCTATAGCAAGTAGAGTACTGGAGGTACCTTGTGGTAAAATAATCAGATTATCATCATCCTGGCTTATTCTAAAGCGTCTTTCCTAAATATATGAATTTAGAAGTTATAGGTATTGTCGTGGCAGAGTTTTGTTTAGTTTCTTATACAGATACTAGACTTTATGAAAAGCCTGCTTAACATCCAAGAATACTGTAGAGCAGACTTTCTTTTTTCTCCAGAAACTTTATCTGTGAAATTGATCTATTGTGGAGTAGATTTCCCTGGCCGAATGAATGCATGGAGATCAGGTTCTTTCTTACTATGAATGGTTTTAGTCTTTTTATAAGAATTTTTTTAAACAGTTTTGAGATAACTGGTAGCAGAATAATAGGCCTATATGACGACGTTATTACTGCTTCCACTATTTTTACATCATAGGAACATATCTCAATCTAAGTTTAGCGTTAATAAGATGAGTCAATTTTACAATTGCTTTCTTTGGAAACTGTTTTAAGAATTTCTTCTGTAATTTGCTCAAATCCAGGTGTCTTTTTGAGATAATATTATTTTTTTTGTGTTAGATTTAACCTCAAATTCTCTTGTTTTGGTTTAGTCTAGTTTTGGGGATCTTCTCCAGCATTTGGTTCAAAGATCAGTTCTAAGTGTTCTGCAAATCTAATTGCCTTTTGTTGATTGTTCCAGGCCCAACTTTTATCTGACTTTCTAATAGGTTTTGAAAGGTAGGATGTCGTTTTAAGCGTTTAGTGGTGTTACACTATTACTGTGGTTGGTTAAATTTCTCCAAAAATTTTCATTTGATTCGTTTTTATATTAATAAATCGAAAAAGTAATATTTGTGCTAAAAATGTAACAAAAATAACACAACTATAGTGTGCAAATAAAAAATGCACTTAAAAAGTTTGCTCATTAATTGATCAATTAATTTTTGAGTATTCATCGTATGCATGGGATACATCAGTCTTTCTGCGATGTCATTCAAATACTGATCAATCAATAGTGAATCAGACGTAAGCAGTACACGTGTATCTGAAAAATACCGATTCCATTTTGTTTTTTTACGGCCGACATTTTTAGTCTATCCCGCGAATTAATTGGAATTTGGAATTTTTCTCTCGCGGCTCATTTCCGCGCAAAAAAAAAAAAAATGCCATGCTACCGCAATCAAATTGCGAGACTTTTAGGGGCAGCAGTTTTGGTCCTATTTCGTAAATGTAGAACCGTCAAAATGCAACGTACTCAAATTGTGCGTTTTTAGTGCCAACAATTTTGGTTCATTCACGATTTTGAAAAATTAATACTGCCTACTAAATATGAATCAAAAGTGCTCAATTTTTTTTAAATCGCGTTTTTTGCGAACTTGCCTTTTCGGGCGCACGATATTTCTGATCATGATCATCGACTTCAAAAAATTGAAAGTTTTTGAGATATCAGAGAAAAAGTTTTGAGTTTTAACAATAAAATTTTACGTGCAAACTGCTGCTAAAAAGGTAGGAAGTGTTTTAAATACCTATATCAAGTAAATACACTTCTTTCCACACCACCGTTGAGGTAAAGTTGCAGGCAGATTTTGTTTTAACGTGGTGTCTCCTAGAGGCATAATCTACGGCGACGTGTTGAATATTTGGCATCATCTTGTTTGATCCGCCGTCCAAGCTTTGGGCATAAACAAGCTAAATCCACCCATTCTTAGTACGTTTTTTGCTGTTTACCTCAAGCTTTCCTTTGCTTTTTCTTTGATCAAAATTGTCTGACTTCTCTTTGACCAATTGCCTGGTCTTCAACATTAGTTTTCGGAATTTTTTTTCCGTCGATATCTCAAAAAGTATGGATATTTTGAGGTTAGTTATGAAAACCAAAGATGTAGCTTTGTTTGCGAAAGAAATGTGAAAACGCGATTTTGAAAAAATTAAGCAGTTTTTTTAATATTTTTAAAAAATACTGATCTAAACAACTCGTGGGATAGGACAAAAAATGTTGCTTCAGTCTGAGTTTGATAGAGTGGCATTTCGTCGTTTCTTCGAACAAAAATAAACCGCAAGAAAAAATTTTTTTTAAATTTTAATTAGCAAAGCTATTTATATTAAAAAATGTCGGTTTTAATAATTCGGCCGTCAAAAATAAACAGAACGGGTGTCTTCCAGAGACGCCTAAACTCGTGAATTTTCAGCAACATAAGCGAATCTATTTGTTTCTGAAAGAATTTATTTTCGAGCTTATATCTCAAAAAATGTCAATTTTTCGTGTTTGGTTAAGGGGACTAAAATTATAACGCGCAAAATCCCCCGCAAAAGATCTCTTTGGATCACTTGTACAAACATAGCATGGCCAGTTATAGCCAATCAAAGAAATTTTTATTCATTTTCGCGATTATGGGAGGTTCGGGGGGGAAAGTAGGAATTCCAAAAACTCAGACTTATTCAACAAGGGTTTCCATGATTTTTTCCGTTTGCCGATTATTTCCTTCTCAAACAACATCTTGCTCGATGATATGTTATAAAAAGGCAGATAAAAAAAAACAAAATCTATATTAGAAGTTGTTCATTTATCGCAGCAGCCAGTATCTACTATAAAATACTTTTTGTGCCTCAAATGCTGCTTCCGCCCAGTTTTACCACGTATTGAAAAAAACACATAAATCAGAAAATCCTTCTTATGCCACCATTGATGCTTCCGAACAGTATTAGCACGTGTCGCAAAAACCTATAAACCATTTCGGTTTGAAGGTCGTATTTAGATAATAAATAAAAATTTTCATGTTACGATTTGTGATGAAGTGCAAACACTGGCATTTTTGTTTTTTGGATAAATTTTATTCAAAATCTGACAGCTTTAAATGTTGGTTAAATGTTACACTATCAACAACTGTCAAATAACACCTGCACGACGCGATCGACCTGCATTCTTGTGTCACAAAGTTACACTATTTTTCGATTGATTTTATCTACTTGGTCCTAGGACTTTCTACCTTTAGGTGTAGGGCTGGTGAAGTTGAACTTACACTTCTCTCTCCATTGCTTTCTGTCATGCGTTAGGTTTTGTATTCCATCCCATGTCTGTCTTCCGACATTCTACGGACATGCCCAAACCGTCTGAGCTGCCCTTCTATGATATTTTCGTTGATTGACTCTATTTTTAGGTTTTGTCAATATGTATCACTCCTAATTCTGTTCTTTTTTGGTTTTATTTTCTATTTTTCTGAGGAACCTCTTTTTCAATTGCATTGATACGTGTACTTTGTCGTTCTGTGAGTGCCCTTGTCTCACTACTATATTTCTTGAAGTCGCATATCCGTTACTGGATGTTGCGCACCCCTTGCATGTATATGTGTTGTGCGTGACAGTAGACACATATACATGGAATCTACAGTTTAACGCCGATTCCAAACGGCTTAGTTGAGAGGTTTACT
Organism: Abscondita cerata; assembly: GCA_030710515.1. Classification (NCBI taxonomy): domain Eukaryota; kingdom Metazoa; phylum Arthropoda; class Insecta; order Coleoptera; family Lampyridae; genus Abscondita; species Abscondita cerata. The sequence goes on from JALBCR010000595.1 coordinate 268,729, forward strand.
AGGCAAGTATACTCTCATTGGTTTGCCATTGCCTTGTGAGAGAGTACGGCCGAAAAATTCGATGTTTGCACCGGGAATTGAACCCGAGGTGCCTGCTTAACAGCTAACGCGCTTAATTGCAGAGCTACGACCGCACTTTCACTACTATGTAGCTTGGCTCTTTTTAAAAAACTTTTCTTTTGCCTAAAAAGGTTGTTTCTAGCATCCCAAGGAAAATATTGGCAAGAATAATAAAAAAAAGAGTCGGTAATACAGTACATAAAACATTGGACGACACTCAATGTGGCTCCAAGAAAAGTAGAAATACACAAGATCTCTTATTTATAATTAGACAAGCAAGTGAAAATCTAATAAATAAAATACGAAAATACACATATGCTTTATTGATGTGGAAAAGCATTTGACAGAATACCAAGATAAGACATATGGAAAGTAAAAAAGTATGTTAAAAATATGTACAAAGACAAAAAACCTAATACATGGTTTTGATAGCAGAAGAAAATACAAAATTTGATAACTCTTAAAAATCTCTTTACAATTTTAGGCCTCAATTCAAAACACTATTTTGACAATCGGTAAATCGGTTTTCATCGGATTGAATATTTTTTCTGTTTTCCTATTCTATGGGCTAGTTGTTAGTCAAATTTTCCATTTTCTTCTATTATCTACTTGTTCTATTTCTTCCCTGTCGAGACTAATTTAATCTGTTTTCTTTTTATTTAAAATTATTATTGTTTTTGTCTTTCCTGTGTTTATTTTTATGTTTGTTTTCTTCAGTTTATCCTCTAATACTTTGAGATTATATTGCAACTTCTCCTAAAATATTCTACTTGTTCTATTTCTTCTTCGTAGAGACTATGCAAGAATCAAAGTATTGGAGGAGGAACTGAAAAAAATAAACATAAAAATAAACACTGAAAAAAGAAATGATAATTTCAAGCAACAATAAAATTAGTCTGGACGGGGACGAAATAGAACAAGTAGAATATTTTAATTATCTAGGTGCAATAATTGAAGAAAATGGGAAATTGGACAAACAATTAGACCATAAAATAGGAAAAACAGAAAAAATATTCAATCTGATGAAGACAACCGGTCGATTTTAAAGATTTTAAAGTTTGTGTTTCTGAACTAAAACCAAAAAAAATTTTTATGAGTTATCAAATTTTTGTAATTCCTATTAATAAATCTAAAATTTTTTGACGATTTTTTTGGAAAATTTTTTGGAACGTATAAGAAATATTTATATAGGAGTTGAAAATATTTTATCCACAATGAACCTATTTTAAATGCAACACGCGAGTTTTATAAAGATGCACTTTTAATTTTTAGAACGGTTTCTAAATCGTACCGTTCAGTGTACTATTTGAAAACTTAAAATAATGTTAAATCAAGAAACGTAAAAATTTACAACAATTAATGAGCTCAAGTGCATCGTAGTACAATATTATTCCAACATAAAAACTTTCTTGTTACGGTTAATTATCTTGCCTGGTGCACTTTTTATTAAACATGAGATTTGTGTACTTCTTTACAACATTTCAATTTTCCATTAATGTAGGTCACGTATTTACTGCCAAGCAACTTAACTAATATTTAATTAACAAGGTGTTAACGGAGAATTTGGCAAGTAAGTTCAAAAGCATGAAAATAATTGTTTCGGTAAAAAACTTGCGTTTTTTAGAAATAATATCGGATTTTTTTATTCCATTAACCACGTAGTTTATTTTTATTGTTAATTATAATCTGACTATTAGACCATTTACATGTATGGCGTAAAACTATAAACTAATTAATAATGAATGCATTTCATTCCAAATTGCTATAAATTATTTTAATTAGTAAATATAAAATTTTCATAAAAATTTCTAAAACACCGTTTTGTGATTGTTGTATAACTAACCTACCTTAACGTAATTTATGTAAAAATTTAGCGCAAGTTGTAAAAGCTTTCCATAATATTAATTAAATGTACGCATTATTCGCAAAAAAAGCGAGTAAACCAGAGAAATCATTGAACGCCATTCGATTAATTTTCTATCAAAATAATTGTATGTCGTATATGATTGAGACGTTACGTAACAACACATTGTTAATAATTTTATTAATAAACCAATAAAGTTTGTCTAATTAGCACACGAATGCACTAACTCTTCGAATGTATAATTTAAGTAAATTAATGAAAAGGAATTGTTGAATAATTAATAAACGTTATGTGTAACATTTTCAGCCGGAATTGTACAAGAAGGATTTAGTGAGGCAATCGTCTAACGATAGTTCTGGAGGTCCTGAGATGGAATACTGCGGGAAATTACATTTTGCGTTACGCTACGATAAGGACGTCGAAGGGCTTGTCGTTAAGGTACGTTTTATATTTAAAAATGTCGTTTTCTTTTGTTAAAACAAGATAATACCGTTTTAATCTATTTCAAATCATATTTCTCAGTCCACAAAACAAAATTTATTTCCTCTTTGCTCGTTAATTCAAAGCGACAATTGTGCAAATTGAAAACTCCTGAATAATTAATGTAAAAGAGGGTTTTGATAAAACTTTTGTGGAAAAGCTCTTTGTAATGCTGGCGTGTAACATAAATTTCTTAATTTGTTCAAATTCAAAAATAATATGATTTATTATTGTTTAATAGGTGTTGGAATCGAGAGATTTACCAATTAAGGACGTGACCGGTAGCAGCGATCCTTACATCAAACTTTATCTTCTGCCCGATAGAAAGAAGAAATACCAAACGAAAGTGCATAGAAAAATTTAAATCCGGTTTTTAATGAAACCTTCATCTTCAGGTGAGCTCTTTTTTACGTAATAAATTGTTGTGGTAAATTAATATGTGCGTTTGTCGTACACGTTCATAATATGAAGAAAAAAATGATGTGCGTAAAACGTAGAACGCTTTAAACCTCAAAGTATTGATCATTTAACTTTACTAAACCAAGTGATTACATTATGCCAGGCGAGTATTTTAGACAACATTTAGATCGTTTGTTCAAACCGGCCATTAATTTAAATTTGCATATGCAAAATTTCTAGATTTTGCATGGAGCTCCTTTTTTGTTAAAAATATTTTATTATCTCGTTTGCTCTTTATTTATTGTTATAAAAAATTGATCTTTTGTGTTTCAAAAAGGTAAAGAATAAGGTCAAAGACGAAATTGTTTGCTAAAAATCCAAGTATCAAAAATTGATCTCTACATTTGCTTTAATCTACAAGTAACAGGCACAATTGAATTAATCTTCATCGACCTCAAAGAGGTAATTATTTGAAATAAATTGCACGTTTTAATTAAACGTTTTCTTTTTGGTTGGCATTTATAAAATTAAAATGGAATTTTCAAATAATAATTTTCTTCAAAATAAATAGATTTTAGATTATCAGAAACGATACAAAACCTTATAATCTTATAAATGTGATTGAAAAGGTTTCTAAACCAAAATTTTTAACACCCCTATTTTTCACTTTTTTGACTAATTAGAGTTGGGATGTTATAATAATAATAATAATATACACAATGAAAGTTATGAATGGAAATTGTTGTAAATTTTATTATCCATAAGTTTAATTTGAACTATTTATTTCTAAAACAAAATTTTTCTTTTGTCGAGTTTTAGTCTTAAAACGTGTTGAAGGGAGAGAGAACGTCATTTGGTTTGAGGAAATTCCGTCTAAATATTTTACAATCTTTACAACAACTGTTAAACTGTCTTTTTGGTACTTTCCGAAAGTTTTAAGACAATAACAAATTACCTAACGTTTTAGAAAACAGTTAATTAAATAATTTTTTACGTTTTTTTAACTTTATTTATTGAACACTTTCTACCCGTTCTTACACATTAGTATTAGTTGGGCGCAATACGCTCGTATTAAATAATTTGCATTGCTTGCAATTTTTATTTTTGTATGTGTTTTTTTTGTCTGACTAATCTTTGAAGAAACTGATAAGGTTTTATAAGAGGCTAGAAACATTTCAATCTACAGGGTGTTTGGCATAAGAAACGGCATAAAGCAAGAGCATGTTGAAAATTTTACTCACCTCTTTAAATTGCTTTAATTAAACTTTATTTACCATCGGTAAGTTTTCTTGGTACACTTAAAACTTATACTAAAGTTTGGTTTCCTTAAGTCAAAGCACTAGTGAATTTTTTTTTTCAAAATTTTTTAATTCATTTTCAATCGGTTTTTATGCAAAATACTCTGTATATTCTATACTAACGAATGAAATTGAAGTGGCTGTTTGTAATTTAAAATGAAGAAGATATGGTTACTTATTGAATACTAAATTCCCAAAGAATAGTAAAACGTTCCTTGGTATACATCGTCTTAGTACTGCTGAATATATTTTTACTAGAATTTTATGGGTCGGTAGAAAATAATGTCAACTATTTTTAATTTCCTCTGATTATTAGTTTTTCTTAAAAAAATTTTTGAAACGGTTAGAGGATTTTTTAAAGACTAATCCAATGAGGACAAAATTTCTTAAAAAAGTAAATTTTTTGCAAGTATTTGTGTGTCAGTATTTTTTTCGGTACTGGATAATCTTTGTTTATTTTTTTTTTTAGTTTATTGTCAAACCTGATTTATGAAAAAGGTAAATATTTTAAAGAAACTTTTACTGTAGGTAAATTTTTAGACAATAAGTACCTAGGTATTTTTTAAATATTTATGTCTGTACATCTGTTTATTTGTCAGTGTTTATTTATAAATAAAAAAGGCGAATAGATTTTGTCAAAACAAGTGGATACATTTTGACGGAGCCTTTATTGGCAGGTAGAGAAAGTTTTCGGAGAGTAGCCTAAACATTTTTTAAGTTTTACTGTATGCCCGAGGAAATGTTTATTTCCAACCATACTCGTCCTAGAAAACGAGGTATAATATTCACGTAATTTTGCGGAATAGTATACAGTGTGCACACCAGAAGATCAATACAAACCTGTATCGTGTGGTGACAAAACCGAGTGCATTAGTTGATAGGCAAAACATTTGCTTCAATCAAGGTTTAGGAAAATTACTAAAACCTGAACATGCCAACCTTTACCTACCTTAGTATTCATATGTTATAATATTAATTAAGTGTGTTAACATTATTAAAGGTAAATAAGGACATAAAATATAACAGCACAGCCATTGCATGATGACATATAATGGACCGGTCCAAACATAAATCTTCCTTTGAACTTTTTTAATTGACAATCGTACACAATATGTGCAACGGTCTCTGATTCATTTCCGCAGTCAGAATTTGGATTAGAAATTGCACCCTATTTAAACAATATAGAGATGCATTTTGAATGGCTCGTTCTTATGTGATTTACCTTTAACCAAATCTTTTTTTATCAAAGCCCGAGGCTTCTATTGTTGAACAAGATGTTTATTAAAAACATTAATTTTTTCTACTCTTAAACTTCAGAAAAAACGTACTTAAAGGGAGTGTGAAGCAAAAAATCTACTTTTTTAAAAAATAATTTAAAAAACCTAAGGACAATGGTGAAAACCGCATGTTACTAAGCCCAATATTTTCCATAAAACATTCTTTTCAATTACAGCTAAAGCAGCGCATAACGTCATATCAACACGAAACTGCAAATGTTGCCGGCGACTGCATAAATGGGAAAGGTATTAAGTCGTGATAATTGTGCAATAATAATGCCGAATTGTTGTGTTTTTAACTGTAGCAACAGTTTTAAAACTCCTTCTATTTCTTTACATAATTTTCCAAGAAAAGACAAGGAACCTCATTGATACAAAGCGTGGAAAATAAGAATGAATAGAAAACATTTTTCACCTAACCACAACCACGTAGTATGTAGCGTTCATTTTACGGAAGAAGATTTTGAACATCGTTATATAAAAGAATTATTACCCAATCAGAAAGTTAAAAGAAGACCGAAGAAAACCGCTATTCCTTCACTTTTATCGTGTGGTATCGTGGGTGACAAAAATTTATTGGCTGTTAGCAGTGAGATAAAAATGAGGAATTTGAAATACATTTGAAAAATATTTATTCGTGAAGTTTAAGATAAGGTAGAGGAAGAAGAAAATAATAAGATTTTAGATAGTAGTGAGATGGAAGTATATCTAGCAACAGAAGAACGAAAATTTGATAACATAGGCGTTCAATGTGAACTCGGATCTGAAAGGTTTTATAAATATTCTTATTTGTTTGAAAGTGAAGGTTCCGACGAATCTGTACATTTCAGTGACTTATTAACGGATGATGACAGTAGTGGCAGTAAATATGACCAACCAAGACATCAGCAAGAAAGTGAAAGTAACGATGGTGAAAATCATGCTACGAAGGAGGACAAAGTAAACTTTGATTACGTTATAGTAGAAATAAAAACATTGAAGAATTTATTTAAATTTTGTATCATATGTAATTCACTAGTTACGAAAACAAAACAAATTTGCCAAGGTCCGGTGTTATATGTGAGGTACAAATGCCAAGCAGGACACTGTAACAAGTGGGCTTTTTGTGAAAATCCGCACAAATTTCTAGTTCAATTATGTGGAGCATTATTGATACACGGTATAAATTTTGTTCCTATTGCTAATTTTACCTAAACGGCGAACCTGCTATTTCTCTCAAATTCCACATATTATAAAACTAAATAATATTGCACCAGTTATTAAGAACTTTTGGTTGAAATATAGCAGTGATATGTATGATGAAGCCAAAGAAAATAAAGAACTATGGATTGCATGGACTCCATTATGTGTAATTACTTCAAAATTGTCGATGAAACTGTTTTTATCGGACAGACTACGTGAGGTGGGAGTTTTATTAAGAACAGATTATCCAAACATCTATCATAAATTTGATCTTTGGCATCTGTCTAAAAGTCTGATAAAAAAATTAGGTAAAGCCGAAAACAAGTCGATACTTTTATCCGAATGAAATCGTGCAATAACAAATTATTTGTGGTGGTCATCAGAGTCGAGCAAAGGAAACCCGCAACTCGTGGTAGAAAAATTTACCTCTTTACTAAACCATATTTGTAACATTCATTAGTGGACCAACGAAAATGGAGAAACTAAAACTTGTGGTTATCCAGTTTTAACTCAGGGAACGTGAAATAAAATGGATCAGATTTGGTTCTTCGGATTATCAGGCTTTACAGAATGAGGTAATGAACAAAACATTTCTGAACGATTTAAAGCATGCCACAATAATAATGTAGGAAGACAAATTCTAGGTGGTGATGTGTAATTTTCCAAAATGTCCAAGCACTTTAAAAATAAATATGAAAATAAAACTTCACAATGGAAAACCGAACTTTTAAACCAGATCGTGAATTATAATCCTACCATTGACGAACTCAAAATCTTAAATTACGGAGCGCCTAAAATATTTATAAAATTCAGAAACCAACTTTAATGGAACCCAAAGAAAAACATTTATCTCGTTTTCGTAAACAATAATGAAATAGATATAATTGGTACACCATAATCCTTTATAATTTATATTTTAATTTTACTACCGCATAATTTATAATAAATTTCATTAACAAATTGTTATAAATTAAAAACTCTTATTTTTTAATCTTTGTAAGATTATACTTGAATGTTTTAATTAACCAGTTTTTATTTGATAATGATGGACGTGCCATCAAAACCAGTAGTAAAATTGAAATATAAATTATAAAGGATTATGGTGTACCAATTATATCTATTTTAAAGCAACAATCCTTTAACACCTTGGAAAACAAAAATAATAATCAAAGTTTATTTTGTTTTGTTTATATTTTATATCTGTATTAAAAAAATAGTAAATTTCTTAGTCATCATCTTTGTATTCTTTGAAACCAGTGGATATTCCGTCTATTTCTGGGAAACGTTTACGAATCTGAGTAACAACACAAGCAGGAAGAACAATTCTGTTAAAACAGATGTCCAAGAATTCACCCAGGAGACAAAATTTTTGTAAGCCAAATGGCGCAATAGTTTGTTAGATACCTGGAAATACTTCTTTTTCTCAGTCTTGGTTTTACATTTCAGAATGGTATTGTGTCTAACTATATTCAACGTATCCAAATTAAGGACAATGTTAGAAAAACTGTCGTACAATGTAATGCATATATTTTCACCTTTAACTTCTCTGATAACATTGCTTTCCCAACAGCAAACATTCTTTTCCACTCGACATGTGTACACATTTTGTACATTTACACCAGTTTATATTGTTCAGACTTTCATTATCACGTTCACGTTCTTCATTTGCTTTTCGATGATTTTCATCCTCCATACTCTTAATTTCTTCTTTGGAGAATTTAGGCTCAAACCCAAATGCCATTCCAGGTAATTAGCTAAGATGTAATCGATCTAGCAACACTTAAATAACTACAAATAGTAGGGACTGCAAGCCCAGTATACGAGGATGTATTGATATCTAGTTAGCCTAGACCAGTTCCTTGCATAAACAAAATACTGCGTTACCATAGAACGAACAGTAACTTATTAGAAGTGTCAGTGTAAAGTTTGACGTCAAAAAAGTAAACCAGAGTCACGCAATAAATTAAATGAAAAAGATGTCCACCGAAATTGTGAAAATCCAAAAATTGGAGTATCGAGCCATCATCAAGTACCTGTATTTAAAAGGGTTAAGAGGTAAGCAGATTTACGAAGATATGCTTAATACCCTTGGTGATCAATGTCCTTCGTATGCGACCGTCAAAAATTGGAATGCAAGCTTCAAAAGAGGTAAATTTTCCATTGAAGATGATGACCGATCGGGAAGGCAGTTTCTGTGTCAGTCCCCAAAAATATCAATCCAGTTCATGACATGATTTTATCAGACCGTCGAATTGGGCTAAAACGGATATCTGAAGCACTGAATATTTCATACGAACGCGTTCATCATATGGTTCACGTCAATTTGGACATGAGAAAAATTGCTGCAAAATGGATCCCCAAATGTTTGAATGTTGACCAAAAGCGTGCAAGGGTAGAAACATCGCGTTCGATCTGTGCTCGATTTGAAAACGATGTAGACTTCTTAAACCGAATTGTTACTATGGATGAGACTTGGGTACATTTCTACGATCCAGAAACAAAGCAACAATCGATGGAATGGCGACACTCTGGTTCTCCAAGACCTAAGAAGTTTTGTGTCCAAAAATCTGCTGGAAAGTTCTTGCTTCAGTTTTTTGGGATTGCCATGGAGTAATCATGATTGATTTTTTGGATAAGGGTAGAACAATAACTGGAGATTACTATTCGACATTACTGACCACTCTACGGGAAAATATTAAAGAGAAAAGACGCGGAAAGCTATCCAAAGGTGTTTTGTTTTTGCAGGACAACGTCCCTGCACACAAATCTCATGTTGCCATGCAAAAAATTTGTGATTTAGAGTTTGAATTACTAGAACACCCCCCTTATTCACCCGATTTGGCTCCGTCCGACTATCACCTCTTTCCTCAACTAAAAAAAAGTTTAAATGGTCGTACATTTTCTTTCAACAAGGAGGTAATAGAAGCTGTGGAGGTCTGGTTTGGAGAGCAAAAAGAAAGATTTTTTTTGAAAGGTCTAGAGACTTTGCAGGTTCGCTGTAATAAATGTATCCAATTAAGAGGAGAATATTTTGAGTAATAAAATATTTTGACATTGATATTTTGTTTGGTTCTTAATATATTCTCGTATGCTTATGGTTTGATTGCTCAGCAGCTGATGTCGGTATGACGTCACGCATTATGAATTTTATAGACAAATTCGGTTTGAAAATTTGTTCTCTTATTTTTTGTACTACAATTTGGATTTTTACTTCACACCCTCTTTAAGTAGTCTTGCAACCATAGAGGACTTTGAGATTTAGGTCTTTTAGCTGGATGGTTCTCAATGTCATTCCAAATTGGTAAGTTTTTGTTAAATTGGCATTTATCCCATTTTTGTTTTAACGCAGCTTTTTGTCTTTTTTTTTTCATATGATAACTATTCAAACAGACAGGAGCACAATATCCTGCTGTAGAATAAACTAACGCAAATGCAGCTGTAGGACGTGTTTTTGCATCTGATTCCCACGTTGTTTAATCTAATTTTTGAATGATATGATTTCTAGTTTTCTTTGACTTTTTCTAAATAATCTTTGAAAATTAAAAACGTATCTAAAGTGACTCCCAGATAAACTGAGTTAAAATTATAGTTTAACTTTGTATTATTAAAGACAACATTAAGTTTTCTACTTTTCTCCTATTTCTTAAATGAAAACAAGAAACCTCTGCCTTTTTAAGGTTGAGGCATAATCCCATCATAGTTGAAGGTAGGTCTGCTATGGAAATAACTGATTTTTGTCATTTTTAGTTAGGTGCATAAAAACAATGCGTAAAGTAAGTTGTCAAACTGATTTTTCTAATTTTTAAGTGTTCCGTTTATCATAATATACAGGGTGTCCCAGAGATCACTTCCCAGACTTGTATTTTTGTTATTTTTTATTTTTTTATTATTTTTTTTTTAATTTTCGTAAATGAAATTAATTTCTCTATAAGTTAAGTAAATACAATTTTCTATTATAAACATAATCACAAAAATAATAATAATCACATCAGCATCATGTCGCTCATTTCGGAATTGGTATAATTCATATTTATTATGATAAACGAAACACTTAAATATTAGGGTAATCAATTTGACAACTAACTTTACCCATTGTTTTTATAGGCTCTTAGATAAAAATGACAATGACTATTAATCGTATTTTTCTAAAAAAAATTTTTATGTAAGACCTATATTTTCTTATATGGTTGTAAAGAGAATAAAAGGTACTAACCAAAATATTATAAAAATATATTATGCTATTTGAAAAAAAAGTTAAATATCGCTACCATTATACAAGTACAGAATTTGAAAATTGTATTTACTTTTCTTATACAGAATTTAGTCTCATTTACGAAAATTTAAAAAATAATAAAAACATAAAAAATAACGGATATACAAGCCTAGGGAGTGATCTCTGGGACACCCTGTATATATTAAAAAAAATAGGTGCAAGCACCGATCTCTGTGTAAGACCATTATTTAAAAATTTTAATTTATTCCTTTTATATTTAACAAAACCTCTAAAATTTCGATTAGATAACATATTTGCAATAAAAAAAGGTTATATAATAATTTCTTTATATTTAGCGTTTAGTTATCGTTATGTTTAGGCCGATATTTTAGAAAATAATCAAGGATACTTGTAAAACCAGTTGATTTTTCAACAGGATCGCCAGATTTGATTTTATTAGTTCTTTTTTGTGGGGTCGCTTAAAAAGCAAAATTTGTTCTTTACAAGAATTACTACTACAAAATGTACTAAAAAAGTTTGAAAAAAATTTATATTATTTTATGGAAACTGATGGCAGGCATTTTAAAAATTTTATTTATTAACATTTTTTTTTAATTTTTAAAACAAAAAATAAATTCTGTTAGTTTAAAAACTTTTAAATTTTGTTTTTAATTTTTATTTTATTTAAAAATTTATGGTTTGTTCATCCTCTACTTCAGGAATTAAGCTGACAATGTTGACAGCTGTCAGTAAAAATAACCTTTTTAATCAAAAATTGTCAAACAAAAGCCTTTTTTTATTGCTTATTTTTACATGCCTTAATTTTTTTCTCTTAGTGTTTGTGTGAAAAAAATTTATTTTTTTTTAATTATGAATCAATTAAAAAAAAATTACTGCGCTGAAATCATGGAAGCAAGAACTTTCAAATGAGAAACACTTAGCCTATCATCTCCATTATAATTTTAGGAATGGTTTTTACAGCGAAAATGGGTAAAACTTACTTCAAAACCGCCCCCTACAAAATAATATTAGGTAAGCGGTTTTTGGATTTTTTTCGAAAAACATTTTGGTTAGCCACAAACTCCTCTGTTACGTTTTTGTCGGACCATCTTGTATACGCAAAACAAAAAAAGTATACAATTTTTTATTTATTTTTATGTTATAAATGATTTTCTGAAATCGCCCTTTACTGCAATGTTAAATAGAAGAGTTTAAAACATTACAATAAACTATTTATATTATATTTTCTTCAGGTAAGTATTTCTCCAAAAATTCAATTTTAAAATAAAAATGGTCATTTGGGAGCCCTTCAGTGTGGAGATAGGAAAAGAAACAACTCAATTTTTGAGTTGTTTGTTTTCCTACCTCCACACTGAAGGGGTCCTAAAAGACCATTTTTATTTTAAAATTATATTTTTTGTATTGTTGGGAGATTAATATTTACTATTAATGTTTCTTTTAGTTATATATAATATAAAATAGGCTTAAAGTTAAAATAAATAAACAAAAGCAAACAGACACCGAAAATCCTCGACAACTGTTTCGTCCGTTTGGGACTTATCAAGAGTGAGAGAACTGAATAACTATTGTACAATATGCGCGGTTGTCGACTTAAAACCCAACCATGAGCACATCATATGGGAACAACAATACTTGTTCTTAATGGCAATAATAGTAATAACAATGTTTGAGTTAAGTAAATATATTTCCAATTTAATTCTGTGGATTGCTTCTAAAAGGGCCAATGTTACTATTTTTTTGTAAATTTTGAACATACCTTTTTAATAATTAGAAAATATTACTCATACTTATAAACTTATAAAGTCTTTCAGCAACGTTTTATGAAATAATTAATTTTCGTATCGTTACTACTTGTATCTGCAATTTAATCAACACTTTATGTGTAATTTTCTCAAATTGTTTATTTCTATCATTGACTCTTTTAGAACCAAACCTCAAAATTATTTAAATAAATTTTAGCCAACTCCGGCAAAAACAAATTTTTCTGTAGGTTGCGGGTACCGTATTTAAATTTGTAAAACTGCGCTCTAACGCATGGGCAATGATAAGCTACAGAGACACTTTGTTAAAATCAAACTTTTTGTCTTAAGATACCATGAGTCAGAAACACACGTGTTTTCAATATTAAATTATAATTTTTTTTTTAAATATATATTGCCAGGTAGTGGTTCATCCAACTTAAATATTTACATTTGTGCATCTTGAAAGCTGACTGTGGCCGCTTTATATCAGGTAGGGTTCTTTGCCAAGACAAACCAATCCACAATTGCACACTGTTTTGTCACCCCGCTATACAGGTTTATACTGATCTTTTGGGGCACCATACATAACACTTACATCACAATACAATATTTAAAAAATATATCATACAAATACATAAACAAATAAAGGATATATGTATACAGTCCATTTTTATTTATATTCTACTATAAAGCTACGTTTAAACAAATAATAATAATAATATAAACTAAAACTTTGTTTATATAATTTGTATCTATGTTAGAAATACAACTTTTTCTTTTATTATTTATTAAAGACAATTTAACTAAATTCTATTTAATATATAATATAATCGATACATTCGTGTAATCATTTATTAATTCATTTATTCTGTTTAAATGATAAACTGAAAGTGTTTTTGCTTTCCATATTGTATAACATTCTATTTAATTTCAAAATATTTTATTTAGGTCTACATGGAAGCACCTACTTAATTATACATTTTACAAATATATAATACATCAATCCAATTCTTTAGCACCAATTATATTTGTGTTTATTTTTGTTTAACATTTTAGAACCAATTACATTTCATATTTTATTTACTCATCGTTATCAGTCATGAAATCATAACTTTGAAAAATGTCTCCAAATGTACATTTATAATTTTATTTGCAAAAATAAAATGTTCATTAAATTTTTTAATTTCTTGCAAAAACTGATAAAGTAAACAATCTATGTTTGTACTTTTTAAATAATTTTTTTTAAATTAGTTGGGTTTTTTTTTAGTTAAATATGTATATTTGCAAGGTTTTCCTATTTTAGGTATCTTCCTAGGGTGGAGGTAAACTAAAACTGCTTTTATAAGTGTAGTAATACCCACGTTTCTCCCTAAACAAATAGAAGCTTTATTAAGGTTAAACCACCTTTTGCTATTTGTATTGAAATAACGGCTCAAAAGATAGTTTAGCCTTGATAAAGCCCTCATTTGTTTAGAACGCAACGTCGAAAATACTACACTTATAAAAAGCAGTTTTGTTACACCTCTAATTTTAATTAAAGCAAAATAAATTCATAATTACCCTGATGAGTAATTACATGCGTTACGTGCTTCTTGAATTAGGTGTATTTACTAAATATTATACTATTTTTCTTTTCAAATTTTTTTTATATTTTTGATGAAAACTATTAAAGCCTTTTTGTGTGTTTGAAGAGACATACTATAATTTTCTTATAATTTCAAAAGTTAAAAGAAATTTATTTGGCAAACAAGCACAAAGTAGTCATTACAATTGCTGGAAAAATATAATTTCATTATAATTTCAAGCTAGAAAAAATCTACCATGGATTTGTACATACTAAAAATAGGCATCAAATACCTAACTTCACTTTTGACCATGATCTTATATTAAATTGTCTTCATAAAACCGTTATATAGTGTTTAGTGGTTGGAAAGTTTTTATTACATAATCGTTACGAACAAAGTATAAAAACAAAAAATGTTCTTTTACTAGATAATATATGGAAAGATAATCTAAAACGTGAACGTTTACTTTTAAAGTTTGTCTTTACTTTTCAAAGAAAAGTTTATACGCATTGGAAAAATTTATCGTAAAGGAAAATAGGAAGTATTATTTTTGTGAAAAACAGGTGGTTGCCAAGGATATCATTTTTTGTGTTAACATATTTCAGTTTCAGCCGATTTCCAACTTTTTTACACACGTTTTCACATAATGTATGTTTATTTTGTAACAAATGTATTTTAAAAAACACAAAATACCAATTTTATTGTTTATTGTTGATTATTGACCCGTAAGGTGCTTAGAAAACTTTGAGACCAAGATCTCCTACCTCCATTTTCCACCATCTTAAATTACCTAAGTGAAAGTTTTTGCTATTACTCGGTTCCAGTCGAGATACAGAATTGTTGTTTTGTAATTTTTTGTTTTTCTTTCGCAAACTACTGTTTAAATCCTATGAAGTTGTTACCTACTATTGTTAGTTAGTGAGATATCGAGCGAAATATAGAAAAATGGTTTTTCTGGTTTTTCTTTTTTCTTAAAACTAATCGAAAATATGTTTATTATAAAACTTGTAGAGGGTATTCTTACGAACAATGTGATTTGATGTTTTTTGCTAAGTCGCAAAGTCCGTGTGAAGTTTCAATTCTCTTGGCACGCGCGTCACCTACTTGAAGAATGCGATAAATTATGGTTTTTGAGATAAGTTTGTTCTCCGTCCAGATACAGAATTATTGTTTTGTTATTTTTTGTTTCTCTTCCGACGATTTACAATTTCAGTCCTATAAACTGTTTAATGATCATTGTTAGTTATTGAGACAAATAACAAAATAGATTTGATCTAATTTTTAGGGTTCTTCTCTTTTACCTTAATACATTTTGAAAAAGTGTCTATCATCAAACATGAAGAGAATATACAATTTAATACTTTTGTTCATTCTTTAGGGTAATAATCGCGTGTTCTATCGTGTCGTAAAGCAGGTAAGTTCATGCCAAGTTTTCATTCTATAGTTAGCGCGGTTATATATGTATAACAAAGGTTCAAAATAAATAGCTAACACGGTGAGATAATGTATATCTCTTGAGAATACTCTTTCAAACGTAAACACTGTTTGACCAAATTTTTTCCTTCAATTGATTCATCTTTGGAATCTAATTTGTTGTCACTCATCAGGACGTTGACACTGGCAACTTTTTGCATATTTGTCAGTTGCAGTTCAGACAAATGATGGAGGATGCAATGCCAGCTCTTCTGCAGCCGCAAGCAGTTACGCATATTCTTTGCAGTTAAATGATACAACCTTCAAATACACGAGTAGCGCAGATTCAATGATTGGTTTTAGTCCATGGTTCGTTTGTTGCCAACCTCATTTTTCCCAAACCAAGTTTGTACCTGATGATACACGCGTGAACTTTAAAAAAACCCATCCCCGAGGCGTTTTACAAGTAGGCATTAAGTTTGGACATCCTTTAAATGTTTATAATACTTTAGATTTTTCTATTATATTAAAATACCGACGCAGAACACTTTAACCAGTTTCCTATTGAGACTAGATGCAATCCCTCCTAAAACTACGATTTTCAAAACACATAATAACTTGCAGTAAACAGATTATCTTTTTATTATTCAACAAGGACACTAAGCCATATCACCGATGTTTTTAAATCTGTCCCTAGAACTAGTTTTAGTAAAAGTTACTCCCAACCATGTTTAAGTATGCAATTCAATTTGTCTTTAAGTACAGTTACTTTGCAGTTACTAAAGTAATTTTTAAGTTTAAACGTAGAGGTGAATGATTCAAATTTAAAAATTATTTTTAAAACTACTTTCAAGATTTAAAATGGCGGTGAATACGGGTTATTGTATTTAATTTGTATATTCATTAACCCAATCTATTTTACAAAAAGAAAACTATTCCGTGTTTAGCATATAAACACAAGTAGCACTTGAGTATAAGCTCAAAATTCAGCTCATTCTTTAATTATAATATTAAGTTATACAGTTATAAACTCTATTGTTACCCACTACTTTTATTTATTTTATGTAATTAGTTGAACGGCGTTAAACTTTCTACTTTACTCTGATTCTTAATGACGTTCCTTTATTCAATTTTGAAGTATTTTGTTACTGTAATACCTGTATACAAAGAAATATAATCTAACGGTCTTCATTGTTTAAGTGCATTTATCTTAATACGTTTTGGGACCTCTCGTTCTAATTATTTCCATTTTAAAATGCATTTTTAAAGATTTTATTAATTTGCTCGAGTTTAATTAACGACTATGCATATTCGATAGAAAAATCACTTGGTCAGGGTTGTCACAAATATTGTTGAATTATTATTTTATACTTTATGGTATCCACACTTTATTCTCCGCGTACTTTCCTCCCACGTACTTTCCTCCCCGTGTACTTCCCTCCGCACGTATTTTCTTCCTGAAATACTTTCCTCCCCACCTACTTTCTTCTCTGCGTACTTTCCTCCCGCGTACTTTCATCGCCGCTCATAACAAAAAATTATGAAAACAAATAAACGCACAAATATTTGCTTGTAACTTGTTATCTGTATTAAGAGGGATTATTTAGTTTGTTTTAATCAATTTAAGTGGTGTTAATAAACATTATTGTGAAAATATAACAAACATTTAAAGTGCTATACAAAGTCTTAAATTTTTGAAAATGGAATTAACAAATTCGTAAAAGTTGGTTAAATTCGTATTGAAGAAATGGCAAGTAATAAAATGTTTAAAACATGACTTCACTGTGAGCTTATTTTATATACGAAGGTATTGCACACGGAATTTTCTCTCTCAATATGTTGTAGACCCCAAAAACTTACATCGCTCAGTTAATTAATCTAGTTATAAAATTGCTTTGCAAGCAGTTTGGTACAGATACGGTTTAAGGCATGCGTGTTGACTAATAATTAATAAGTCTTGTAATGATTAATAAGAACGATTCAATGTATAGCTTCCGTTGCGCCATAAATAATGGCATGTTAATTGTGCATCATTTAATAACAAACTCATATTTAAAATTTTAAGTTCATTTTTATTTTTACCAACAATAAACACAATTTTTATATAAATAATAATTTGTCGTTGCAACTTCACATTTTAAATCACTAAACGAAACATTTAATTGAATTAAAAGTCAGTAAAACTTCGCGCCAAAATCAAAATGAAACTTTTCGTATAATTTAAGACTTCCAGTAATTTGATTTAACGACATTATACAACAATGCTTACTAACTCCTGTCTATATATTCATATTTTAAACTAAAACTGGAAAATTCATTTTATGAAATAGGCGCATTTTTTGACTCACTTTATGATAAGGTGTTTGTTTAAGAAAGTGTTGTAGAAATTTAAGAATGGATCTAAATTTAAGTATAATGGAGAAAATTTGAATTTTTATCTTGCACTCTCTCCTCAACTAATTTAGTGGTTTTGAATGTTATTAATTATAACTATAAGAATTTGGATGTTAAAATGTGTAAAATTTTTATTTGGTAAAAAATAAATATTTAAGTAATTGATTTGGGGACATTTACAATATAAGAAAGGTTTAGGCAAACGTGATATTTGAAAAATTAACATTAAAGTGATTTTACTACTACTAAATTAATGTTAGAGCATGTGAAGAAGGTATACTCAAAATTGTAGAAACGTCAGCAATACAGTAAACATTGTGTTATAATGCAATAATCCTAATTCATTTCTCTAATAAGAAGGCCCACAACCCAGTCGTTGTTATTCTTTATTAACATTGTTTTATAATTTTTAATTTGAGCAGGATATATTTTGTAATAATTCCGATTATTTGTTTTGTTTTAAGTTTAGCTACTACAATAAACTCACCGATTTTAACATCTGCTGAATGCAATATTTTAAAATTAACGGATACTACTGCTATCTTCGTGTAGTATGAAATCAAGCAACTTATCTGAGCTGTATCTTCTTTTTAAACTGTCGTATTTCTAATGACGCATTGGTTCGTGAATCATCGGATGCTTCTAATAGACTCGCACATCATAAATCAGGAATATCTCTAAACAGGCATCAGACAAACTACCAGTTTTTCAATAGGATTTAAACAACAAACAATTGCATCCGAGACAGATAGAAATCATAACCAAAGAAAAGAAAAAACAAGAAAAAAACATCTGCATTTACAATCATCTCCTCAGTGACTGAATTTTGTCAAGTTAATTACTCTTAATTGCGATCTGTGAAATAAACGACTTACTTTTTTCAGAGGGTGGACACTAACAATCGGAGTTTGAAAATTTTCAGCGAGAAAATATGGTCATTATCACGGACCAACAGAATTATTCCAAGCGGAAAATAAAAGGATCTATTGTAGATATTGCCAAACTGTTGAATCTTCTGTGTAGGAGTATTTTAGTACTGATGAGGGATGATTAAAATCTCTTTTGGCGGCGTTGGTGTTTTAATCATTTTTTACCATTTCTAAAACACTCCTACAAAAAAGGTCCCACTGTTTGGAAATATCTGCAATTGAAAAATATAAATAAGATCTAGAATTTAGAGAGATTTTACGCCTTTTAATTTATTAACGCCAAAGATTATCCCTTATAATACAATCGTATTTTCTTATTAAGGTGTTGTACATTTTTTTCTAATTGTCCGGGAGGGTCTTGATCACTAGGTCCAAAACCAAAGTGGTGATTCTTGGGAACAACATGTTGTGATTTACTACTTAATACTTATTCAAAAACAAATTACAATGGAGCGAAATAATTACTCGCATGAAGTTTTGATGAATCTATTTATTTTTCATGGACAATGTGACAAAATTGTGGCAAGAACATGTAGGAAATTTAATAAAATGTATTCTGATTTGCAGCGATGAATGAACGAAAGAAAGTTTTTTTCAGAAAAATTATCAGTAAGAAATTGCGATTATAAAAACTAAATAAATATATAGGGTGTTTTAT
This sequence comes from Abscondita cerata, assembly GCA_030710515.1. NCBI lineage: Eukaryota > Metazoa > Arthropoda > Insecta > Coleoptera > Lampyridae > Abscondita > Abscondita cerata. The sequence continues at coordinate 288,224 of JALBCR010000595.1, forward strand.
TTAAAATTAACAAGTTGTTACTACTTTTGAGTAGAAGCGGCAACACCGCCAAAATGAAAATATTTTAGAAATATAGATCGTGTCTATTTATGGCAATAGCCAAATTTTCAGATAACTCCTTTCATAAACGTTTAACCTACCATCGACCATCAATGACCCTGTATAGGAGGGGCAACTCAAACACAATACCATGTAATTTTGGCGACCTTTTAGGTTCCAGGTGAGCACTTTCTCGGGCCAATTTACAGATTTGTATTTGTCCGAACGAGATCAAGTTCTCAGTTTTTTATTTTATTTTTAGCAGCATACCATGTCGGGTTATAATTTTTTGATACACATAAATAAATATGAAATTATATTAACAAGTTTTATTATACGTATAAGTCTTGCACTGGTTTACCAATTAGGATTAGATTCCTTTTAAGTACGTAAGTATAATACTATAAACTATTTCTCGTAGATTAGTGTTACGCACTATTTTCTCACTCCTGAAGAGTACCAAAAGGACGAAAATGTTGAGTGATTCCCGTTGTTTGCTTGCAACCGATAATTTACAACAAAATATTTGAGAGTGTTAACATTAATGATCAAAAAGTTTACTTTAAAACTGCTCATGTTATTTGTTAGCAAATTTTTAATTAGTATTAGATTTTATTTACTTATTTATTTATTTATGGTAATTACATTCCCAAGATTTTACCAGGTTATATTGTAGGTCGAGATAAACAATTTTTATTATATAATGGATAGTCCTATCTTGCTTGGTTTGTCCGTCTATCTGTCTGTATGTGATTTTTAGAAAATAATTTCCCTCTCCGTAATGGTTGAAGTCATGAAACCCAAACTTTGCAGGTGTATTGGTTTTACTAGTGTTAGTAAAAAATAAAAATTTCAAAATAATACTATTACCTGAAGCGAAATGTCTGCCATTTGAAAAATTTGAATAATTTTTAAACCAGTGGTTTTATTGAAAAATAATAAATACAAGAAAAGCCAGCCCTGTTCTAGACAAACAATAAAAAAACACTAGTTTAATCGTTATTTAACTTTGAAATCTTCAAATAGCTGCCATTTCGCCTCAGGTAATAGTATTATTTTGAAATTTTATTTTTACTGACACTGGTACAACTAATACAGCTACAAAGTTTGGGTTTCATGTCTTCAACCATTACGCAGAAGAAAATTATTTTCTAAAAATCACATACAAACAGATAAACGGACAACCAAGCAAGATGGGACTGTCCATTATATTGTGAAGTTGACATCGCAACCCAATTCTAATCAACACAAACTCTGCATCCGCGTATTACGTAGGTAACGCGGAAATCAAAACATACGTTTGCAAGTAAGCAAGTGCGGTCAGCATTTCTTAACGACTTTGCTTACTAAGCAAACTAACCTACTTCGCACATGTAAAACGAAGTAGGTACGACAACAGAATTTAGTTCGAACCTAAGTTCAAAGTTCAAGCTCAGTTTAGACCAGTACAGTTACAACCAAATTATAAGTGCAGTCGAGAAGCCAGCAAGTCAAGAACCAGCCAAGTAGTCACAACACCAGCACCAGGTGAAGACTGGCCAAAGTTCAAATCCGTCGGTCCAATTCATTCCGGCCCGCCGTGTTCGCGCGATATAAATACCACGATATTAGGTGCCACCGCACCGCGTATAGTACGCCAATTACTATGTGCTGACCTACAACGTTTCCATCCATAATTATAAATAATATAGCTCGATCACGGTATGTCTAATAATAATCGCTGTTAAACCGATCCGAATGCGAATTCTTTCTCTGGTTTAACCTGGCGTCTAGAATAATACATCCTAAACGCCACAATATAATAAAAACTGTTTGTCTTGAATTACAGTATAACCTGGTAAAATCTTGGGCATTTATTACGGGACACCCTGTATAATGATAGATAGATTGCTCCCATTAAGAATCTTGCAAAGTTTATATCTTGTAAAACAAACAACCTTGAGTTTTTGCAAATATCCTACAGATACGATTGACTGATGATTTTTACTTTAATAGAGATATATAATTTCTAAATTTATGTCTTTTGTCCACTTCGATCCCAGTCTGGGGTCATTGTGGGTAAAATTATTTTTCTTTTGAGCTAAAGTGGACAATGAAGATAAACGTCATTTATACAAGTTTATTACTTATTCTACATAATATTCATCAAATTGTATGTCAAATATCAAAAGCCGCTCTTGTCTCTCTGTGATTGACGCCATCGGAGCCGGTAATAATAATAAATCTGAATATCTGAATATCTGAAACATCGGGAAAGTAAAATCGGTCACCTTTTTTCTCAAAAAAATATTACTATGAAGTCACTGAAACCCTGCGACGATTCTATTTTACCAACAAAGCTGGATAATTATATTAAGCGATTTAGGTTCTGCTGATGTTGAAGGAATACGTATGCGGTGATCATCTGGTAAATTGCTTTTAGTTTAATAATGATTGTTTTCTAAGAGGCGTTATTTTGGTCACATGGATTAAGTTGCGCTGTTACCATATATGGCTCAAAAACTTCCCCAAGGCAAGGCGATTTAATGGCCATAGTCTAGGAGCATTAAAACCGGAGATGATATTCTTTGGAGTAAATGCTGATAAGAATGACAATCCACAGAAATATGCAAAATTAGCAGCTCTTCCAGAGTGTGTTTGAGTCCAGTAAGCTGTAGCCACTTTCATATATCCCTTAAAGGGACCAAATGCTGCAACATCCAATGGCTGTAATCTATGGAAGCACTGAGGAGGAAATGAGACAAGACTTATGCCAACCTTTCTAGCAATTTATCGCTTCTAAACTTAGGTGGGTTGTGGTTGTCCATTAAGATCAGTAAACGACGATCAACTGAACAAGCAATATGATTCGCAATATGCTTCAAAACATCAACAGAAAGCTCGTTAGTCCTGTATCCAGTCTTATAGACTAATCCCAAACTTCCATCTTGCGATTCTTCATGTAAACTCGTGAAAAAATAAAAACAGGTGGTACCGCTTGTTTTTTGTTTTTTGCAGCTATTATTTTAGGATGTTGCATAACTGTGGGTAGGTATACCAGTTTCGTTGAGGTTAATTATTCTGTCAGGTGGAAAGTTGTATTTTTCAAGCATTTCAACATAATTGTGGAAAAATTGACCCACATTTGTAGCATTAAAGGCTGCATCACGAGCTAAACTGGTATTTTATGGTCTACGACATGATAACTCCGTATGCCGTTTCATGAATCCCAGTATCCAATCTTTGCCAGCTCTGCCACTTACATCCCAAACACTTGGATAGTTTTTTATTCAATGACTTGGCATATTAGTAAACCAGCTTTGCCGATATATTAATCCATAGTGTAGACTTAAAGCCTTAAGAAAATATTTAACTAGCAGTTCTTCTTCTTCATCGGTGAACATTTTCTAGTGTGGTATTTATTACCTCTTTTGTTTAAGATACTGATGTAATTTTCATCTTCTAGACAAGCTGAATCATCCGAATCAGACAACCGTTCTTGAGGTGTTACTATGTGTTTCCTTGCTATTTTAACTCTTTTTTGGAGCATAGACTTCTTGAGTCCATATTGTTTAGCCGTTTTTCTTACAGTACCTTCTTGACTGCTTTCTCGTCTATCAGAGCTCGATCAGTTTTTCGAACGTAAGTCCAGACTATCTGTACCGAAATAAACCATAAGTATAAATAGGTACATTGCTCAGAACAATTTGGCTAATCAGCTGCTTTTGTGACATTAAGTTACTAAGAGTTCAAAGGTCTTGAAACATTTGAATTGACTGTTATCTAATCAGAAACATAATTTTCAACTTGCAAAATTTTCAGGAGTTAGTGTGGACAGTTTTCACATTAGCCCCATGGCAACTGACTACATGCACATTTCAAACTTCAACGTTCTTAACTTCATTTTTACTCTTCAGTATGTTTCCATCTGAACTATCAATAAATTCGTCAAAGATCATGCCATCAAGTGGCGTTATGAGATATTTGAAAATATAACTTACCTTTCCAAGAATGAATATGTTTTGAACCTTTCAAATATACCAATTCAACACCAACAAACACAAAATAAATTATTGCTAGCTGAAAAACACAACTGAATGCCGCCAACTTTACTAAACCGGTAAATTTGTAAATGGCGCATATTTCGAATTGTTATTTAGGAAAAAATTGCTAGTGACCACTCTTACCCCACGTCCACTCTGACTCCGTTCTCCCTTACGTAGATCATTAAAAAAGTTCAAACTTAAATACTATAATCTGATGATCAATTCTATCAAACACCTTACTGTATATGAACCACAATCTAGAGATCGTGCTATATACTCCGTTATAACAGTAGGGTTTGTAACCGTAGATTTTGCTACATGCTACAAACCCATGTTGAGCGTGAGAAAGTCGATTAAAAACATGATTAGATATCAAGTTGTGGAGTACAAACTTAAATAATTTAGAAAAGTTGCTTAATAATGCAATCGGCTTATAGTTGGCAACGTTTGCACTATTGCCATTCTTGAAAACGGAAACAATCCGATATTCCACGCGTCAAAAAAGTACGAAGTTTTAAGAGCCAATTTAATAATGTATGTAATTTGATCCCATTGCGCAGTTTACTGGTCTCTGATAAAAAACTTGGAACAATATCGGAGCATATGGTAAGATCAGATTTTAATCTCCTAGCTGCAAAGATGGGAGAGTACGTTTCTTAGGGAAACCCATTATTTTCCGATATATCCGTTATTAATATTTGATATTAATATGAGGAGGTAACTTGAGCAATAGATAAGTGATCAAAACATTTATTGAAAAAAAGCCGAGAAGGAATCGATGATTCTATGCTGAGGAAGCATACTTAGGAATACCTGACTGGTTGCTAACAAAGGCCAAAACCTTTTTGGATCTTAGCTTCCAAGTTTCTAGTGTTCAGCACGTAATGTTGAACCTAATTGGAGGAATAGAAAGTGCATACCTAGGTTTTGAGTAAACTGTACTGCTGTAAGTAGGATTGCTGAAGTTTGGTATTGGAGATTATCTCTCTACTAAACTACGGAGGATATTTGTGTATTGGATAGACGTGCTTTTGGGACAAATTGGTCAAATGCAGACTAGATTGTAAGGTACATTTCGTTTAGAGCCTCGTGTGAAACTGGGCTTTCCATTACAGTTCACTAAAAAATACTAAGATTATGATTATATAATTAGACGTAGTCAGTTTTCTTAAAATTAAACGAGTAGTGCAAGTAGTTTTGCGGAGATTGAACAGACGAAAGAAATATTAACAGAGAAGGATGATGCAAACACTCAATGATGGGGAAAGCAAGAAACCTCTCCACTTTACTACAGAGAATTGAATCCAACAACTGTTATACATATATTCGTACTAACGAATGTACTTGTCTAATATACGCACTTGAAAAAAAGTATATGCAAGTATTCTAAATAAATAAACTTACAGTATTTTCCATAATGAACTTGTTTTGCACCAATTAACGTTTACAAATATAATGTCGATTCGTAATGACTACTAATACCGATTTTAAATTATTTTATACAACATGCAGAACAATTCAAAACGTATATTAACAAATACATGACAAATATAAAATATGATTGGGTGGGAAAATTACCCAAAATTGCATAAGAAATGCAAAACACCAAATTAATTAGTTAAATAGATTATACTAAATTTTTGCATAAGAAAGGTTAAACGTTCTATAACTATAAATATAAATTATTTATTGCATTCTTTCGTTGGTTCCATTTAAAATTTATGGGCTGATCAATTATTACAATTTTGAATATTTTGGTTTCCATTGCAAATATTCTCAAATTTCAGATCACCGATCAAATAAATTGCGACATTCCAGTGGAGTTTTTTCGACATTTTACAAGGTTACCTATACAATCAATCATATCTCAGGTGCCTGAATGTGTTTTTTACAATTCCAATTACACTAATTTTCTTGCTAAAATTTAAGGCACCGATGAAATGAATTTAAAATCGATCTGAATTTGCATAACTGCTAATAAAATCTCTTTCGTAAAATAACAAATAAGAAAAAGAAAACAAATAAAAACTTTAGTTTTTTACAATTGCCGAAATGGGTACGTGATCGAAATTTAATTAAGTTTACTTTTCTTTAATAGAGCTATCGCTTAACAAATGCAATTTTGAAATAATCTTGCGAACGTATGTACAGAATACGTTTCACGATTCGTTTAAAACAGTGCTTAATCCGAGTATAAATGTAATTAAAAAGTTTTTTTTTGTAACAATTTTATGTTATAATTAATCGATATTGCGACATTGTTATCATTTTATCCCACAGAATGTACCTTTTTTATAAAAAATAATTAATCCGATCTTACTTTTTGTTCTAGCATCCATGTACATTATCGTTTTAATTTACTTTTTCTGTGAAGTAAAGGTATATCTTGCAGGAAGTTTCAAGTTTAAATTTAATGTGATAAATTATCCTAAAGAATTTTTTAAATAACGGTTCTTGTTTATATCGTATCTCGGAGGGTCAAGGAATACATTTAGATTCTTACCGACGTAAGTACAATAGCAAAGTTATAGTATAATCCAACAGGTTTATTTCAGACAGCGTAACTTAAATAAATGGTCATTTGTGGGGATACTAATTAAATCCTATTTGTTCTCCTTTCTGTTAGATTTATAATAGTTGTGCTGTACTCTAATTCCAAATGCTTTACCAATACGTTTTATTTTCTAATAGTTTTGAACTGGAAATTCAAACACTGTTACTATAATAATTAACAGTGTTGAATTGTTTACTAGGAATATTAAAATTGAGTGGTACATAAGCCACAACTGGAATCTTCATCTAAAATTGTGATGGTAATATTACCCTGCCAAAGTATCATCGGCCAACGTTGATCAAACATTTAAAACCAATAATTATGATACAATGTTTACTCAAACAGTAACTGAATTCATAACTATACCTAATTTTGGATTTTTATAAACTAAGTACAAGTGTAAACAAAATCTAGAAGAACTTCTCAAGTTGATTCTAAGAGGAAAAAAATAACATAACTAACCTGTTCATGGGTAAATTTGAAACTGATTTAAAAAATAATTTAGAATACTTTTAATGAATTTGGTGTAGATATGTATATGATGTTTTTGCAGTCATCGACACTAAAGTTTACAGCCCTCAGCAACTTGTAGAAATTTTAAATTCAAAATTTGAGACGATTAAGTTTACCTATGAAACAGAAGCAAACCTTAAGTTACCTTTCTTAGACACTTTAGTGACAAGAAATGGTATCAAACTAGATATAGATATTTATCGTAAAGACACTAACACTATGAGGTTTATCAAAAATGACAACCATAGTATCCAACATAAACTTGCATCTTTTTGATTCACAGATTATTACATTTCCCATTGTCAAAACAAAATTTTGATAAAGAACTGCGAAATATTAAGCAGATTGCATCATACAATGGTTTTCAAGAATCAATTGTCACAAACATAATTAGAAAACATAAACATAAGTTAAACATTAGAAACATTACAACGTTAGGAACTAGTAATAGCAAAATAGATAAGAAATATGTCAAATTACCAAATTATCCCACATATACAAAAAGGTCTTCTAAAAATATTTTCAAAATTTGATTTTAAAACAGTAACTTCTAGTAGTAACAACTTGCAAATCTTTAGGCAATCCGAAAGACCTAATAGGAATGTGTGATAAATCGGGAATATATAAAATTAATTGTAAAGACTGTAACCAAGTATATATATATAGGGCAAACCAAGAGACCTATTAAAACTCGTTTAAAAGAGCACTTAGCTCATGTCAAATATCATCGCACAGATAGGTCCACTGTAGTGATGCATACATCGGCGCCGGAAAGGGGGGGCAAAGCAGGGCACTTGCCCCCCCTAGGATTCATTTAAAATCGTTGAGTGTAACTAAACTGAATACTGAATATTAATTTCATGGTTTTGAGTATGGCACAATTCCACCTTGGAATTGTATGCAGCGGCGGACTAAGCACTCTGAAAGTCCCGAGCGTTGAAATGATGCTCCTTGTGCGATTTGAAATTGATGCACCTGCTCAATGTTACTCTACTGATCCTATACGATGATTGGATATGATTATATGTATGATAGCATAAAACCTTAAATGTAAAGTTGCATAGTTTTTTTATGTCGTAATGTTATTGCGTTACAATTTTTGCTCGGTTTCATTTACATGCTTACAGAACAGATTTAGGTAGAAACGGATTATACGTTTTAAAACTGCCTAGAAGTTTTTATTTGCATTTGTGGCAAAAGACGTGTACTTCAACCTTCAACAATCCTCTTTTTTGTAATCAAAATTCTGTAAAATTTTCAAAATGTTTATTTTAAAATGTACGGGTTCTTTGAAGGGATTAGATTGACAGCTATGAAATTTGCATCTTCAGATAACTAACAATACTTTAATTCTAAGTAAACGCAGGTAGATAGGTACCAAACCCTTTTCAAAGTTAACGTTTTTTTCTGCAAACTGAGGATAAAAATGATTATTCAAATTTGTATAGGTACCTAAGAATTATATAAAATGCACCTACCGAAATATGAATAAATTATAATCAAAAATTTACAAACACATTCAACAAATAAAAAATAGAGTGTTATCGTTTGGACAGAGTTTGTATTAATTTATTACTTTGATTTGGAGCCATTTTGTGACCAATTTGCAAATAATATTTTCTTGCTCTAAGAATAAAATTGCTTATGTCTACTTTTCCTAAAAATAATTTTGGATTGTTTAATATTCCTAATCTATGTAAGCATCGATGTAATCGAATGTTTAATTAATAAAATAATCTTTGCTGATGTAAAATACACAATCTTTCAGACAAAAACAAGAAAGTGCCATCGCCTAAATTTTCTGTGTGGACATAAACAAATTACGTCACGACCGGAGCACTCTCGACTTGTATTCTCCTCATTCTTGTATACACATTTTAAGGAACGTGTAGTATATGCTGTTTGTTTACTTAAATTTTTGAGTTAATTAGATTAAGTTATAGTTTATTGTTAAGACTATTTTGTGATTAGTTTCAAACTTGAATTATATAAGGTAAGAGTCTCCTTTCAAATATTATGGAATAGGTATACATTTTACATAGATTTTAAAGTAAATTATTGGTATCATTTGTATTTTTAGTAATCATGGATATAAGAAATTTTTAAGAAAAAAACTGACAATGATTCCAAATTAAAACCTTTGGAACCATTAGAAGAAGCAACTACATCTACTAACGCATCTACTTCTACTAGCGTAGCAGTGGTAGGGGTAGGTGAAAGTTTTGTGTCGTCACATTCTAATGTTGATGATGGAACTAAGTCAAAATCTTTATCTGGTGTTGGTGAAAATCGGACTGTTCATATTCATCCTTTTGATATAGGAGATTTTATTGAAAATCATGCTTCTATTTCCGATGAATCAAGATATGCGTTGTTGACCAGATGTTTTACTCCGGATTCAACTTATAATTTTAAAATGGATTCAGAAGGAAAAAGAGTTTTTCGTTACGAATGGTTACAAAATTACGATTGGTTAGCTTATTCAAGTAAGCTTAAGGGCGGACTTTGTAAAACTTGTGTTATATTTCGACCAAATTTAAGAAGAGGGGTTTTGGATCTTTTATTGTAAAACCTTTCAAAATTACAAAGATTTTCATGAAAGTGCAAAAAACCATATGTGTTCGGAGTGGCATCGTTCGTCAACAATAAAAGCAGTAAACTTTCGACAAATTATGGAGGGTAAAAATGCATGTGTCGCTGAACAACTTAGTACCTATGAACGGGAACAAGTTAAATCTAATAGGAAAAACTGATTCCAATTATTTCCACTATAATTTTTGTGGTACTCACGACTTATCTCTCCGTGGTAAAACCACTGGAAATTTTGATGACCTTTTAAATTTTAGAGTCGAAAGCGGAGATTTAGTTTTAAAAGATCATTTAGACAATGGAGCAAGAAATGCTAAATATACTTCTCACCAAACTCAGAACGAATTAATTAAAATTTGTGGTAATATTATTCGAGAAGAAATTATTAGAGAAGTCAACGCTAGTGAAGGTTTTCTTTGTTGGCTGATGAATCGGCGGATATATCTGGGGTTGAGCAGCTTTCCATAGGAGTAAGATTTGTTGATACAAATAATACAGTACGCGAGGAATTCTTGGGATTTACTGAACTCAGTTCTATGAATGCGGAAGGAATATCATCAGCAATATTACAATCTTGTGAAAGTTATGGGATCAATATGCAAAAGTTAGTAGGATTAGGATTTGACGGTTGTGCAACAATGGCAGGTCGCGAAAACGGAGTGCAGAAAATAATTCGTGAGAAATATAATAAAGCTCTCTTTTTCATTGTGCTTCACACAGACTTAACCTAGTAGTCAACGATTTAAATAAAATTCAGGATGTACAAAATTCCGTAGTTATTATAAAAAGGTCATTAACTTTTTCCGAGAAAGTCCATATCGAAGAAAATATGTACCCAAAATACCGTTATTTTGTGATACTAGATGGTCTGCGAAGTATAAGAGTATAAGAATATTTTCTACCCATTTTGAGGAAATAAGAAACGCCCTAGAACATTTATCATATTCTTTAGAAATAAATGGAGAAACACGATCAAAATCCAACCAGTTATTATGCGCAGTTTCCACTTCAAAATTTATTGTGTGCTTGCATATTATTTCACACTATAGTGCCAAACTGGAGCCTGTTTGTAATATTTTACAAGCAAAAACATAAACATTTTATCGACAAAGAAACATGTTCAATTACTTTTATCGTTTCTGAAAGATCACAGAGCTGACGCAGAGAAATATTTTAAAGATATATTTCAAAAATGTTTATCTGACGGAAAAAATTTGACATTGATATTAAAGTACCTAGATTAGCTGCAAAGCAAACACAAAGGGCTAACTACACTACTGATACTGTTGAAAATTATTTTCGAATTTCTCTGTTTACTCCATATTTGGATTCAATTATACAATCAATTGAAGTCCGATTTTCCGAAGAGACGGATACTGCATTTGCCCTGTCCATTTTTCACCCGTCGTTAATTGTACAGGCAGAAAAATTTAGTTTACTAAAGTCAAATATCCATAACATCTCAAAAGGTATGAAATTGAAAATTTGAGTTGTGAAACCGAAACTTGGAAAGAAATGTGGGTTTCAAAAGTCAAAAGCAATGATACTGAGACAGAGCTGGAAATTGTTGAATTAATAGATAAACATTGCCAGTTTTTTCCTTCCGTCAAAAAAGCATTGCAAATTTTTTTAGCCTTACCTCCTACCACATCAACAATCGAAAGATCCTTCAGTACGCTCCGACGGGTAAAAACATGGTTGAGGTCTACCATGTCTGAAGAGAGACTTTCTGGTCTCTGTATGCTTAGCGCCCACAGAGAGTTTGTAAATAAAAATAAAGACACATTTATTGAAAAAATAATTAATAGATTTTCTCAAAACAGAAGAAATCTCCTATTGCTTTTCTCTGAGTAAAAGTTGGCAAAAAAGTTTATTTTTTATTATCGTATTTTTATTAATAAAAGTGTAACTGTTTCACTCTATTTATTTTTGCCCCCCTCTATATTTTACTCGTCCGGCGCCACAAAATGGCTATATAGTAGGCGACATGAATTAATTAAGAGAGTAGATAATAAAAACAAACTTGATTCTTGTGAAAGTTTAGACATTTTTAAAAACAGAAATTTACTTATGAATTATGACGGTAACGGTCTACTACAATTTTCGAAATTTTTTAATCTTATCTAAGAATCAATTAACTTTAACGATGCGTGACAAGCAGATAGTATATACAGGGTGATTCATTACAATTTGGAAATAATTTAACACTAGAATCCCGACCTCAAATTATGAAGATTTAACCCAAAACACCTAGATAAAATGTTGCTCCTTACTAAGTTACCGGGTGTTTGTTTAAAAAATTTAAAAACTATTTGTGCTCAGTATTTTAAAACTAATTGACGTATCCATTTCATATTTGGTAGGAAGTGTAGACACTGTACACCCTTCTAAATTACGTTAAACATACATTTCTGTCTACTACCAGAAGCGTACGATAGGGGTAAGTGACCGGTTAATCGTCCCCAAATTTTACATCACTGGCGGAACAGAAATTTTAGTAGAATTTTCGATTCTCCAATATTTTTAAGTAAATAATGTACTCTTTCCTTATAACGATTAAGTCAATATTTTCGAGATATTTTAAGTTAAACATGAAGATACTAAAATTTATTGACAAAAATAAAATAGATCTTCTAACTTTAAAATAATTCAAAGTGATTTTAAAATATTATTAAAGCAAATAACCTGATTTCTATTTTAAATTACATCCGATAAGTTACATTTGATGGATAATTTTTCAATATTATTTGTTTCTGTGTAGTTGGCTCTGAACTGAATTAATTCTTTTGATCACCGGTTAATAGTGCCCAAATTCTACGCCACTGGCGGAATAAAAATTTTAATACAATTTTTCGATCCTCCAATACTTAGTAAGTAAATAATGTACTCTGTCCTCATAACGATTAAGTCAATATTTCTCGAGATATTTTAAGTTAAACATGAAGCTGTACCATTGAATTGAAAAAAAAAAATGAGAGCACCCCACTAGATCAAAAAGAATTAATTCAGTTCAGAGCCAACTACACGAAACAAATAATATTGAAAAATTATCCATCAAATGTGACTTATCGGATTGTAATTTAAATAGAAATCAGGTTATTTGCTTTAATAATATTTTAAAATCACTTTGAATTATTTTAAAGTTAGAAGATCTATTTTATTTTTGTCAATAAATTTTAGTATCTTTGTTGTTAGTACGGATTAAAGTTTAATTTGCGTATTAAATGCAATCCACTGGCTTAAAACGTCGATATTAGTTATTACCGAGTTACATACCAAAATTTAAAAATGAGACAGCTTCATGTTTAACTTAAAATATCTCGAAAAATATTGACTTAATCGTTATAAAGAAAGATTACATTGTTTATTTAATAAATATTGGAGAATCAAAAATTCTACTAAAATTTCTATTCCACCAGTGACGTAAAATTTGGGGACGATTAACCGGTCACTTACCCCTATCGTACGCCTCTGGTGGTAGACAGAAATGTTTGTTTAACGTAATTTAGAAGGGTGTACAGTGTCTACACTTCCTGCCAAATATGAAATGGATACGTCAATTAGTTTTAAAATACTGAGCACAAACAGCTTTTAAATTTTTAAACAAAACACCCTGTAACTTAGTAATAAGCGACATTTTATCTAGGTGTTTTGGGTTAAAGCTTTATAATTTGAGACCGAAATTCTAGTGTTAAATTATTTCCAAATAGTAATGAATCACCCTGTATAAGCTTCCTATTGTTTTCAATTTTAGTATCGGTATCGTTGATGATGATAGCTTAGCTATTGAAACACGTGTCCGAGTAAAGTTTTTTTGGTGCAGTTTTTGGTGTTTTCTGTTTGTTAAATAGATGCTGCAGTTTAGTGTTCCATTCCTTTGAACATAAATTCATTGATAAAAAGATATGGTGAGTCAATTGTATTTAATTTTAAATATTCTTTGTAAAATTTTAATTCTCATTAATTACACACAACTTTTACTACATTGTAATCAAACATCAAATAAGTTGTTAATGAGCTATTCAATTTGTTTTGTATTTTTGTTTTTGCGCACAAATTTATGTGAATCACTTCAAACGAGTGCATAGTTCTTTTATCTTATCAATTTGAAATTAAAAAAAAGTTTAGAAAGATAAGTTGATACACAAAACTATTTCAGTAGGAAATAAAAGTAATATTTTTTCTCAAATTTTGCCAGCATTGCATTTTTATGTAATTGTTTTCTTTTATTGTTTATAATTATGTCTAACCTTAAAAAATGTTCTTTACAAATTAACTTATTTCCTAAAGCGTCAATATCTACAAAAGCAATAACAATGTCCATACAATTTTTTTTCCCACTTGCTGGCGCCGTATACATCTTTTTATTGGAAATAAAAAAAAACTTTTGTCTCTGTCCTTCTTAGGATTGTTTTTGCAATTTACGTATTCGCACTTAGCCATTGTCACAATAAATCACAATAACTTCCAGACACACGCACAAACTCGTAGCGGTTCAACGGTGTTACTAATTCAACGAACGCAAGTAAGCAACTAAAAATATTTTGGTGAAAATCGACGGTGGAACTATCTACAAGTCGGTGAAATTGTATGTTACATTTTCCCCATATACGTTGCGGATCTTTAGTAACTTTATAATCAATAATTTAACTTTAAAAAAAGTATCAGAATGGAAATAAGATTAAAAATCACAATTTACAATAAAAATTATAGTATTTATTTCGTAAGACCTTCAGAAATAATTACTGAATAACCATTTTCCAAAGATATTTTTTGATATTGTGGGTTATGGGAGATTGACCATCCTTTCGAATTTTAAAGAAAAATAATTAATGGTTGTCATCAATTGTGCATTTTACTTATATTTTTTAATAAATAATAGATTAATGATAAAAAGCAACCATGGGAATTTAAAAAATTCTCGCCTTGTTGCACAATCTAGTTTGACAATACGTTGATAAGTATATTTAATGCACAAAAAATATGTTAAAATTAATTAGAAATTTTAGCCGTAAAGATTTGTTTCTAAAGCACAGAGCTACCCACAAAATTATTGTTTGCGCCAAAAATTCTATTGGCGATCGTGCTGATATAAATCCCATTTGAATGGGACACAGTTTTATTAAGGCATAAGTGAAGAGTTGAAAAAATGTAACATTCGGAATTTAGCACAAAAGGTTAAGAATTACACAATATTTATTTGATTAGAAACATTACAATTACATTATTTGATTAAGAAAACATCCTTGCTTAAAGGTATTGTGTCGAATTCTCATTATAAACTGACTTCAATGTCCTAGAGCTTACTATACAACAATTCGTCTTTCTCTTGTAATGAAATTACACAGTTCACTTAAAGCTCAAGCTGCTAAAATTAGATTACTTTTAAGAAATTACACAAATTAAAAAACAAACTTTTCTTTCGAGTGATTTAAAACCGAGCATCTCTTTTAACATTCATTTTGATTGTGAGTTTGGCGACACGTGTGCACAACTTTTACGGAAATTATTAATAACTTAGAATTAAACTTTAGGCATTGAAGTAAAGAATTTTTTTGGTGATTTGAAACTTTAACAGATTCGAAAGCTATAGAAATTGAACAAAGAAAGTTGGTTTCTATATATAAATTGAGAAGAAAAAAGATTGTTTATTTATTTTTAGGTTTTTCGTTTTCTGTATTCGTTTCCTCACTAAATCGAAGAAGTACTTATGAAAAGTTTCTATGTGTTGAAATCCCGTTAATAATAAATTTTATCTACGTTTAACCTATAATCAGAACATTAATTACTAAATAATTGTGTGCGAAATGCTACTTTTAAATAAATCGTGTATAAAAGTACAATGTAATTTAAACGGACGTTCATTATTAAACGTTTTGTGTTAAACACTCGAAACAAAAAGTGCAATCGCGTGCGTTTCTCTGTTTGCGGCTTGTGTTTTAAACTCCGCAACTTGTGCATAAAAGCCTTACTTTACGCACTTGTATCATATAGTATATTATGCAACAAGTTTTATAAACAGCATTTTAGACACGAGATTTAATTAGGGACGAGCAAAAGCCAATCTCTAAAAAAAACTAGTTTTTCTACGACTAACACAAAATACTAAAATTTGAAAACTACTTTACTTTAGCTTAAGAAATACGAGTAGAATACAAAATTTTTACAGTATAATTGTTAATATCGTAGGCTTATATATAAAAGCCGAGATGTAGAGAACGAAATGTCGGATTGAGTTGATAAACATACCAAATGATAGGCAAATCGATTTAGAAGGTTAAAAATATGGTTTCGCTACTTAAAATGCACTCTAATTAGCTAATTAATTAATTTAAAAACATTGGTAATGTAATGGATTAAAAACCATTCAAATTAATAAATTTTGCCAAAAATTTTTGGGGTTTATTCTAGTACTATCGATAACCGCGATATTAGAAACATTTTGACAACTAAAACTAATCTTAAATAGCTGACAAGTGACATAAATCATTTGAAGCCAAGTTCAGTCTGTTACTAAAATCCGCTGTTGCCAACTTTGTATCGTATCGTAACTCAAAGCCACATCACATCAGTCCTCCCTTTCCTTCCTATATTTAGTTGCATAGAGTACTAGTTTCGTATTTCTTTGCTATGCAACCGTATTGTCCTTAGAACCGCTCACCCCTGGCTTCTTCTTCTCTTTTATGTATTATTTTGATGTAGCCCTTTGCTAAGCTCTGTCATCCTACCTCCGACCCGCACATTATTCTAATTACATTTTCAGGATTCAGTTTTTCTCTTGCTTCTGTTTCTATTTTCATTCTAATTTCTGACAATCTCACGCACTCAAAGACCGCATGATCTTTCCCATCCGTTATGCAGCAATCTACGCAACTGTCACTATCCCGTTTTTTAATTTTTTATGATAATGACCGTTTTGCCCATGTCCACTCAAAAACTGCGTAACGAAATAATTTACTTCCCATACTTTCTATTAACCCAACTTTGTATATCTGGAATCAGCTGATTTGTCTACGATTTTCTTCTATTCCACTGCTTTTGCCATTCTTCAATCATCTTGTTCTTTTCAAGTTTTCCTGCACGTACTTTAACTAGCATCTGAAGTGGGGGTAAACCCGCTATGACCAGCACATCCTCCGTTGCCACCGTTCTATAGGCACTGCATATGCATATTACCATCTGCCTTTGTACCTTATCCAGCATTTTTTGCTGCTTCCCATTTGGTCCTCGGTTCCCGTATTTCCGCTGCATATAAGACAATTGTGCACACCGCGTGTGCCAGTAGCCTCCTTTTAGATGCTCGTGCTCCACCATTGTTTGGTAAAATCCATGTAAGAGCTCTCAATACAGCAAGTGTCTGTATATTTTATGTGTTTTATAAAATGTAAATTCTTATTAATAATTACTCAGAGTATTTTGATATTATTTCGCACTCTATCTGCTGGTCCATAAACTCAACTGTCACCGACCCAATCCTCCTCTTGCCTGTCATCAGAGCTACTTTGGTTTTCTCGGGTACCACACTAAGTCCCCTCCCTTCAAGCCATTTGTTCACCATTTGCATGGCCTATTTTAGTTTACCTACTTCTAATCCCCTGTCTCTGTCTCGCACTGTAAGCATTCTGTTCTGGCACCATTAGGTAGCTTTAGCCTTAAGACTCCATTGTACATGCAGTTCGAGAGAGTCGGGCCTAATTCAGATCCTTGTGGAACTCCTGCTGTAACATCGATTTCTATATCATCCCCTGTGGCATTCTGACTCTTATTTTCCTGTCTACGAGGTAGCTTCGTATTATTTAGGTTAAATAATCGAGCGTTTCCATTGTCTGTTAGGTCTCGACTATTGGTTTCCTGGACGCCGCTTTAAAGGCGTTTTCTACATCCACTACCGCCACTAGGCATATTTCCCTGGTTCAACAGGTACCTTTGTTGGCTCGCACAATTTCGTTGGTGACCTCCCTTATCGCACCAATGGTGGATCTTCCCTTTAGGAAACCGTACTGATGGAGTAAAATTTTCTTGATTACGACCTCAGATAACCTTTTTTATATGATTTTTTTGAATAGTTTGCCGGCAACGTTTAACATACTCGGTGGTCTGTAGGCTTTTTGTTCGGCCTCTTCGACCAAACGCGCCTTCTTCCATTCAATCGGAAAAATTCCTTCTCCTAGCTGTTTATTGTTTAAATTTGTGGCCTATCTCGGGCTACAGCTTTCACCGCCTCTACAGAGACCAGATCTTGGCCTGGTCATTTTCCTGTGGGTAGCTGTTTCGCCATTTCTATAACCTCTTTTGTTGTTACCTCGGTAAACTCATATTTTGTATTTCTGGATTCCAGTTTTTCCTGCAGTTTTTGTTGTATTGGGAAAAGTGTGCTAATTTTTTGCATGACTTCCTCTTTATTATAGCACTCTGTATGTGCATTGCGCTTAACTTTCTTTGCCACAATTTGGTAATTTTTCTCCCAGATATCCTTATTCAATTCTTCGCATAGTCTACTCCAACACTCTCTTTTGCTTTTTTATTTTCTCTTTGTGGCCCCTCCTGGCTTCCTGATAGTGCTTCTTTTTCGTTTCAGCATCGCCTTTACTTTTCTTTTTGTGCTGGAATTTCCTACGTGCAGCATTGTACATTGTCCTGTTTTTAGCAATTTCATCAGTCCACCAGTATGCTGCTCGTCTTGAGTCCCCTCTTTTCTTTATTGTTTGTTTGCACTATTTGCCCCAGAAATCCTGTACCTTTTTGGCTGTCCTTACTTCAGCTAGGTTTTTTTCCCGTATAAGATTCCTAACCTTATCTACATTTATCGTGTTTGTGTTCCAGTTTTTTTCTTTTAATTCGTCTTTATTTGGTGTGGCTTTTCCACCCCACTTCCACAGTATATAACGGTGGTCGCTAAGTGTTGCTTCATTTAGTATCTACCACTTTCCACAGTTACTGGTAATGTCCACTGTCATCGTTGTGATATCAATATGACTTTTTTGGTCTCCTCTTTTAAAAGTCGCTGCGCTCCCGTGGTTTACTACGATTAAGTTCAGTCTAGCTAATCATTCTTCAACCACTTCTCCTCTGGGGCTTGTCTTATGCGACCCCAGATCGGCGACGCTGCATTAAAATCCCCGCAATAATTATTCTCTTGGTTCCCTTTTGCTTTATGCTTCCCGCCAATTCGTCGAAATCCGCTATAAACATATATAATGTCTTCGTTAGGAGAGAAATAACAGCTATATACAGTTACGTCCCCCTGTTAGTACCCACACATCAGTGCGTATTTAAAAGATTACTTTACAACGTGCCACATATACACTAATTTGTGTTTTAAGGATGGGACTAGAAAAATAACTATTTTTGTTATATTTAAAATTGGTCTAGACTAGTGGTTCCCATACTTTTTTTCTCATAGACCACTTTAAACATTTTGATTATCTTGATAAGGTATTCGACGGAGAAGACAGTTTTATAAACTCAAATTGCATTGACGCAACTCTTGACAAAATGTAGGATAGCTTTTTGCGCATAGTAAAATCAAAAGTAAACATGACAATAATAAAAATTAAATGATAAATTATGAATCATTCAAGATTGTGATTAACCACTTCAAACATTGCTGGATCTGGTGGACCCCCTGCAGCTATTACATTTACTAACTTACTTCCAAAACCCGAAAAAGTATATGTCTATGTAAATCTGTGTTGTGGCTATTTTTCAATCAACTATGAGTTGAAAGTTTTCGAAAAAAAGGTGAGAATTTATATTGCTTTGATTATGCTGTGAGTATTGTCATTCAAGCTAAGTTTCAAAGCCAGTCTAAAAGCGTCTTCATCCAACAGTTGGATTCCTACTTTACTTTTTGTATTCTAAGATTGACTCACAGTACAAGAAACCAATAATCTCCCACTTCGGAGTGGTAAAAGTAAAAATAAATATTTTCTTGTTTTGTAGCTATTTATTCAAACACAAAAATTACTACACTTTTAATTATGTTGTTATAACAGTCTTAGTAGAATCAAAATTTAACATCAAAACTAATAATGATTATTATTTTAAAAACAGTCGCAATATAATCAAAATATTTAATCTGCTCCGTTTTTTTGTCAACAAGTTTGTTACGGCACTAAAACTGCGTTCGACAAGATATGACGAAGGAAACGCTATGAGAAATTTTTGCACAATTCCTCACAGTCCTGGATATTTTTCAGGTATTTGTGCCTGCAGCCAAAATGATTGATACCCTCTTTTGAATGCTACTTTGAGCTCCTCATTAGTGCTAAGCTCGAGTAGCTCTTCTTGCAGTACCACATTTTCCACTTCAGTTTCATCATATGGATTTATTATCCATGGTGGTATATCCATCGACAGAATGTCTTCAAATCTGATTTTAAAATCATCATACAGGGCAATCAAATGTTGAACATACGTCTGAATATCTTCGTCGAGGCATTCTACCTGCGATAAATTTGGAAACTGGGAAAATTCACGTCGACCAATATTTTGCTTCATAAGTTTCAGTTTACCAAGAAAATCTGAAATTTCACTCTTTGTTTTTATCAAATTGAGGCTGTCCCCTTGTAACTGTAGGTTGAGGTCATTGAATTTTTGAACAAATCTGTCAAATACGCAATGTCTGTTTTGAAATTCATGAGGTTTTCTTTTAAAACAGGATCTTTAGTGTTCGGTATGTAGCAGCAATCGTTGGAAGTCCTCATCATTTTCTTCGCACAACTGTGCAAATAAGCGCGTATTTAATGCATTGCTTCTTATTTTGTTAACTGCATTAATCACAAATTGAAGCGCTTGGTGCAATCTATCACTCAATTTTTTCGCTACTAGATGTTGTCGGTGGATGACACAGTGAATTGCAATTACCTCTGGTATAATCCTTTTAAGATGACTTATAAACCCACGATATCGCCCGACCATGGCAGGAGCTCCATCTGTTGCCACCGAAATAATGTTTGTGAATGCAATTGATTTTTCCGTAAAAATCATTCAGAACATTAAAAATTGATTCACCTTTAGTGTCAGTCTTCAAAGTTTTCGCGAATAGTAACTCTTCAAACATTTGTTCGCCTTTGATAAATCGAACATATGCCAATAATAATGCTTCATTGCCAGGTAAAGTTGACTCGTCCAGTTGAATAGAAAAATGAGTTGTTTGCAGATAATTACACAAGAAACTTTCAACATCAGAGCTCATTTCATCAATACGTCTTTGTACAGTGTTGTTACTCAAAGGAATTCTTTTAAGTATGTCAAATGAAGATTTGTGCAGGACAGTTTTTAAGACCTCTTCAACAGCAGGCAAAATTAACTCCTCTCCAATGGTATGCGGTTTCCCAGATTTTGCTATAAGTAATGAGATATTGTAAGATGCCCGCAAGCCATCGTCGTTGCTTTCAGACGTTGAAGCGAACATACTATGCACGGTGGGTCTCTTTTCATACTTTTCCTTCAATGTTTGGAAATATTTCAAATCCTTACCTATTTTGTCAGGATGACACCTTCTTAGATGATCTTCCAGCTTCGATGGTTTCATAGAGTCATTGCTCAAGACTTTGTTGCATAAAAGACACATGGGCAATCGCTTGTCTGTATTTGATGGAAGAAAACCAAATTTCAAATATTCAACACTGTACTGTCGACACTTCTTCTTAGATTCAGCCATGTTTCGTATCAATTACTTACCTGTAAATATGAAAAAAATGTTTGTTAAGTAATCTTAAAATGATTTAACAAACATAATAGAAGTGGCTTTTAAGATACAAGTTGCTAACAAATAGATAGGTAGGTACTTACTTTTCCAACACTGGCAAACAATAATATCAATTCACTTTAATTTTCAAAAGTCTGAAAACTACTTCCGTCACTGGTGAACACTTATATAGGTACACTTTCTTTTGAAATTCCGGAAACAACTGAGTAATGTTTATCATTCGCATTCGTATTTATATTAAAGAAAAATCCAACAAGTTCATGCAAGTTCAGACACGACTTTAACTAGGCGGGCGGGCGGCGCGGCATCGGCGAGTCTTGACACGCTCTTTCTGAATATGGAATATGCAAGTTCTTACAAAAACAATTGCTGAGCTTCTTATAATATTGTCTTCCTATATTCATAGGAGAAGTCAAGCTTCTTATAATATTGTCTGCCTATATATATTATTGTCTCCCTTATTCATAGGAGAAGTCAAGTCGGGTCACCTAATACATTTTATAGACCCCCGTTAACGAGTTGTGGACCCCCATTTTTTCCACGCAAGCGTAGACCCTATCGGGCTCCCGTGGACCCTGGGGTCCACCTGGACCACTTTGGGAATCTAGGGTCTAGACTGTAGACATTATAATAAAGTTTTCAAATTGTAGGCCCGTGAAAATCGACAATAAATTACCGAAATTGGGTCGAAACTATTGATTATCCGAATAGAACTTAATACAATATAATTTGTACAAAATTTAATTAACTGTAAATTAAGTGTAGAGCGGGGTGTGTAATTTTGTAGTTTCCCCAAAAATGTATAAAGGTAAAATCACATTTTTCCAGAAATGTATCTAACCACTTTTTGTTACATAAAGTGAGATTAGGTAAGTACCAATATTATTAGTCAACAAGCTAATGTATGTAAAAAAATAGAGTGTTAGCCTTGAGGATTGAAGCGATATTTTGTTTTGTGTAGATAGGTTTTTTTCAATCTTCTCTTCTCACACTCTCTTTCACACCTCACTATCTGGTTTCGTACCTCCAAGAGATGTTTTCGAATGACAATAGCGATTTCGTCGCGACTGCTTTGCAAAAAATTATCTTAATGATTACGTCATTATCTTTTTAGAGGATGTGGATTTGCTTGTGTTTCTCTACGGTATAAGATTCACTAAAACTTTCGGAAGAGTAGCAGAGGTGAGGCGGATTTTGTCTACTTTTCCACAAACTCATTCAACCGAGGAAAAGTGAAACCACCCATTTAATAGGTGCGACACCACATCTGCCCTCTTCTGTCAGGGGAAGATAAAAATATGGAGCCACTTTAGAGAAAACCAAGCCCTAGTGGACCAAGCAAAAGTTTTCCTCGAGACAGATGCCACACACTAACAAGTCACAGCAGACGGTGGCCAGTGCCTAGTACTCTAAGAACTCATGCCGGATTTTGCTTGTGATTGGAGGCAAGGACAAATAAGACGGTATTACGTTGTAGTACCAAAGATCATCACATTTCTGAACAGGCAACCGTGGTAGTTGTGGCTTAGTGAGCTACAGAGATTGAAAGAAGTGAAAATTTGTTTGTATCTTTGTGATAGAAAGCATGTTTAAAAATTTGCCGAATGCAAGTTTGCAATACACTCAATTTAATTTCCAAAGAGCGTCTGTTTAAAGCGAGATCAAAGATTTGGAGTTCAAGGTTAAAATTACAAAAATTGGTGGTAAAGTATGTCATTGAGAGCATGGACGCTATTTGCAGCAGTTATTTGTTTATACCCACGTCCAGACAAGTCTCCAAAGTGATCCGCGAATCTGAAAACTTACATTGCACTTTGACTAATAATGAGAACAATATATAAATAGGTTATTTAAGAAGTTTAGGAAACCGATTAAGATTTTTTTATATGAAGTGCCACCCAAACGGAACTGTTGGATTTATAAAAAAATTGCATCATTAAACATACACCAATTTTGCTTAATTTCTGTGAATTTTCGGTTAATGAAGGTATCTCTACAACGAACTTCTATCTTGTCATACAATTTTATTCAGTTTCAACCACGACTATCAAACAACATACTTAAAAATCATAGATAGATAGATTATGTTTTGCGAATTTAGCGATTTATTGTGTCGATTGTGACTGACCTATTGGTAGTAAATTAATATTTAATTTAAAGCAACTTTTTGTTACGCGTCGTATTATTTGATTGTGACCACACTCTACAAATTCTGCCTGGACATTCCATTTTACTGACGATGACATGAATTAACTGGAAACATAATGAAGCTAACATACTACTTAATTTTTCACGCTACCTGTTGATCTAACCATAGACTAAAAATCTCGTAAAGTTAAGTTGCATATACGCCAGCCTAGAACGGAGCGAAAACGAATTTATTATACAAAATTCACACAGGTCACAAAAGAAAGATCTGCGTATAAACAAATTTCTATAAGCGAATGTTTTTGTAATTTACTTAAGATTGTTCATTTTAATTTGGCGCTGCTGGAATACAATTTTCAACACAGGTCACAGGTCGTAAGATTTTGAAATACGTATACACGTTTCCAATGATCCATTTCATTTACAAACAACTTATTGCATAATAATTCAATTGGTAGTTTTGATTAAAATTTAAGATGAGAAGTTAAATTAACAATAAAACAAATATTTGAATACCATCTAAGAATATAATGGCTTAATATAAAAATCCAATACGATTTATTGATTTTCAAAGCAGTAACAATATTTTTGTTATAAAATACATTAATCTAGTGTCGCCTCGTGCTAACGTACAAATTAATTTACACAAAATCAACTTATGTACTAAAAACGTAATTATTGGGATACTTACCTCACATTTAGTCACTGTAAAAAATAAATGAACAAAGTAAATGGAAAGCTTTTTAGAAAACATATTTACAAAAGCTGGAATTAAAGCTGACTTTAGAACTCAAACTTTTACAAAAGAAAATTCTATCAATGTTATCTTTAATCTCTCCGGTGTACATTTATTAATATTATTCAAAAACAAAATTATGTTGCTGTTTTCATTCTTGATTTATTTATTTCAGTGTGCCGTATGAAGAATTGAGGCAACGATATCTTCAATTTTCCGTATACGATTTTGATAGATTTTCAAGACACGATCTAATCGGACACGTCGTTTTAAAAGGCCTTTTGGAAACGACCGATCTACAACAAGAGATAGAATACACAATGAACGTCTTGTGCCCCCGCAGGTAATCTTTTATGTTTGCATAATATCTGCCAAAGCGGACATTTAATTTTTATACAATTACACAAACACAAATTACTTCATTTAATCTACATAATGTTAATATTAGCATTATTTTGGGGTTTTAATTAAATCCATTCAGTTTCGCTGCCTGGTTTTCGCCTTGACCTACATACGTCGACATTTAAATAGGTCATGAACGCGGCCAGAGATTTTCTCGCAAAACTTTTCAGCTTTCGCACTCAGTTTGATTTAAACTTTTTTTTTCAGGACAAAGTAAACTTAGGCGAAATAATGCTATCACTGTGTTACCTACCTACAGCAGGACGCCTGACCTTAACCGTCATAAAAGGACGAAATTTAAAAGCAATGGATATTACAGGAAAATCGGGTATGTCACAAAAAAAGTACATACGCTTTGTCAATAATTTTATTTTAGGTAAAAATATCATTTTTTTTAATTATCTGTTTTATTATTTCAGATCCGTACGTTAAAGTATATTTACTTTGTCAAGGTAAAAGAATTAAAAGAAAAAAACTACTGTAAAGAAATCAACTTTATGTCCGGTGTATAATGAGGCTCTTGTTTTTGACGTTCCAGCTGAAAATATTGAAGATGTTAGTTTAATTGTAAAAGTTATTGATTACGATAGGTAAGTCTTTGAATTAAAAATTAATTTTAATTTAGATTATCAAATAATTTTTGTTTTTATTAAGTTTTTCAAACAGATATTTTAATTAAACCTTACAACAACTAAATCAAGAAATTTTTTTTTAATAATATAAATTAATTTTAAAACAAGCAAAATCTCTATTTTTGTTTAATTACTTAAAAAATCTATATACTAATTTGTTTTTTTTTCAATGGAAAAACTTTTAGTAAGATAAAAACAATATATTCGCCTTGCAAATGCAAAATGTACCTACTCGTCAAAGTAGACAAAAAGTGGCTTTGAAAAGAAACAGAAAAGTTTTTCTTTGCGAGACTAAATAAACAAACGCGTTTTTTACTTATTCAATTTATAAATTGATTTTTTCAATTAAACAGGAATAAAACATCTTCAGCAAAATAAACTTAGTGTTAATCAAATTGACAAACTTAACAAAAACCATTAAACTCCGCATGAAATTCGATCACCAAAATAAATTTGAAAAACAACAGAAAATGCGTTTTTCTAGTTGTATAGGGTGGGCAAACAAGCAAGATAAGGCCGTATCTGAGAAATCACTATCTTATCCACGATATAAAATTATACAGTGTGAGTGTAAAGTATGGAATAAAATTCATTAAATTTTTATCCATATTTATATGCAATTTTCCTCGGACAGATCAATTTTTATTTTTAAATTTCCATCTTTTGGTATAAATCAACCTTTTCTAACTCCACCAGTGGTGGCGCAACAGGATCCAACTTGAAAATTTTAATTAGTTAAAAGTTATCTTTTTGGAAAAACCATTTCATCCTCTATGCAGCAATGTAAGCATCTTCAACGTCGGTCGATTAGAACAGGAAAAAAGTAACCTTTAATATTTTTCTACACTAATAATTTCTGATTGCATTTTCTATTAATAAATTGACGCAAACAACAGTTCTCTGAAAGCATTACACATATCCCCACCTATTCGCATAAATGATACATTTTTGGAAAGATCTTTTCATCTTCTATTTAGCTATGTAATTATATTTTTTTATAATTAAACAGCACTGATGAGGGAACATAAAGAAATAGTTTGACATAAATTATAAAACACTGTAAAGATAAATAAACTAAAGTAGGTAGATTTTGTCCAAGTAGGTTTGTAAAGGTATGGTTCCAAGGACATTTGCTGCGTTTCCTCTTTGGATAGTCAGACTGATTCGTTGCGTGAGGTATGACTTGGATATTGGTTCTTCTGTGACATCCCGCAAACAGTTGCCAAGATGAGTAACAAACACTAAAAGATCCAAGGTCTCTACTGCGAAGGGGACGAAATGATATGCGTCATTTTCTACAATCTCGTTATATTTTCATCACTTGTTTGAGGCGGCCAAATTAGAGGCACCACGGGAGACTTTGGCGAAAACCGTGATGTTAGATGGGGTAAAGTGTCCGTGCACGTGGCGTCCCAAATTAAAAGCTTTCCACTTGTCCAGGGAACGAGGGACATTCCATCTGCTCGTTTTCCATCATTCCTACAGATACTTGGTTCCAAAACAGAGGCAACGTTAGCAAAACCAAGGGCTTTATGAATAATTGAGTTGAGCTCTGAATGTCTCGGAATGCGACCGGCACTGAGAGGGTAAGAAAGACCATGATATTTTATTGCGGACACTTGTTCCCTACATTTGCAAAGGTGAGGGCGGCATGTATTACATCCCAGACGTAAAGCGGTGACAATTTGAAAGGTTGTATTATCCAAGATGGTTTCTATTTTAGAATTAGGAATTGCATCTAACCACGCACCAGACTCCGGCAATTTTACCGCTTCCCATTGAGCTTTGTCGATATCAGAGGTAAATTCAACCGTGGAATGGAGACAAGTGATGTTTTGTAAGTCCCATGATTTTTGAGAGGTTGCATCAACAGGCGTCAGATTTTCTAGCTTGTCCCATGCCTTTAGTGCTTCATTGACCCCATCAATTGGAGACTCGTTGTTAGACGTTAGAATAAGTGATTGAACTAAATCCAAAACTGAAATGGTAGATGAGAGGAAGGCAGGGAGGTGTATGTCCTGTATTTTTAAATTCCTAGATCACCATGTTTCACAGGCAAAGCAGCAATCTTCAAATGTTGTTCAGAGATTTGTAGATTTGTTATTGTCTGTATGGTTTGGTAAAACTCTTGATCAAATTTGTCAATACGATGTTGAAAATTAATGAGTGAAGTTGTTCGAAGGAGATAATTCAATTTCGGGATTCCAATAGCACATTTTAGTAAAAAATAGGCCGTGTGAGAGTTCAAATCTTTGATTCTTGAAGATACGCGTTGTAATTTGGTGAGTTTTTGTTTTACGATGTCTTCGGTGGCAGATTCTAACAAAGGTGCTACCAGGAGGATAAGTTGGTCAGTGATAATTTTGATTCCTGGACATAGAAATAAGAGCATAACATTTTCCTGGGTTAACTTTTAGTCCTAAACGTCTGCCGGCACTGATGACGTTGGTTAGATCTGCTATGACAGATTCAGGTGATCTTCCAAGAGAACCGTCGTCGAGGTACTACGCATTGAACTCTGAAGTTAATTTCTTAATTAGGTTGTGAATAGCCAGGCAAAAAGAAGTGGTCCACTTGGATCCCTTTGCTGGGCTCCTACTGCTGATGATATTTTGTCTATTCCATAGAATAAAATGGACTCCGAGCTGTAACATTGATGTAAGAGAAGAAACAGCTTAGTACAAGTTGATAAAGCCTCCGAGAGTATATTATCACTTTCGATTGAGTTAAACGCGTTTTTAAAGTCGATTTTTAAAATAACTTTGCTGTTATTAGTATTATTTTGAATGTAGGTTCTCGCGGCATGGACAATAGTCTCACACCCTCCTTTGGTGTCAAATCCTAACTGAATTGGTCCAAGGTGGTTTCCGACTTCTTCCCTGACTGAGTTACAAGCTAATTTTGCTGCAATGCGGCGATAAACCATTCCGACAGCAATAGGTCGTATTCCCATATCTTTTTTGTTAAAGCTGTAAGTGACGTTTTGAAAAGAATAGGCTGGATAAGGGATTTACGCTGCCAGACAGGATTAGGTTGACCAGTTTTGTGACCCATAAGCGCAATCTTCATCCTTCTACAGTTGAGTTTCGTGAGATGATGTCTTTCAAATGCTGATGCCGAAGACTATCCGTTCCACCTGAAAATTGCGTGTTGAACCATATCTATTTCGAAAGCAATCGAAACAATGGGAGCATCAAAAGGTGGTATTTTGAGATCCCTTGATGGTTTGGGATGTTTTGACTGTAGTAAAGCTAATGTGTCTTTGTTGTACGGGGCGATAGACTTACTGGTTGAAATCAATGTGATTGCTCCTTTGACATCATCGTCATCTACTTTGGCTTGGACAACTTTAGAAAGGTTACGTGAATGCTTCTTTAAATTTGAATTTGAAATTAGAGGGTGTGAGGGGTTTGATAAGTTGAACTTGACAACTGTTCCTAGATCTTCCTTTTGCTTCTTAATTAGAACGCGGAGTAAATAATAAGGGAATAACAGTAGTTCCCTCCAGGCACAAACGTCATTGATGGAAACACATTTCTCAATAAAGAAGGACAAGGTATGAGCTGTAAGTTTCCTTGCTGACTTTGGAATTATTTTCAATACTGAAACTGATATTTTGAAATCCGATTGGTATTCAATTAGCTTGTATATAACTTAAAAAGAAAGGATTAAAATTTTGATTATGCTTGGTTGTGGTGATAAGAGCTGCTCTCAGACGGAAGTCATCATTTTATTTAATAACAAATATCCTGGCAAAACTATTATTCAATCGGTGTTCAGTAGTCAAGTTCTGGGAAGAAGGAAATGTTAGAGATCGACTCAAAACTGGGCACCCAAAGGTTTCTGTTGATACTAGGCTTGATACGTTAATTGCCCTGCAAGAAAATTCACATAGAAGAACCCATGATTTAGTTTTAGAAATATGGAATAAATCAGAGATCAGTGATTAAGTATTTAAAATTTGAAAAATGGCATCTTTATAAACTTAAGCTGGTACCTACATGAATTAAGTGAATATGACCCAGATCGTCAAATATAGTTTTGCGAGACAATGATGGAAATGTGTAATCAAGACCTGGGGTTGGCGGCTAGAATAATTTTTTTGGACGAAGCGACATAAATCTCTACTAAATGCGACAACATTATACGCAGCACCCCAAAAAGTCATGTTTGTCGGAAATAGTGTAAGACAGAATTTTGGGTCCCTATTCCTTTATGGACAATTTAACAGGAGAAATGTATTAAGAGTTTTTGAGAGACGAATTAGCTCCCGCACTAGCGCAATTATATCCACATCCAAATGATCCAGTCTAACCATATCATTCTTTATGGTACCAGCAAGATGGAGCGCCACCTCACTATGCGAGACTAGTACGTAACTTTTTAGACGATACTTTTGCCGATCATTAAATTTGGCGATAACGGCCTCTGGAATGGCCCGCGCGTTTACCTAACAACATCGACGACTTAAAGGCAAGAATTAGACACGCAATTGGCCAAATCACACTACAAATGATTCGGAATGTTTAAAATGAATTTGAGCATCGTTTGGCTATCTGCCAGAATATTCGCAAAACTCAGTTTCAACTTCTTTTAGAATTATATTATTTCCGTTAATTATTATTAATAAAACATTCAAACAGAAATAATTATGTTGAAAAATTTTCAAAGCTATTTTCTTCTTGTTCTAATCGACCCATGTAAAGCATGGTTACACTGCTCGATAGTAGATAAACGATCTAACCGAACATGTAATCTTTTATCTTTATTGTCTTTCAAATTTTTTAATTACCCCACGATACGCCACCACTAGTTGGGATACAAATGTATAATTTATACCTAAAGAAATGACCTAAAGACATTAACATTAATGGTGAAAAATATTCAAAGTAATTTTTTAATTTTCCTGTTCTAATCAACTGATCTTGAAGATGCTTACATTGCTGCATAGAAAATGAAATAGTCTTTCCGAAAATGTAACTTTTGACCTTCATTGCCATTTAAAATTTTCAAGTTGCTCCCTGTTGTTCCGCCACTGGTAGAGATAGAAAGGGTTGATTTATACCAAAAGATGGAAATTTAATAATAAAAATTGACCTGTTTGAGAAAAATTGCATAAATATAAGGATACAAATTTAATGAATTTTATTCCATACTTTACACTCACACTGTATAATAAAAGTGAAAATGCTGGAAATTATTTTGGAGTTTAAAAATTGTCACCAGGACTTCTATTCTTGAATTGTGGGAAATTGTTTTCTTATGAGAAAGACAAAATTCTCTTGAAAACATAACATTCTTGAAAATTTCCCATCTGCTAGTCCTTCAACGTCGGGAGAAGAGGAGTAGAAGAAATTTTCAAGAATTTATGTTTTCAAGGGAATTTTCGTCTTTCTCGTGAGAAAATAATCCACAAAATTTAAGAATAGAGTCCAGGGGACATATTGCCATCTTGAATTTTAAAAGTCGTTATTAAATAAATTCAGTATATTTTTAATTCATAGACGTCTCGCTATACGTTTTCTGAACAATCTTAGAGTGAATGGTGTTTTAAAGCTGAGACAAGTTTAAATCTTTTTTTTTTAATGCTTTTGCTTAATCTCTGAAAGGAAAGTAATGGGAGGGGGGTGCTCGAACATTTTCAGAAATAAGTGTCGATAACTTTAAACTGGTTTAATGTATTTTAAATAATGAGATTTCCATCTTAGGCTGTCAAATGATGTGATTGTTTTTTTGCCCCCAGACAGCATTTTCTGACATAATCACAAAGAAAATAATTTCATAAAAAAGTAAATCATATGGTATGACTTTGTTATGTCATTAAATCGACAATTAAGAACCCACATTTGTTAATGTACTCCGAAAAACTCCAGATTTCAATGCTGTGAAAAGTGCAAAAAACAGTGTACATATGTTAAAAAAACTTCTTTTAAGATTGAGCCGTGTCGAAACGGTAACAGTAGTAGTAGTGGCAAAAGAAAAAGGTTTTTGATTTAACAATGACTGCGGGGATGGAAGCCTCAATTCTTTCAACTGTAGATATACATGTTTCACAATTTCAGCATATAAAAATAAATTTATTGAGTCCCTACCACCAACAGAAGCAGCAGAAAACTGCATTCGTTCCCAACCTATCACCATGTCTATCAGTAGAAATAAACTAAATTCATAGCAATGAAGTTGAAATAAAAACAAGAAAGGGCTAACTCCTGTTACCACACTGGAGCACCGGTTTGGGAAACCTTGTTAAAACTTTCAAATGCAAATGTCAGAGAGCATATAAATACAGAAAGGTTAGATTAAAGTGGATCAAGAACAAAGAGAATAGCAATAAAACTGATAATCCCGTGGGGATGATATGGAAGAAACTTCACCTGGTCGATAAAGAACACCAAAGCGAAGAAGAAAGAACTTAATTATAAAATGGTGCATGTAGATTATTACTACTGTCACATGGTCGTGTGGAAATAAGTTTTTGTCTGTAACGCATGTTGATGTTCAAACGCCAAAATTATTAATTTAAAAAAAAATTGTATAAAATGTAGGACATTTTTTTCGTTTATTTGTTACATAATTGTTTTCCCATAAAAGGGTCTCAAAGAAAAATATTGTCCAGAAATTGTTTTTAAACGCCATTTTATTAACATAGCGGCGTCAGCGGCAAGGATAGGAGGTGGCAAAGTAAAAATTGGGAAAGAACACATCAAAATCTATAAATTTATGAATTTTCAAAATTACCGGAAATATTTCCAAACAAAACTACCAAATGATTGTATTATTAATTAAGAGGCATATTTTAAATTCTTGTAAAAGTTTAAGAAATCAAGCTAGCAGCATCAAAGTAAATGGAATCTAGTCGCTTCAATAATAGAATTTTACTGAATATGTGGAAAACAATAGAGTTGCAATGACAACCATTAAGTGTGAAACAAGAACATTAAAATTTAGAAAATTTTTCTCAATAAATTCCTGTCAACTAAGATCACCCGACCATAATCTAGCGGGTTACTGGAGTTAATTAAAAATTTGGTGTTTAGAACACGGCCAACAACGATGGAAAATCCCCGTTAAGCAATATTAAAATGAATGCGAAAAGTCACTGTGTAGTTTTTACTGACTCATAATTTTGGATAAACGTATTGTTTGCAAATATGCAATGCTCTACCGTCCACTGCTCCATTGTTACTGCAATGGCATAAAACTATAAAGCGCGTAACATCGCATTTGCTGTCCCACACTAAACGTCGTACTATGCGTTCCAAAAACACCCGGTTTACCGCCATTGCAGACCATTGCGAAACTCTAGAAAAAGTGCCTATTATAATTCTTAATTAGTGTGATACTATATCATTTTATTTGGTTTATTTAAATAAACAGATGTGTGATTGCAAACCACCAAAATAAAATTTTTTACTGTTAAGTGATTATTTTACCACAAAAAGCCTTTAATGGGCGAATATTAAACTCTACTTTCTATTATACAAAGATAAGGTAAAAGTACACGACCTGACAATGAAAAACAGCGACTTTTAGTTCAAAAAATGATTTTATTTTTCTACTTTATCTCAGTTAACTTTAACGCACTTAGTCGAGTGCTTTTCCAGTGTCAGTATTTCTTCCGTAAGTAAAAGTCAGAAAATTGTAGCCTTCAACTTCTTCAAGTTTGGGAACAGATGAAAGTGCTAAATCACCCTTGTGAACTGGTGTACTCTTCAGGGGAAAGGTAATTTTTTTCTTCTTGATGTCAAATCATTTCTTGCGAATTTTGGTATCTAGCCAGTCAAGAAGTTAAAATTGTTCCGTCTTTTGCAAATAATTAAGTAACAGGATCTTTTGAGCATTCTAAAACACGCTGGCCATAACTTTTCCAGCAGATGCAATTGATTTTTCTTTATTGGCGCTGAACCATCGCTATCCAACCACTGCTTGACCTGTTGTTTAGTTTCTGGTGCGTAGTGGTGAACCATCTAAGACGATGTCATGGACTTTTTACATCCTTTTTAGTATGGTTACGGGTTTTGGCCATTCTTTGCGTAGGAGGATGTATGAAAGCGTTTAAATTTCGTTGTTTGCTTTTTAACTGTTGACATGGAAAGAGCAAAGTCCTTCTCAACTTCAGATACATTTTGGGTTTATCGTTTTGTATTTCATCACCGCACGATATTTGAACACGCAATTTGTAAACTACAAAATTCGTGCGGACTTGAGA
This sequence comes from Abscondita cerata, assembly GCA_030710515.1. NCBI lineage: Eukaryota > Metazoa > Arthropoda > Insecta > Coleoptera > Lampyridae > Abscondita > Abscondita cerata. Next base: position 321,784 of record JALBCR010000595.1, read on the forward strand.
GAACAAGTTGAAAGCAGAAAATATAAATTTTTGCTGATTGGAGAGTTATTTCCGTGTCAGACTTATAACTATACAGGGTGTGTCTCGACGATAGCATGTTAGACGAATAATGAGTATGAAAACATCGGTTCAGCTGAAAACTTGTATCTTTACACAAATAAACATGGTCTACTTGCTGAAAATATTTTTATGGCGGTGTCACTTTCGGTTATACCGGTAGTGGGTACCAACTTTATTATTTTAAATACAATGCCCCAATTTTTATTCTCGGTTCCCGCGTAAAATTTTACGTTTTCTACTACTAAGTTTGGCGTACCTATTTCTTACCATTATTAAGAAAAAAAAATGAATTTCAGGCCTTAGCAACGAAAATTTGAATCTACTGAAAAATTAATATTTCATGAAACATAAAAGGCAAATAAGCAAAATTTGTACAACGGTTAGACATGGTATTGGACTATGTTTTTAGTATTAGACATTTTGAAATTTATTTCTAAGGGAGGTGCAGCAGTCAAAGAGTAAATTTTTTAAATTGCAAGTGAATTTTTCAATATTTTCATTCAATGCAGAATTTAATTACTTATCCAAAAAATATCATGTCCATATTCCTAAACTGAATGGTTTTTTGTGTTATTTGCTTTTTTCTACTTTCTTTTCATTCGTTTTATCTGCTTTTTTCTACTTTTCTGGGTATGATGTAGTAAATTAATAATGTGTTTTGCAATCTGTTTTGCCGCCTGTCGTATGATACCTTCAATAAATTGACTAAAACATATTTCAAAGCACACTATTAATTTACTATATCATCTCCGAGAAAAGTAGAAAAAAAGCAGATAACACGAAAACTATTTAGTTTAGGTATAGGAACATAATATATCAGCAGATGGGTAATTAAATTATGCATCGAATAAAAATATAAAAAAATCATAACTACAATTTAAAAAAATGGCTATTTGACAATTTTAGTTTTCTTAACTACCGTTACTCCCGGACCTTCCTTTAATATTGAAAACATAGTCTAATACCATGTCTAGCCGTTGTACAAGTTTTGTTTATCGGCCTTTTATATTTCATGAAATATTAATTTTTCAGTAGATTCAAATTTTTGTTGCTAAGGCCTGAAATTATTTTTTTTCTTAAAAATGGTAAGAGAAACCAAAATAAAATAAAATAAAAATTGGGACATTGTATTTAAAATTACAAAGTTGCTTAACCGGAAATGACACCGCCATGAAAATATTATCAGTAAGTAGACCATGTCCATTTGTATAGAGTTCGAAGTTTTCAGCTGAATCGGTTTTTTCGTTCTCACTATTTGTCTAACAAGCTATCGTTACCTTACTAAGCACCTTACCCAAGTAGTTATTTTGAAATCTGAAATTAAATTTTAAATCATTAAATTGTTTATGTTGTAGTAGTAATATTTACTGAATAGTAAATTTAAGTGTCAAATGGTTTAAATATTGATTACAGTAAAGGAAAACAGTAGCCTTTAAAACGCTTTCAAAGATCACAAACAAGAATAGGCAAAAGGACAAAATAAGAAAATACATTATATGGGCATTTTTTAGAGACGTTTTTAGAGACGACCGAAAGAAACGTTTATTTTCTGTAGTAATTCTTACATCATTTCGAGTGATTTTCATTTTTACATGTGGGTGCTGTTTACAATGCTGCCACCTATGTCTTTTAGAGAGCGTTTTACTTACCACCCACCCAGACAAAAATTTGATTGAACGGTAGGTGAGTGACAAAGCCAAAATTTTGCTGATGATTGACTGTATAATAGGTGACTTTGTCTCTTTTGCTCGACATTCTTCTTTTTCGCTTCAGAGTTGCATTTTTTCTGTGTTTCAAAGTGTTTTTCAAAAGTCGACCAACAGGATTTTTTATTGATTCAAGTCATAGTTTAGCGACAAACTGTGTTTGATTGAAAAACAACAATTAGTAGATTGTAAAACCAAAAAATATAGATAATGTTAAAGATCTACAAGATATGAAGAGGTAGACCTTACATTAAATTTTGGAAAAACAAAAATTATAAGAACATCATGTACCACCGCCCAAACTGTAATAGAAGAGGTTAGGCTAGCAAATATATTTGGGACAAACAATAAATATAGGAAAAGAATGGTTATCATGTATCATAAAGAATCAGATTATCGTGCACAGCATTTCGTAATTTGAACTGTTATGTAAAAACCTGAAATTCAAATGAAACGGAGGAGTCGACAGAAAACGTAAAAAGCGCGTAATATCGACGTTAAGCCATATGTTCCTTTATTAGGACAAAAAAGAAGAGCTTTTCTAAGATCAACAATTTTTTGTGAGATTTTTTAGAATTAGGTATAAGTACCTACAAATTAATTTATACCTATTAATGAAGGGGAGAGCAATTGATTTAACACCTTTTTAAATAAATTGGGCATGGAATTAAAGGTATTTTTTTCTTTTAAAATGAATTGTATATAACAAATATTTTACCAATGATGATTGGTACCTACTGGTTGAAAAACGCAATAAAATCGCATTTCTTTATTTTTATTTTTGATTTGATAGATTTGGATGAATAACTTAAAAGGATATAGAAAATATAAGTGTCTTTAATTATTTAAATAAAATATTATTTTTGTCAGAAAAACTTATTTTTACGCTTCAATAATAAAATTATTTAATTAATAATTACTAATGTAGATTGTAATTGATGTAGTTAATATTTTTACATTTTTTTTAGAATTGGATCAAATGAACTGATGGGATGTACTGCAATAGGATCCAGCTTTATAGGTATTGGAAAAGATCACTGGTTAGAAATGTTAGATAATCCTAGAAGACCAGTAGCACAGTGGTATCCTCTTTTAGAATCTGTACCGGACATATTCCTCCTTCATCAAGTGATACGCTACCTCTAAGTCTGAGTTGTCTGAATAGCAGGTCAGTGTTTTAATGGTACCAGTAAAAAAACAATTTTTTATTGTTCTCAGAGATTTGAAGTTATTAAAAACATCAATGTGTTAGATTTTGTTGTAACGCATTTCTTCAAAAATTAATTGTTCAAAAGTCGACAATTTAGCAAAAGATCAAAGAATTTTTGAGGTCGCGTGTTTATACATTTTTTTTGTTGTTTAGGTGAAGTTCACCAGCTATTCTAAAATTGGGTCAGCAAGAAAATTCCATTTGAAGACGGTGCTAAATGTGAAAAATTTGGATTGTGTTTGCTAAACTTCTCCGACGTCAACAGGAGATATTTCCTGAAGTAGTAAACGTAAATCATGAATGCTATCCGAAAAAAATCCAATATTTGATGTATTTTTCTAAATGATGTCAAATGATTATATATTTATACGATTCTGTTGCATAGACTTAAAGAAAAACAGTGTGATTAAAATAGTAATTTCGTAAGCTATTTGTTACTATAATATGTAAGCAAATACTGTTATATATTTGTAGATGGTTGACACAGATGTTAACACGCAGTCATAAGCTCAAACGCATATGAGATATTTATTTACTTACTGCCCTTTTTAACTATATTGTACTTTGTATACTACGCTGACACTAAAATATGTAACTTGAATGTTTGTATATTCTATTATTAACTTCGATTTAAAGTGGAATAAATACAGATTGCTGTTCATATACATAATTGTTTTTTTTTGTAATTATCTGTTTACATAAAAAGATGAAAAGTGAATAAGAGTTTCTCGGTTTGTTGATTTTTGGATAAACATAAAAAATTAATAAAGGTGTACTACACTTAAAAATATTCACTAAATAAAATATTTAATTTAAATAAATGTAAACTTTAATAACAGTGTAGCGACATAACGTAATCATATGCACAGAATTTTTTCAAACCTTTTGTTATTCGCACATTTTACACACAATTACTACAGATAATCCTATTTAAACTAAATATTAAATGTAAGCAACCAGTTGTAACGATAAATTTCTACAACGACAAAATGTTCTAACATTTTTGCCATATATTCGCCTTTCCGGTTATTAACTTCTTTTCTTCTAACCGTTGATTGAAATTACCAATATTTCAATCAACGCTCTAACAACGTGAACAAAACGATCTATGTGTATGAGGTATTTTAGGCATTGATTTCAATGGATGAATAAAAGAATTCTTCCTATTCACATTTATCGCTGTCGTTGTTGCCTTCCATACAAAAATAAGCAATTTCATTAATGAATGATTAGATGAAAGTCAATAACCCTTGTAGATATGCCAAATTTTACACATGTTTTGTGTTCTGAATTAAAACCTTTTAGCTGGGTACCACTGTTCACAATTGTTTATCTTTGTATCTTAAACCTAAGAAGCTATAATACGAATTTACTGCGCAACCATGTCTCGCCTTCTGTAACCTGTCTTGTTCTAGACACCCGATTGAACTGTCCCTATTATACTGTATGCTGCAAGTGGAGAAATTGAACTTTTTTGGAAGCCTTGTATCTGATGTACGTCGACTTAAGAATTAATTCCACTCAAGTAACCCACTTTACCGACCTAGCCTAACTATGTAGAGCAAACAGTGAAGTCTTTTCGTTCTTTTCTAAATTGTTAGTAACACCGTGACTCCTAACACAGTTCAGGTTAATAGAATTTTGAACCTTAGAGGCAAATTAGATTTTGTGCTTTTAATAAAAATGCAATTTTCTTTCGCTTTTCATTGCAATTAAAAATTTTACTTTTATGGATAAGAAACTAATTATCTAACTAAATCATGAAATTATTAAGCCATATAGATAAAACGGTAGAAATGGAGCCGTAGTTCAGACATGATCCTCATATAAACCTATTCAAGGATTAATGAAACCATTGCTTTCTTGTATTCTTATGACAAAGATACGTTTTTTTTGATAATATCATTTTGGTTGCTTACCTGCTGTCCACAGGAGCCTTAAGGCTAAGGAATTCCGTATGATGATAACATTTACTGGTGACTAAACGGCAGCATACAACGTAAACTCAAAATGAAAAAACAAATACAGAAAGATAAATAAATAATTTTAATATTCTCCTAATTTCCATGGATGCCATTTTACAATACCTATAAGTATAGATTTGTGTCTAATCAATGCCTCGTCCGTGTTAACTACTATTTCTTCCAGTTTATCTAAGTATTTCTCTTTTACTTCTCTGCGTACATCCGGATGTTCGCAAATGTGGGCTAAAGCCTATTCAAATAGATGTAGAGTAATTCGGATAAATAATCGATACTCACTCTCATTGAATACAGCTGAGCTCCACGATTGTGCCAATCATTGCATAACGCAACGAGTCGATCAACGAGATGCGGTATTTCTTAGCTCTGAACTTAGCTCTACTTTTAATTGTACAGAACATTATTGCTGAAGCTGCTCCTCTGTACAAATTTACATTCTAAAATACAGGATGATTTTAATAGATATACAAATATTTAAACTGGTTACCGACAGTATTAAATAAAAGCAAAATAACCCCACTTGTCTTGTGCAAAGATTGATGGTTTGGAAAAACCATATTTTGGTTGAAAAATACTGAACACTGTAGTGATCTTAAAATTTTAACGGATTCTTGAACTTTTTACAACAATTACTCAAACTGCCGACCTCTACTAGCTACGCAAGCTACAGCACGTTGTATCTAAAGAATGTTAACAAGATATAACATTTCTAGATTCTGTTGAATTTGTCGAGCCACATTGGTAACTCGTAGTTGGAGTTCCTCTACAGTCGCTACAGGGGTGGCATAGACAATTTATTTTATGTGCTCCCATACAAAGAAACCGTAAGGCCGTTTTCACACACACCGGCAAAACCGGTGCCGGTGCCGGCGGCGGGACCGGATGCAATGTAATCAAATGAGAGCTTTCACACTTACCCGGGCCGGCAAATATTCCGGTCCGACAAACGGCACCGGCAATGCAGCCGGCGTTGAACTCGACATGTCGGATGTCGGAGGTATCGCCGGCATGTCGGTTTCACTGTTTCCATACACCCTTGTTCACACATGTTTAAACATGTCGGTGCCGGGAATGTGTTTAACAAAATAACAGCAATCTTTCTTCAGTTTGCGATTAGAACAGTTGTATTTGCAACATGGCTAAATTATTTAAGTACGACGTTTTGACATTGATAGAACTGGTGGAAAGTAAACCCTGCTTATGGGATAAAACCACTGATTCGTTTAGACAAAATCGAAAACAAAAAGCGTGGAAAGAAGTGTTTGGATTTTTCGAAAAGATTTCCAACAAAAGGACAAGAATGAACAACAGAAAGTAGGTAAGTTACACTTTTATTCATTGTAAACATAATACAGAAAAAGAAAACATGAACATGTTTGGTGAACAGTTACAACGAAATAAAAGATGTGATTAAAGCTTTCGACATCGCAAGCTAAGTCATTTATTTTCTTTGATAAAATTTAACGTTTCGCAATTTGGGAATTGCTTTTTCAAAAATTAAACTGTTACCTAGGAATAGTAAAATCTGCAAATCCCTTTATTTTGTAAAATAATGTTCTTATCATTAAATACACATTTGTTGTAAAATGAGTTTCTAACAACAAGTATTGTTTTATAGTGGATTTATACCACATAATTTGCATTTTTTGGGAACATTATTAATTAATTAATTAATTAATTATCACATCCTGTATATCGTTGTAATTGTTCACCAAACATCAGCTATATAACTATAACCCACCAAAAACTAATTTTAACTATATAAAATAAACATAAATTTATATTTTGTGCATTTGCCATGGCAAGGCCCCCTCCGCACTGAAGAAGTAGTTTGACAAATGATTTCTCTGGTCGGTTGCGCTCCTTGTAGGCCTACTACATGTTGCTATGGGCACATTTCGTAGTCTTTCAGTTACATACATTTCAGGCATGTGGGCATCTTTTTTCGCACTAAATTATGTAGAATGACACATGCTTTAACAATGTCTTTCGATAGTGTCTTGGACACATTTAAGGATCTATGTAGAATTCTCCACTTATTAGCTAGGATACCAAAAGCACACTCCACATACCTTCTTGCACGACTCAAACGGTAATTAAATATCCTTTTGCTACTGTAAGGTTGTGTCCTGCATAAGGTCGCATCACATGTTCTGTTAGGCCAAATGCTTCATCAGCCACAAACATAAAAGGAAAAGCTTCTGTACTCGTTGAATGTAAGGGACAAGACGGTGGTATTTGTAACTGATTCTGCATAAGTAATTTAAAAAATTGTTCGCTGAAATACGGATGAATCACAATCTTTACCATAGGCTCCTACATCAACATATATAAATTTATAATCAGAATCAGCTATTGCCATCAGAACAATAGAGAAATAACCTTTGTAATTGAGGTTCATCGAGCCACTATGGGGGAATCTATTAACCCGTATGTGTTTCCCATCAATAGCGCCCAAACAATGTGGAAATTGAGCATTTTTTGAAGTCTTCTGCTATCTTCCACCATTGTGCTTCTGTTGGCTGAGGAAGAAATTCGTCTTTCAGTACGTCCCACAAAGAGTTGCACACCATACTAACTATTCCACTGATTGTGCTTATTCCCAACCTATAGGTGTAATGTAGATCCGTAAAGCTTGCTCCACTAGCAAGATACCTACAAGGAAGACATAATTATAAATAATGGGAATATTCATAGTGTCCCACAACTCCAGTACATCACATTAACTACGAGTGAGATTGTGTGTAATACTTATTAAATATTATCATTTGCCGTTCTCAACATGTACGCGAGTTTTGGGACATTTTATTATGTAACCACACTTTGCTTATTTATTTTTATATTGTAGGTGAAGTAATTACGGGAAAATGGCAGAATATTCGTGACTCATTTGTTAAATCACTAAAAAAAGTCTGGGCAAGCAACCAAAAAAAATATTTATACCACGAATACATGCAGTTTTTATTGAAAGTGGTGCAATCAGATGAGACGGAGTCGAGCCTGGAGGACTCGCAACGGGAAGAGGAAGTAGACGGAGAGGGAGACGCAGAAGTCGCCGTACAAGTAGATAGAAATGTCGGGTCAAGATCTGAAACAACAACTGGTAACAGGGCCAAGAAACCCCGTTTACAAGAAGAAGTAGACAACAAAATTTTAAAAGCCTTGGAAAATCCGCCAGATGAGGATGAAGCATTTTTATTTCTATTACTCCTTCTGTCCGTAAGATGTCTGAGGAGGACAAATTAGACTTCCGAATGAATGTCCTGCAATTAATACGCGATATCAAAGACGCACAAGCAACCCCAGACCCCTCCCATCTACTTCGTCTTCACCAAGATTTTCTAACGAACCGTTTACAACCCTTGCCGACAATATTGCTCACAGAGAACACCAGTTTACCTTTACGGAAAATTCACCACAGTCTACTTGGAACTTTCACCAAACTTTACCTGGGCCTTCAACGCCCACCTTCCAACAGTTATAACCACATTTCATGTATATACACTATCTATTTACGTCCAAATAGTGAAATAAACGTTTATTAATGAACTGAATTACTCACTTACCTGATTGTTACTGCTATCATTTCCATGGGAGAGACACATTTTCTCATTGGGGTATTTAGATGCTGTATCCTGTCTTGCAATCGTTCAACCAGGAAATCAAAAGTACTGCCACTCATACGGAAGTAATTAAAAAATTTTGTCTCGTGTGCTCTGAGTTTTTCAAACAGAGTATAAAAACTTCCTTCCAAGTACCTCACAGTCAAGAGAGGATGTACCCAATATTGTCTTTTTGTATGTTTTTGTTTCGGTACTTCCTTCTCAGATATAACAACCAAGAAGGTACCTTTTGTTCAGTGCAGCAGACATACTTCTTTCACCAAACTCAAAAACCTACTGCACTAAACGAAAGACATTGGGCCATATAATGTCACCGACGCCGGTTTTGCCGGTGTGTGTGAAAATGTCCCTTGACCGTCACCGGTGTCGGTACCGGCACCGGCACCGGTTTTACCGGTGTGTGTGAAAACGGCCTAAGGATTTAGGTCCGGCTTTTTCATAGAAACCTCTAGCCCATTTCTTTGTTAAACAAGCAACATTTGCATAAGGCAATATTGAGTAAATCGTTTTGTTGTCCATTAAAATAGTTGCACAACTATCACAGACACTCTAATAACAATAACAATAGAATAGTAACTTGAATTGAATACTGTGGTTAATAACTGATAAACACTGTATTTTAATTGTTAATTCTACGCTACAGTTGTGGTAGGAAAGACATACAGTGTTTATCAGTAGAAAAGTAGGTAGTGTGTTTTCTAAATAAAAAGAGGAATCCAGTATAAGGAATAAAACTGGAAAAATATTCTACTGATATTGAACGTGCCAAAGTGGTAACCACGTCCATAAAAGACCTCATCAGGGCGAATATTATAACATAATTTCCCAACTTCAAGTTTTTGCATTGATAAACGTTTTTCGTCAACGACGGTTACCGTTTTGGCTTGGTTGTATTGTAAAGACCCTTTTCTTACTTACGTCATGTTGCAGTAATCTTGCTAACTTAGGCAAAACTGCAGTGTCATAAGCGATATCTTTTCCTACATAAGTTGATGTAATTATCATTAAACAATCGGCCGCTTTAGCTGCTACCTCTTCGGATTTAGTTTCCATCAAATCGACCTACGGTTTTTAATAAATAGTTTAATATTTTCATTCATGTTTAAAAATTACAAAAAATTTCAAATGCTCCTAAGTTCAATGCTTCATCTTTCCTTCTCCATACATTATCGTAGTTAATCCTTCCAAATAAGCTTGCTGAATAGGTTCTTCCTCTCTTGGTAATACATCTAAAATTTTCTTCACAAATCCCGCATCCACTAAATAATCCGCAGCTGTAATACCGTTTAATTTAAACTCACAAACCATCACGATATTGAAAGAGTACGATACCAAACCAACTTCTTGATACTGACTCGATTAAAAGCGCGTTTTTGTGACGTATTGTTTCGAAAGGATCAAACATTAGCTTCTCTATATTTTGTAAAGTTGTTTTGTTTCTCCAATGGCGCATTTACCATCTGATAATCCGGATACAACTGTTAAAGCCATACATACCCTTTCACGAATTATCTCGCATTCGTGATCCAGTAAAGCTGCTAATCTGTTACTTAATCGTAATTACTTGTATTTGCTTACGACACATTTACCTGTCTGGTATACGCATTCGGATTGCTTCGTAACCTCTTTCCGGATCGTGCATCATCTCGCACAAAGAACAAACGGCTTGCAAAACAACATTTGTATCAGGATTATGCAAAGCCCTTCTCTAAAACCGCAAAACTTGAGTATGAATGTTATTACGTTTTGACATTTACTAATTTAGGAATAGCACATCGGCCAAAACCTTCCGGTAATTTTGTGGGGTCTATACTTGGAGCTGGAATATTTGGTTGTTCTGAAGTTAATCTATGTAACGGTGGTTCGAAATCGCCTCCATCTATTGTCGGTTGCTCTCGTGCTGAAATGTTTCAAGCAATGACGGCGGTAATTACAACTATCTAATTTACCCAAATTAACGGATCTGTTAATTACTCGAGGAGATATTTTTGTAATGGAGATTGCAGATAGGAATGTTTGTGCGGTGATTCCATTTTTATTTAGTTTAATCGTAATTATAAACCTTTTGACGTTAATAAAATTTGTTAAATGACAAATATATATATATAACAAGGATATATCATTTGTTGCAATGTAGTTGCCACAGTAGTTTCTATACTGTATCTTGTGCTTGTGTATGCAATATCATATTTCAAACCATTCAAACAGGAGCGCGTTCAGATATTGCACACCAGATGGGAGTGTGTCTGTCAAATGTGTTGGTGAGCGCGGCAATTTGTTGATCCTTATCAATATAAATTCTGAACGCTGAAGTGCGCTCAACGACTGTGACTAGCAGACAATCGTGTTTAAATCTTCGCATTGATCCACAAAAATAGAAAATTTTTGAAGAAATGATCTTCTAGGTTCCATTTGTGTCATAACACCCCACAGAATAACAAAACTTTGCTCTAGAATGTAACTTAAGTGGGAAAATCAGAGAACATGTTTTTAGTTTTTGGATCGACCACGGTAGCATTGCATACCACCGTTTGGGTTCAGGCGGCATGTTTTGAACGTTGTGGTTATGTTATGTGATTATAAACTGTAAATCTTGCAATATTAAGTTTCATGTGCTGTGAATTATTGTGTTGATTAGTGTTGGTTTTCATTCTTCGATAACATAAAATAAGTTAATTTTATTCGGTTTCTCGTTATTCGTAGGTTTAAAAATAAAATAAGTGAGTATGATGTTTTTATTTTAAAATCCACAATAGTATAACATTTTTGAAACATTCAACAATTATTATTTAAACGAGAGGAAATATTCGCGTAATACTAGCTGCGTTTCCTCTTTCGATTGTGTGGTTAATCGTTTGAGTCAAATAGAAAGTAGAGGTTAAATCGCCTTACCGTTAAAAATATATTTCTCCTAAATATTTGGAAATTGCTTGCTTTTATCACTAAAAGGACCTAAATAAGTCTTCACCACGATTTGTAGCATTTTGTGCTATCAATTCGTAACTGTACGTTGCGATTTCCATGTGAGAGGGAGAGACTGGCGATCTTTCCAAGGAGTGAGGGTGATCATATCCAGTTTTTGCCGTCATCTCCCGACAGTCCAACTGGTTTCAAAACTGATGGTGTTTCTACGAAAGACTACAATTAATCTTGTAGGTTAGAGCAACTTTTGACCGGTCTCGCTTCCTAAGGAATAATGAACGGAATTTAATATTACGGCTTTATAAGTGACGGAAGTCCGTTGTCAGGCACACCGGATAAACCCGGATAAACTATAGTCACCCGAGTACGATAAAATCTTGTATGCGAGCGGTTTATGCACGAGAATTTATGCCCTTGGTTTCGGCGGTGGTCTGGCTGCGGCTGTAATTAAGTAAGTGGAGTAATCTTGACACACCCTTTGCCAGTGCTACCGAGTGAATCAACCGCACTGCACTGTATGGGTTCGGTGATAAGTATTTGATAGCTGCCAGAGAACGGAATAATAACGGTGGTTTTATAGGTAGGTTTTGAGCGGTTAATACGGTTTTGCCCATTATCCGTACCCGTTGATTGAAATTATTTCAATCAACGCCTTACCGAATGCTAATCAGCAGTGGATGTGGGCTTTGAAAATACAGATAATGAAAATAACTGAGACTTATGTATGAACAAGACGGAATTCAATCACCTGTTTCAGAGTAGTATCGCAGTTAATTGAAGTGAGAAGAATGAGTACAGTTTATAGTAAAGCAAGGCTTTAGTGCGTTATTCGGACAGGATTTGGACAGTTGCTAAAGAACTTGGTATTATCAGAGGAACCTCAAAGAAAAAGTGCCTTCTTGGCATCGGGCTCCCACTTATAAAGGGACGTTATCATTAACTGAAGAGTGGGCAAACGTTGTACGGGGATGATACTAAGTGGGGCGGTTGCTCACGACTTCTGAAGACATTGAAATTTAAGTTGTGACATAATTCTTATCTTAACGGCGAATTTATAAAATCACTTGTCGATTTCTTGCAAATTTATATTTAGCGGAACGTAACGCCATTGGCTGTGACGTCAAAAGTTATATGTTGAAATATGTACTCCAGATTTCTTTTCTAATTCAGTATTTATAGAGTCCATCTCTTACAAGTGACTATCAAGTACAGGTGCAGAAAAACCTTCTTCAAAGTTTTGTAAGTAACGAGCTGTGACTTGTAGTAGTGGCAATAACACGAACAGCAGGACAACTACGGGTACTTATATGACTCTTGACGTCACAAATAACAAATTTGTTTTAAGCGGGAAAATGATTTTGTGAATTTCCAAGAGTAATTTCTCGAAAACGGTAATCCAGATTTTTTTTCATTTTAACAGTGTCGGTATATACCCACAAACTATAATTTATTAATTTTTGAAAAAACGTGTAACACCCCAATTAAACATAATTATTCAAGCAGTACCTCGTAATAATATAGACGGTGTTGGTGTCGTTTTAAAGAAATGTTTCCATCTTTCAAGAGTAATAACGTCAATAAAAGATAAAAATTGTATTTGTTGTCACTTTCTAACAACTAACAATAAACTGCTGTTATTGTATAAATAAGTAAACAATCCCTACCCTTATGACTCATAAGTAAAATTTATTTCCTATTCAAAATTTTATTGTTAAACACGAACGAATGGATGCCTGTCGCATCCTGTTCAAATGGTTGTTTTACAATGTGTACAGTTTTGTACAGAATGCTCCTTTTACCACTTTTTAGCCGTTTGTCGTCGCACAGTGGGTGTTCATGTTTCTGATGAGGTCGAAATGTATGGAGCAAAGGTAGCCAAAAGATGTAACTTTTCAACAACAAAAATTTGCGATCGAACGCATACTTTCGGAGATATGATTTTATGAAAATCAGTGATGCTTTTTCGCTTCTCTTCGGGAGGCAATGGGTTAAAATCAGATGAATGAAAGTCACACAACAATTGTAATTATTTTGATTTAATTTGTTTTTTACGTGTTTTCTTACTTCTTATTTAAAAAAATAAAGTCAAAAATTTAGAATATCTAACAGGTCTAACAGATAACTGCTAACAATTCTTTTATTTGGTGTAGCGAAGCTCGCCGGGACAGCTAGTTCGTTATAATATTACATTCGGAATGTCAGAGTCAAAAAAAATCATAAAATACACCGTGACCATTTCCTAGTTGTAGCAGAAATAAGAACAAAAGAAGAAAAACAAAAAAAGTAAAATAACAGATGAAAAGAAAAAAGTACCCGGAAGTAGCAGTCAAGTATGAACAAGAAATAAATTCAAAATTAGTAAAAATGAGAAAAATAATAGTGACTGCAGATATAGAAGAAATGTGAATTTTTTTCAGAAGATTGTCATTGGAACAGCTCGTGAGGTATGCGGAGTAACAAGACTATTGGATGTAAAAAAAAACTAAAGACAGGTAAAGCGCCAGAGAAAGACAAAATTACGGCAGAAATGATTAAAAATCTGGGAAATAAAGAAACCCTACTACTACTAAAGATTTGCTACAAAGTGTGGAATGAAGAAAAAGTGCCACACGATTGGAAAATGGGACTTATAGTACCACTACACAAAAAAGGCGACACTAAAGATTGCAGAAATTACAGAGGAATAACCCTATTAATACGGCAGTAAAGTTATTTGAGAAATCGACTAAGAAAACAAATTGATCCCACTTTCTATCAAATCCAAAGCGGATTTCGGAAAAATAGATCGTGTCTAGACCATGTTCACAATAAAAGAAGTTACAAACAGATTATTGGCAAGAAAAAGGAAAATATATATAGCGTTTCTTGATATAGAGAAAGCTTTTGACAAAGTGCCGAGAGCGGAAATATGAGAAATACTAAACAAAAAGAATGTAGACACAAAATTAATCAGAATAATCAAATGTGTGTACAAAAACGAGAAATTGCGTAATAAGTAATAACATGACATCGGAAGAATTTTTTACGGAAGAAGGGGTTAGACAAAGAGGAAGCCCTACTTTTCATAACGCTTATGGATGAGTTGATTAAAAAATCAAAGAATAGTCCGACCAATGTTTTTAGGGTATAGAAAATTGGAAACAGTCAATATCTCTGAATGCGCTTTTGCAGACGATATCGCAATTATGGCGGGAAGTGAAAAGGACTTACAGATCAACTTAAATATATGGATCACAGTTTTACAGGAAAAGGGGATGAAATTAAATAAATGTAAGAGTAAAGTAATGGTTATATCAGAAGAAGCAGAACAAATATATATATACAAGAGTAGAGGGTGGATTAATAGAACAAGTGGATAATTTTCAATATTTAGGGATTAATCTAGAACAAACAGGAAGACAGGATATACAATTAAATAACAGAATAACTAAAGCAAAGAGAGCATCTATGCATTGTCAAAGTGTCTCATAAACAAGAAAAAGGTGTCAACACATACAAAAAATGAAAATTTATAAATCGATTTTTAAACTTATTCTAACATATAAATGCGAGTTGTGGGTCTTAACGGGTAAACAAAAGAGCAAAATAACATCAACAGAAATGAAATATTTGCAAAGAGCCAGAGAGGTGATGAAACTAGATAGAATGAGGAATGAACAAATCAGAGCGGATCTAAACCTAGAAGCAATAGAAAAATACATAGAACAAAATCATTTAGGGTGGTGGGGACACCTACAAAGATTAAGGGATACAGCACCTGTGAAAAGAATATGGGAAACTAAAACACCATTGAAACAAAAACTAGGAAGGCCAAAAGAAACCTGAAACAATGTTATAAAAAAAATGTTAAAGAAAAATGGGAAAACCTGGACTGAAGCAAAGAAATTCGGACAGAACAGAAAAGAATAAAACTATGTATAAAGAGTTAACCTAATTTTAAGAACTTCATTGTAAATATGAATTGTAATTTAGTTACATTGTAGCCCTTACACCCTTTGGGTAAAAACGGATTTGATTTGATTATATATATGTTATAATATAAAATTCTAATTGTTTACACAACTTTTTAGGTTTAAGTTTAAACTGTAATACCGTTGTGTTAATTGTTCTTTATTTTCTTTACAAATACAGCCTTTAGGAAGACCACGCTTGTTGAGCGAAACGTCGGCGAAATTTAACCTGGAAGTTGTTTTTATTCTCTCACCTCCACCTAAAAGAGTCGTTCTAAGGAACAAAAAAGTTATTAATCACAATTTTGGAGGATCAAAAAAATTATTTCGATTATTATTATTATGCTTGATGGTTGAAGTCCGTACGTGAGACACAACTCATATTTATTTTAATATTGTTCCGTTTTAGTGAGCAGAATCACAACATGTTATGAATATTAAAAGTGAGGTTACAAAGACGTAATTTTTATGATAATGTCAAAGACATTAAATATTTATTCTTTCGATTAATCCTAGAAGGGCAACATGTCTTCCATATTATTTTCGGTACCAGAACTCTATAATTTCTACAAAAATTGGGTCACGAAGAATCCGCAAACAACAAGTGAATTTGAAACAACTGTGAAATGGATTTCATATTTTATTGCAGGTATTCGTTTTAATAAAAATTTGCGCATAAATTTTTACGATTTACTTTACAGGACGAGTGAATAATTCGCAGATAGTGTCTGAACTAGTATATTCCTTATCCAATCTTCTGGTGTTATTTAATGATAGATTAATAAGCCGTTCCCAACCTAATCAATGTAATATATCAGCGGAACGTTTAAAAGTTTGGCTTACAGTTGTTGAATATGCTGAAGTATTCTTAGAATTGACCGCTTTGAAAGCATGGGGTAACACTGGAAAGTGGTTGGTGATTGTTTGTATACAAGTTTTCAAGTAAGTTAGGAAAGTAAATTGTGCAGTTACTAAATGGGAATCATTCTTCAGATGCCTTTCAAGGATGTTATTATTGTTCCACTACAAAGAAAGTATAATACAACATCCACCGATTCCTGTTTTACAACGTAATTCTATTGATACTAAATCAAGTGGAGATGGTTTTCAGCAATTGCAGTCACATTCAATATCTTTCACTTTAAAACACTCTGGAAGAGTAATCCGAAAAGTAGACTCAGCACCTCCTGTCGCTTTTCGCTCTTGGAAACCTTTGGAGCATGTGCCATGTGATAACACCCAAGCCATACAACAATCGCTCTTAGACAAACAAATAGTTGCGGAAACTTTATATGTGATTAAACCAATTTTACATTTAGGTTCAGCCGCACTTTTTGGCAATAACACTTGGAAGCCTTGGATGCTTTCGTTAGCATTAGATTTATACAGGTAATAATCGAACAGATTGTTTTTCGTGTTCTGAGAATTAATTTTGATTCTAGCTTACGCCTCTATAGGCACTGTTTTAAGACAGATTTGAATTCTTTAAGTAAAACCCAGAAAATGCAAATTTCGCAAGGACTGTCGTCTTGTTGTTGTACCTGTTAAGATCACCGTTTTATGAGAATCATAGCAGAGAACGAATTGAAGCTATGTTGAAATCTGTATCTAATAAAGTTCCACTCGCTCGTCTTTTATGCATTCCATTATTGCAATATTTGCCCTTCTGGCAGAGAACTTATTTCTACATGTGGTCGACGTGATTTTAAAAGGATGTACAAGTGGTTGAACTAATTGTTAAGGGGTCGTGATATATGTGTAATGTAATGGGGTTTAATAATATCTATATGTAAATCTTTTTTTATTTTACAATGTAGTAAAAGTCATAAATAAACTACGTTTTGGTTTGTTGAGTAATCGTGCGATGAAAGTACTAATTTTATTAGTACTCAAGCATGATTGCTTATTTAAAAACGTAAAGATTAACTTTATGTACATTATTTGATCTACAAACACTATTTCTAAAACCGTCCACAGATTATTTGATGAATCGCTTTCCGTTTATATTTTCTGTACCATTAGATTTTAGGGAAAATTCATATTTTCTTTTTATTATTTTTACTTTACATCTTACAAATTGGAAAATTGTGCGAATATTTTAAATTGGAAAATGTTAAAGCCTCATTGGAATTAGTAAATGTTTGTTCTGAGGTCATGAAAAACGATCAATTAAAAACCATCACTTCTGATTTTAATAATATTTGATATTGAAAGTATTGATAATGCAGAAATAAAAATATATTTTAAACATAATTGAAATTGAAAAGGGGAACATTAATTAGTTCTTTAGTTGTTTTTAATTTAAATTTGAGGTATTCATCGACTTCTGCCTAACAATAATATTACATCAAATTTTTGTTTCGTTTTCTATATAAATTTTAAAAATAAAAAGACATCTCTCCTAACCCTCACACTCACTACTCAGTACAGGGTGTCCCATTTTCGATGTAGTTGGAGGGTTTCACCATTGTTTAAAGTATGTAAAAACAATGGTTTCACGTATTTCGCGAATTGATAGGGAAAAACCGTGGTCGGGACCCTTGGCCCGATTTTTGAGACAAATTCAATGGTCTAAACAGTACTCAGATATCTCGACTCGTTTGGGAGATACAGAGTGTTTTGCGTTTTATGGCGTTTTCTTTAAAGCTTCATAACTTTTTTGTTGAGTTACACACCAAACATGCATTTTTTTAAATGGAAACCATAGTTGGCTATGATTCCATTGATTAATTTTTTAATTTTTTTAGCTTTCTGAAAATATATGGTTTCATTTATTTATCTCGGCAAATAAGGAAATTGTAAACGATTTTTTGAAAAACACCTCTTGATCAAAGTCACCTATGAACCTTCGTTTACTGCACGCGTTCGTTGCTAGTTTTTTTTACACTTCACGCAGTTGTTTCTTATAAATAAATGGCCAAAAAGTTATTAATATCAGTAATTAATTATTATTTTAAGCAAAGCTTTAAAACATTAAATCTAACCACATCTATGTATGTTTCGGCCATTTATTTATAAAAAGCAACTGCGTGAAGTGTCAAAAAACTAGAAAAAATGCGCGCAGTAAACAAAGGTTCATACGTGACTTTCATCAAGAAGTGTTTTTCAAAAAAAAGTTTACACTTTCCTTATTTGCCGAGATAAATATATGAAACCATATATTATCAGAAAGCTAAAAAAAACTCTAATCAATGGAGTCATAATAGCCAACTGTGGTTTCCATTTAAAAAATACATGTTTAGTGTGTAACTCAAAAACGAATTAAGTTAGAATAAATTTAAGTACGCCATTCAATTGCATATAAAAAAATGCACCATAAATGTTTTAGTTGAAATAAAAAATATTCACAAACAAAAAAGTTATGAAGCTTTTAAAGAAAACGGCATAAAACACAAAACACTCTGTATCTCCCAAACGAGTCGAGATATGGAAGTGCTGTTTAGACCATTGAATTTGTCTCAAAAATCGGACCAAGGGGTCTCGATTACGGTTTTTCCCTATCAATTTGCGAAGTACTTGAAACCCCCCAATTACATGGAAAATAGGACACTCGGTACATCATCACTATCTTCATCTATTGAATTCCTTCCTTCTTTTCCCCTAATATCTTCGTTTCTTCTGGTCTTAATTCTCGGCACCTTTCTTTGACGTGTTTTATTTTTTCCCATTCATCCCCACAAGATCGTCACACATTCTTCTCTTATTTTCTTGGTTTCCTTTTTAAAACTTGCTACCATTCTGTTTGCTTTCAGACCTTTTCTTTTATTATGTACTGTGGAACTTTTTATATACTTCTCGTTATATCTATATTATTATATTCTTGCTCTTCGTTCCTGCATTTGTGTGGCTTTTATCTCTTGATATTACCTCCTTTTCTAGGTACATATCTTTCTTCCTGACTTAACTTCTTTATTTCTTCTCTTGCGTATCCATCTCTTTCATAATATTTTCTTTTCTCCATATTTAATTTTTTTTGATTTCACTTCTTTCCAGGATTCATACAGTGTATTCTATACTTTCTTCATATCTCAATATTCTCTTTCCTGTTTCTATCCATATTTTTCTAGTTTCAGTTCTTCTTCCACTATACAGGGTGTTAAGTAAGCACCTATGTAGCCAAACTTTAGGATGTTGTTCCTTAGTAAATTTTAAGATGAAAAGTTTAGATAAACATAGGTCCTACCCACTAAACAAGGAACATTAAAATAATGTATTATAACATTTGAACAAGGTAACAATATTAACATATAATTTTAACATTGGTTATACATCACATCAACATTGTTTATAAAAAAATATTTAAACATTAAGGCTATTCTATCACTCGGGACAATTTCAGATTTCTAGTAGGCGGTTCACTATTTTTATTTCGTGTTACATAAATAGCTATTTGTTGTTTTTTCTGTTTCTGAAACTGTTTAAAATGTACGTAATGTACAAAAAAAATTGATATCAACAATTCAACAATATATTATTTATCTATTAATATTAAACGGCTTCCAAGTCAGGCCTGTTGCCCTCAGAAAAATTCGCCCGCGAGTACGTTCATTTCACAATTCTCCAAGAGTTTTCAGTATTTATCGTTTACTTAATGTTAATTTTTCTCATTGATTTTTAAGTAAAAATTTAAAAAAAAAAGTAGGGTTGTCAAAAAATTATTATCTATGTCGCGCAGGAGTCGAAATTTGGGCTTATAAGGAAATCCATTTTTCTATTATTTTACCATTTAATTAAATACAACGAAGACGAAAATAAAAAAAATAGGTCCTGCACGACATAAATAATAATGTTAGCTATATGTTTGTGCAAAATCAAGAAAACATTTCTAAAAATAAGCGAGATAAATTTACATAAACTTTATAGCTCCCTGAGAGAACAGCCTTAAATAATATTACAACAATGTAATAAGTTGAACATGTGTTAATCATTTTTAGTACGACATTATAGTACATTTTTTTGTATAGTAGAGTTCACGTAGAACTCCATATCGTACTGATACTAATAACAAACGTGTAAAAGAGTATCAAAGGGGTGCAGTGACAAAACATTTTGCTCGACAGATAACATCGTTGTCCTACAACTACCAAAATTTTGAGAGGAACTGTAAAAAAACCAACTACTTTCCTTTCATGATTGTTTTTGTATAAATGATGTTCTTGGAGATACCTGTAAAACAATTATAATGTCACGTTATTGTCTGTCATGTCTAACTAATTACTACATAGCGAATCAAAAAATAGTTTATGCGAAAGTTGGGTATAACTAAATTACAAAAAACTTTTATTTGAAGATAAAACGCGTAAAATAAATATTTTTGCAGAATGGGAAAATTTATGTAGTTTAACTGTCCTTTTACCCGACAGATTATGCTCAAAATCAAATTGGATTTGCGCTATTATAAATAACACTCATACGCAAAGCTTCATAAAAACCGAACCGGTGGTTTCCTTTATGATATCTTCTCCCCGTCGTTTGTCCACCAGACAAAATATTTTTCTTTACTTCATTATAACGTACCAACTCTAATTCTAGTAGTAGTAATATTCACAAGATGTAGAGTAATAACAATTGCGTGCATCTCATGTTTAAATTACATTTTATGTTTAATTAATATGAGGTAATTTAATGTAATTAGATGCCTTTTAGTTTTGTAACTATTTTGAATTGGTTTATATTTGCTCAAAATTACTTCCGAAACCTAAAATGAAAATTTAAATAAATGATAGGTATGTTTCCGCTGTGGGACTTTACCATCAATGGAAGCTTAGCCTAAAGGTAGAAGTGATCAATTTAACAAACTTTACTAATGCTGGCGCGCTGGTTCGATTCCAGTTGACGGCAAGGGATTATTGTATCTAGTGAATTTAAAAATAAAGGTGAATCAAGACGACTATAACTTGATTATGACATAAATAGTAACATAAATGTTTTTGCACACACGTTGTTATTAGGCATTATTATTTTGTATGTTAAACATAGCTACAACGTTGGTAATATGTTACAAAAAATAGTTAAATTAACATTATCACAATGTTACTTTTTAAATGTAACAATTGTTAACATTTTTTACCTTGACATAATGTGTTATATCAACATTTAATAAAGTTTCGTTTATGTCATGTTTTTATGTTTAGTGAGTAAACGGCTCTGTTCCTATTATTTGTGACTTTGAAACTTACTGATAGTTTTTAACATGTGCAGGGGAATGTTTTAAACTACTTTAATCAAAAGGGTTTGTATCACTTTACCAGTGGCAAGCACAAAAGTAACGCCCGAGGTTCAATTTAAAAAAATTATAGTAGACAACTTTTTTTTTCAACAACTATAAGTTTAGTGCATTTTACAGTTTGGTTTTTTTGTTACTTTCAAAACATATAGCATACATAGCACTGTATTTATTTTTCAAAACAATACCTACAGTAACAAATGATCATACACGGTTTTATTTTTTTCATGTTCATGAAAAGAGTCAATCTGAGCGAAAAGCTCAAGAGATGAATTTCGTGTGGTTTTCATTGCTAAACCATATTTTTTTATCAAATTTGGAAAAAAAATGATTACATACCATAACTTTTTTTAAATTAAACTCCTGTGCACGCCACTGATAAAATGATATAAACCCTTTTGTTGGTTCTGTATACGTTAAAAACTGTCGCCAAATTTTAACCTCCTACGTGGACCTTCCAGTTATTTACGAAAAACGTTTTTTAAAGAAACCCCGTATAATAAAAACAAAACCGTTTAAGACCTATGTTTATAAACTTTTTGTCTTACATTTGAGTAAGGACACCTTGAAGTTTGGCCATATGCGTAATTAACACTCTGTATAACCCAGTGTCTCTTTCACTTGTCTTAACGTCCACTTCTAATATTTCTCTTTTACTTTTTCTATTTCTTTTTCCTTCCATCCTCAAATTTCTGCTCTGTTTCTCTTATCCCCATACTTGCCCTACTATTTTATTTTCTCTCTGTCTTAGCTCTCTTATATGCACTTTACCCTTATCGCTTTACCTAATATTAAAATTACTCTAAATTTGTCTACTCTTACTATTTTGTCCCACCATTATTTCAATTACTTTCGCCTCCCTTTTCTATTTTTAAATTTTATTATTTTTGTTTTTCCAAATTTAAGTTGTAGTTTTTTTTTCTGCAAATATCTCTTCAGCAGAACCCTAATCACTTTTCCTCAATATCCACACTATTGCCACAATATCATGCATGTACGGGAATAATATTTTTAGTTGTAATTACATTTTGTGCAACTTTTATTTTAATTACTTTTTTTTATAGCAGATTGTGTTTTGTTTCATTTTTTGATCATACTCGCGCAATACTTTTAGAACATAATGGAATTAATTCTGGATGTTCTTAGGTTATGGGTCTTTTCGTATGAGGAGTTGATGTGCAATTACAGAATTAACTCAACATAAGTTAATTCATTGTCGATCGTCTCCACCGATAAGGTCACCAATAGTTTTAATGTAAATATGTAACATGAATAGTAATAAGTTAATTGCATTAAGTGACAATTAATATGATAGTATACGACTTAAATGTCGACCAATAAGTATTGCGATATCAAGTGTCAACTTGTGCTATCGTAACACGTTTGAAAATTAATTTGCTTTAAAGCTTGGTCGTCAGATTTGTACAATAGTAAACTTACACTTGAGTTCTCTCACTCCTGAAGAGTTTGAAAAGGACGAAGCAGCTATTGAGTGATTTTCGGTGTTTGTTGGCTATTGTACAATCTCTTGCAAACCTATACAGCAGGCGATTTGATATTTTAATTTTTTCTAACACTTAGTTGGCTATAATAATCGAAGAATCGACTTATGTAAGTGCTTACACCATCTGTCGACAAAGTTGCTTTAATGGTCGATCAGAAAAAGCAAGAGTTATTCATAAATATCGAAATCAGGTTGACATTTTTGTGGAATTGCGAGTTTGAATCCAATTGAACATGTTTGGGATGAGATGGGAAAACGTACGGAGTCATGTGACGGCTCCCAAAAATTGTAGAGAGCATTACGACATACTGGTACAGAAATATGGCAGTCTTCTTCAGAATGTGATTTAATTTATAGTTGGACTCCTTTTAATTATGAAATATTTCGACATTCTCATTTACTGGGCCTTCAGTGAAGGGCGTGCTGTAGTGAAGACACTAGAAACCCATGTTAGTCTATTACTAACGTTTCGACCACAATAACGTCATTAATATAGAAATATACGTGTGATATCAAACCATGCCAATTTGCAAATAACAATCAAATTTCTTGTTAAAACGAGAATGGGATAAATGAGAACAAAAACTTACCAATTTGGAATGATATTGAAAACCAGCTAAAAGACCTAAATTTCGAAGTACTGTATATGGTTGCAAGACTACTTAACTACGGTTTTTTCTGAAATTGAAGAGTGCAAAAAATTATGGTCTGGAGTTTTCAATAAACATCTCATTGATGATCCAACAAGTCTCGGGTTTTGATCAAAAAAGAAATAAGAATATGTCATTCAAAATGCAACTCAATGTTGTTTAAATTGGATGCGATTTCTAATGCACATTGTGACTGTAGAAACGAATCAGAGACCGTTGCAGTTATTGTGGAGAATTGTCAATTAACAAAATGTAAAAGAGGGTTTGTAAACATCCATAATTTAACGGACGAAGCTGTATTATGGCTTACTAATCTTAAGGACATCTGAAGTTTTGAATTCTCTGTCCTGATTATCTGTTTTTCCATTATTTTGTTTGCTATTTCTTTAACTTACTATTTTTTTTCGATATTGTTGTGACTGGCGCTTGGACCGATCCATGCATCGTCATGCAATGACTGTACTGTTATATTTTATGTTCTTATGTACCATCTATAATGTTTACACATTTAAGTAATATTATTACATATCAATACTAAGGTGTGTAAGGGTTGGCATTGTTAGGTTTTAGTGGTTTTCATAAATCTTGACGCAAATGCTTTACCAAGACGAACCAATCCACAATTGCACACGGTTTCGTCACCACACTATACAGGTGTATACTGATTCTCTGTGGCACCATACATAACACTTACATCACAATACAATATTAAAAATGTACCAAACGAAAAAATAAATAAATAAATAAAATGCTTTAACATGAGTTTTTCAATAGACAGATTTTACCTAATTACTGAACATTGAAATATTTTCATATTTAGAATTTTTTGGAAAAGGTTATTTATATTGATTACCATTTAACAAGCAAGCTTTTTTGCGAACTAGTGTACAACTGATATTCAATAAGAGTGTAATAAAAATTATGAGAGTGAACAGTTTGAACCATTAACCATTATTTAGTTTAGTTAATAGTTTTCGGATTTGATTGAATGTTTTTTCCAGTAGACTTTTTTTCTGTGGATATTTTTTCCTTAGATTTTTTCGTGGATTTTTTTCCTTGGATTTTTTCTTTTTTGTCGCTCACGAATTACATTTTCTACAACTCCTATTTAAACAATTTTTGTAATAATCTTTCAAAAACGGTGGTACGATTTTAATAAAACTTGCTTCTTAGGTTTTTTTAATATCCAGGATTTGATTAGAAATTTTAAATATTTTTTAAAATATTTCTGGTGCACTTTTTCACTTTCTAATTTAAATTCTAACATACGTTTTATTGAATCAATTTTTTTGTACCTATAGGTAATTTATGACGTATCCCTTCTTTAATTTTAACAATTTTACAAAATGAGTAAGTGGCCCAGAAACTGTTAATTTTTTTTTGAAATTCAAATCTTAAGATAATGGAAACATTCATACAAATTAGATATTTAACCTGGGCAAAGCTATTTTAAGTTTTCGCATGAATGCCTTTTGCAATGAAAGAAACGTGTTTGTGTACATTTTTGAAGAATGTGCAGGTATAGAAAAGAAATTTTTTCTGGGAAAGAATGTTTGAGTAACTGTTCCCTGTAACCTCTAGATATGTATAGGAAAGTCCGAGTTACAGAATTCCTGTTGCGGAAGTAAAAGTTTAAAGAGAATTTGTTGCATTTTGAGCATTATAAGCTCAAGTATTAAAGTTTAATAAGTCTAATTTTTTAAACAGAATAAATAAGTTTTTAATTGATCATATTTTTCTAAAATATATGACTTGATCCATTCGTATGTTGGATAAGTGATAAAAATTGAAAAAAAATATTTTTTTCTTACAAAACTTGTTTCAGCTTTAAAAATATAAATAAATAATGGCTCGTGAAAGGTACAATAAGTTAGTAGAACAGAACGAGTAAGAATTTAAATTGCGCAGTTATATGACAGCTACGATTTAAATTTTATTGTTAACATCGATGATGTTTATCGGTAACTGGTATTTCGCATTGAATAAATAGTAGAGGAAGAATTATAGCGAGATTTATGAAATAGTGCAATCTGGGTTGCCTGTATAAATAGACGGTTGTTTTATCTGCCGATTTCAGTTTTAAAATCTCACTATAGTCCGGGGACTTAAAAGATTACAGTTTTCTAAAAATAATATGTATTTTCGCATTTTACGTTCTTTCTCGAACCTGTTGTATTTAACAAGGTTGCCACTTTTCTCAATCTAAAACTTATTACGAGAATGACTTTATTTCTGGACGTTTTTCTAATTTTTACACAGAAAGTGACTTTTTTTCGTCAGATTGTTTTGACATTGTTTCTTAAACGGTAACTAAGGTAACATTTTGGCCACCCCCGATTAGAATTTGAATTTGAAATAGGTTTAATTCCCTTTTTAAACGTTATTTTTTTTCAATTAGAAAAAATATTGTGTGTAAGGAATGTAAGGAAACATGATTTTTGTAACTCTGCCATTTGTCACTGGCAACATAAATACCTATCGTTTTATTTAAATATCATTAACATAATACATTTTGTTTTAATGCCGTCCAGCTAATCTAAACTCTCGTGATTTTTACACTGCATCAACTACCTTAACCGCAATTTCATCTAGTTTCTTTACATGAAGCCATTCAAAAATTTCTTTTTATAATTAACGACAAATGATTTCTATCGCTTATAATTTAAAATCAAAGTCCAAAATCAAGGAAGAAGTCAAAAATCAGTAAAAGGGGCCATACAATAAAAACACAACCGAGAGCAACGTAAATCAAACTACTAATGAAACCTGACTCAAAAGAAAAAATACCTTTCTTTTTAAGAAATACTATTTAAACGGTTAGTGAAAGATTTCTTTGTTTGTTGTATTGTTTTTGTTGTCATTTTATTCTTGCTCATATCTTTTCTATGGTAACTATTTGTAATTATTTAGAGCTTTAAAGTGCAGTATCTTTTGTCAAAGGATTTTGAAACCTTGAAATTATTGAATAATAAAAAATCATATTTTTTTTACTTAGGTCTGGACTATATGGACATAAATTCTATAAATGTGTTCAAATATGTACTAGCTAAAATTACATTTATTGTAATCAAACTTGACAATAACATTGTACTTCATATAGTTGCAGGAAACTACCATTTTGTACTTTTTTTGTACAACGAACGTTCGTAGCCCTTCTACCAGATGACCAAAGCTGGACTTGGACTACTAAATCTATTTCATTTCTTAACATTTGGGTTCAACTTCTTCTCCTAATATTTATTCCATGGTTTAAGTATTTTATTTTCAAAAAACTTGAATTACTAGCGGTACTAGAGAAAGTCAATTATAGGAAGAGCTACGGCATTGCAGAACTTCTCAAATAACATGGTCACTGTCAGCTGTCTTTCACAATATAGCTGCTACAGTTAAAATCATATAAGGTTACGTATAACTCATTTTGAATAACTGCCTGAATTTCTTTTCATAAACGTATGTCGACGTTACTATGATCTTTTATGCAAGTTTCTGCATTACGGATAACATGTAATTATAGTATATTTAATCAGATGTCGCTTATTTTTTTTAATTTTTTGTATTAATTTCTATGAACTATGAAACGAAATAAAGTTAAATGCATTTATTATACAAGAAATATTAAACCAACAATCAAAACAAAACGTCAAAATGAGGAATGTCAAAATATTAATTAAGTGTCGATATACGATTATTACAGTCGCATAGGTATATTAACACAAGTTCCTTGATTCTCTTTTTTTTTCTAGCACACATGAATAAAGAAAAATAGGTCACTGTAACAAAATTATTATAATAAGGTCAACTATAGTACCTATATGAATTTTACTGAATATAACGGTAAAACATAATATGCAATTAGAAAGTATATGTATGAATTATATACAGGTTGTTAATTAAGTACTTGTACAAACTTTAAAGGGCGAATCTTTGCCTAAGTTTAAGAAAAAAGTTCATATGAACATGGATCCATAACGGCTTGATTCTGAGATACAGGGCGTCCAAAAAAACTATTTTATTTGGGAGTCATCTTCGGCAGTTATTGTAAATGTTATTAACTAGTTTTGTCTTAGTCTTGTAAATGATCTAAGTTTGTTACTTGATAATACAATCAATAAAAGATACAGTTTTCGCTTATTTTTCAAAAACTCGAAAATGATCCAACTTAAAAAATTCGAACGCAGTTTAATTTCAAACCTGTTTTTATTCAAAACCCCTGCTTTTATCGACAAATGCTAAGAGTACCTTTTGTATGTAAAATTGAATGGAGAATAGGTCTATGTCAAAAATGACATACAATGCGACACAAAAAAGTTATGGTTAATTAAATTCCGGAACAACAGTCTATGTGGCGTCCTCTAACATTAAACAAAAAACTAAATTAATATTTGAGTTTTTTGGCATGAATATACCTAGTATCCAGAACTTCGTCCAATTGTCATGTTACTTAACAAAAATATAAGCAAAAAACCAAATAAAATAGTTGAGAGTATTTTTTTCCTCTAATTGTTGGTTTATGATTTAAAATCGTTGCCTTTCTAGGTAGAGGTAGAGTTAAAAATAACGGTCTCAAAATTACATATATGGTTGACGTTTTGCCCAAACCTATGAGGGTTTTATGAAGGCTAAAAGTAATTTAAAAAACAGTATACTGTTTGTCTTATATAATTTATTAATTTTTAATCATTTTAAATCCTTTTGACATCATCAACCCCTTTGATGATTATTTTAAATTTTTGTGACCCACACGGTTTTTTAATTTACTTTTAGCCTGGAGAGTCGCTACTGAATGATTTCATCTCGGTTATGGACGTATGAAAAATATCAAATTTACGTAGAGTACTGCTGCTGCATACAGAGAAAATAGGAGATGACTTCAACACACGCGTACAAGGAGTGGGTAGGTAGAAAGTGGTTGGAAAATGAGACTCAGGTCGAGGAACGAAAAAAGATAATTTTGCCAACAATTCAGGACAATCGACAAGGTAGTGAATAAGTTTGTATAGAAAGAGAAGAGAAGAGGTAGAGCGACGACTACTTAAATCAGAAAGGTTGAATCTAGCCAAAAGATCAGATTGCGGGAAACCTCTAGGAGGGTAAATCCCATCAACGTGATAAGCTAGAAATTTCAAGAATTTGCGCTGAATGTTATCCAGAGCGTGGATATGAACCTGATACGTAGGGTTCCAAACTACCGAGGCATACTCCAGCCGAGTTCGAATAAGGGTTCTGTACAGCAAGAGAGGTAGTCACCGCTTAAAAAATCTTTAGAGTTTCTGATAATAAAACTAAGAGTTTTATGTGAAGATGAAACAATAGATCAAATGTGCAAACTAAAGGACAGAGACGATTTAAAAGTGACACCCAGATCTTTAAAAGCGCTAGAGCAAGTAATGGAGACGTCGGAAAAGAATAGTTTAAAAGAATTGGGGACTTTGCTCTAGTATAAGAAACGATGTGACATTTAAAAAAGTTTAGATTTAAGTGGTTGACCGACACCATTTATCACAAAAATCAAGCCTTCTCTGAAGTACAAGAGCATCAGACATATCACGTATAACTTGAAATATCATTATGTCATCCGCATACAGTAGGCAATGATAGTCGAGAGTAGGTGCGACGTCATTGACAAAGATATTGAATAATAGAGGGCCAAGAACAAAGCCTTGGGGTACACCCGAAGAGACACTTGAGACACGCGACTGGAAACCAAGCAGTTCAACAAATTGGGTTCTATCACATAGGTAACTCTTGAGTAATTGTACTAAGTTGTTACTCAAACCAAAAGCGTAAACCTTCGAAATGAGAATCTCATGGTTCAACTGATCGAAAGCCTTATTATATCGGTGTACACAACGTCGACCTGGAAACCAGAATCCATGGATTCAGCAAGAAATTGGTGCATAACAGTTAAATTGGTAATTATGGAACGCCCTCTAGTAAAGCCGTGTTGACAGCAGTGAATCTTTGGAAGATTCTAGAAGCGATGTGGTTATATAAGCAAAATTTGAAAAGTTTTGAGAATTTACAGAGAAGCGCGATGGGACGATAACGATTAAAATGGGTTGAGTACTAAAAAATTTCTTTTAAATAATATTTCTTTATTAAACCGAATAAAATTTTATTATGTTAGTTCGCCGATAAAAATTTTCTACAAAAAAGCCTCATTGTGTACCCTGAAAATTGGAATAGAGTTTAAATTTTGTCCCGACGTAGATTCTTGATTGAAATTAGTTCCCAGCTTCAAATTTTACATTAGAAGCGAAACGTAGCCTCATACAAAACCAATGAGTTTATTTCAAGCATACCTTTTAATTAAGGCTTCCAGACTTGCAAACACTATCAGGAGTTGATTCATGAATTATAATAAGAGAAAGACAACATTACCAGTTTTATTATAACTAGTCATATTATAGTTTCTCCATTGACAGTTTATTATATACAGTGAGTTCTTTAATCACTGTTAGCTTAGCGAGGTTTCGAATATTATATTTACATAAAATTTTGGTAACAGCTATTAGGAGGCACTCTGACTCCATTGGCGTAGAATTTTTTTGTTTTAAAAAAAAATCGCTAATAATAATTCTTTATTTTGAATTTTGTACCACTATATCTGTGTACATTCATATTGTTTACGGAATATCGAAATTTGTCAGGAAGGAATTTTTTAGTAACAGTTTTATAAGAGCTGGTTTAAATTATTACTACCCCTACCCATGCAAAACTAAGCAAATTTGAATCAATCTAGAATAGTCTAGAAAACAGGGAGTTGTTATGACCGATTTTCATTTTTAACGTATTTTATGTTTAATATTTATTACTTTATAACTTCAGTTTTGTATATTTAATAAAAAAATTTCAATTTGAGAATTGATTATGTTCATCCCAAAAATAGGATAAACTTCAACTTTATGTAGATAAATAATAGGTACCTACAACAACAATAAATTTTCATAATTAAAACTGTTTAATATAATCCATAAAATTTACGTAAAAATGAATTTGTTATGTGTGTGCATATTTGAACAACCTTGAACCTACATCTGTCTAGTTGCGGGTTGTAAATATGGATTTAACTTTAAAATCTCATTAATAAACTGAGATAAGAGACGGTTGATCTAGGTCTAAAGGTCAGATTGTTTGAAGCTTCATATTAAGTATTTTTTTATGGATAACGTAGGATTGAAAAAATAAGTAAAATGGGTGCATGTTTAGTTCAACAAAGAAAATGGCTTATAGCCTATAGATCACTGTTGAGAACATTTTTAGTTTTTTATTTTCAGATCCTTGTTTTGTAATTATGTTTTTTTGAGACTAAACATGAGATGGGTCTTCTGTAAAAATTTTTGAAATCAGCGTTGTAGTAGAATAAGAGTGGAGGTTTTATGTGTGGATTTTTGAGACATACGAGGATATATTGAAAAATTTCAATGTCAAAATATTTTATTACTCAACATATTCTCTTCTTAATTGGATACATTTATTACAGCGAACCTGCAACGTCTCTAGACCTTTCAAAAATATGTTTCTTCTTGCTCTGCAAACCAGACCTCCACAGCTTCTATTACCTCCTTGTTGGAAGAAAATGTACGACCTTTTAAACTTTTTTCAGTTGAGGAAAGAGGTGATAGTCGGACGGAGCCAAATCGGGTGAATAAGGAGGGTGTTCTAGTAATTCAAACCCTAAATCACAAATTTTTGCATGGCAACATGAGATTTGTGTGCAGGGCGTTGTCCTGCAAAAACAAAACACCTTTGGATAGCTTTCCGCGTCTTTTTTCTTTAATATTTTTCCGTAGAGTGGTCAGTAATGTCGAATAGTAATCTCCAGTTATTGTTCTACCCTTATCCAAAAAATCAATCATGATTACTCCATGGCAATCCCAAAAACTGAAGCAAGAACTTTTCCAGCAGATTTTGGACACGAAACTTCTTAGGTCTTGGAGAACCAGAGTCGCCATTCCATCGATTGTTGCTTTGTTTCTGGATCGTAGAAATGTACCCAAGTCTCATCCATAGTAACAATTCGGTTTAAGAAGTCTACATCGTTTTCAAATCGAGCACAGATCGAACGCGATGCTTCTACCCTTGCACGCTTTTGGTCAACATTCAAACATTTGGGGATCCATTTTGCAGCAATTTTTCTCATGTCCAAATTGACGTGAACCATATGATGAACGCGTTCGTATGAAATATTCAGTGCTTCAGATATCCGTTTTAGCCCAATTCGACGGTCTGATAAAATCATGTCATGAACTGCATCGATATTTTCGGGGACTGACACAGAAACTGGCCTTCCCGATCGGTCATCATCTTCAATGGAAAATTTACCTCTTTTGAAGCTTGCATTCCAATTTTTGACGGTCGCATACGAAGGACATTGATCACCAAGGGTATTAAGCATATCTTCGTAAATCTGCTTACCTCTTAACCCTTTTAAATACAGGTACTTGATGATGGCTCGATACTCCAATTTTTCGATTTTCACAATTTCGGTGGACATCTTTTTCATTTAATTAATTGCGTGACTCTGGTTTACTTTTTTGACGTGAAACTTTACACTGACACTTCTAATAAGTTATTGTTCGTTGGTATGGTAACGCAATATTTTGTTTATGCAAGGAACTGGTCTAGGCTAACTAGATATCAATACATCCTCGTAGAACCCGAGTTCTGTCGGTTATATTGTAGATAGGTACTTGTCAATACTAAGAAATCATTTTAACAATATTGACGATCGAGCAGATATGCTTTAATATCGTTACCCAGGGAACATGAACGCTATTGACTTCTCGAGAACGGTTGATTTTTCTTAGACCGAATTATCGACGACGTATTATATAAGAACCGGTCAACCTTGCGAAAGACCAGCTTGGTTTTTGCGTGTGGCGGACTCGGTAGGACTTTAAACATGGTGATGATGGCGATATGATGCAATTTGTAGAACATGCTCTGATTCTAAAACGTCAAACGTTGATAACTTTACTATTTCTTTCACGGGATAGAATTTTAAAGATTTATTTAAAATGCTTTTGTTTCCTAGAACTTTAAATTTGTGTGATTTTAAATTTTATGATGTTGGCTGCCACCTCTGTTGGAGATGCTGTCGTTTGAAATAACAATTGTGATTCTCTGCACTATACGATGGTGTTGTTCAAACAAATTCTACTATTAAATCTACCGTATTACAGAGTAGGAGATGTCGATACCTCGAAGAAACATTTTTGGAAAAAATAACACTGGACTTTTGTAAAGTATGCCAAAACTTGCTGAACGTTTTTCTGTATGGAGGATTTTAGCGATAGCGGACACTTTCTGTAATTTGCCGAAAAACGTGTTGAATGGTTGATTGATTTTTAAAAATATTGCAAATATTTAGTTTGTATTAATTAAAGATTGTGGAACTGTTCAATTAACCAAACAAGAATTTTTATTGGGCTCATAGCTTTACAATATCTTCCCTTGTATATGGAAAACGATGGAGTTTGAAGCACAATTTGAAGATAGCGATGAATTTTGCTACTTTTGTTATGGTAAGAAGGTTGAAAGATTCTTATTTCTTAGTTGTCATTCATTTAGGACGTGTGCGGTGAGCAATATTCTGGACTATACAAACCTTTCAAGTAGTTTTAATTTACAAAGTACACATAAAGTAAGAACAAGAACGTACGTTAATTTTTGGGCTCCCGGCGTTGAAAATGTTATATGGGAACGGTGATAACGTTTAACTTTGCGGAACATCAGTACTAATTAAGCAATTTTTAGTTCTAACAAACGTTCTGGTGATAAACACTTTAAAACAAATCCCGATGCATTACTTATCGAGTGATTTGAGTCTTTATGATTTATTTGGTTGTGTAGGGAGGAGTTCCACTAAGTTCTTGTTGACCCATATTAATTGAATTGAGAATTTAATGAAGTGCTTTGATCTGATTAATAACACTTAATTTTTCCAATAGCTTATCAAAAATGTTTGTACAATTTTGCACGTAAACAGAAAAATGTATTTACTTTTTTTAAAGAATCTCTTCCAGCTAAAACACTTTGATGACACAGCGGATCGTTTTTAGTAATCAAGTGTAAACTGGACGGCGTCACACGAATAATAAAATAAATACGTTATTTAAAAAAAATTAATTTATTACATATAAATAATGCGGTAACAATAACATCATAATACTTAATGCATTTTAAGTGATACAATGTAAATATCTCAGTATAAAAATACAATTCATAAATATCACATACACGTTAGTTTGCAAAAACTTTAATAAATATTACTTAGGTACTACTGGAACATAGTTACGATTGTGCTTCTTTGGAATTTATAAAATTCACTACGAACAGCCTTGTTTTTACAAAAATACAATTGGAAAGTTAACTAATTTCGCTAAATCTTTACACTTGAAATTGATAAGGTTCTTTCTGGATTGTATCACAATAAACGAGCTGATCTGATTCAGGCCTCATGTCTGTAGATTCTTCGCGGAACAATTCGTCTTCAATATCATCCATTTTGAATGTACCAGCCCATTCGCTTTCAGGGTCAGAAAATATTGCTGAATTGTTATCTTTGTCTAGTAAATCATCTATAGAGTATTCAGAACTATCCTCCGGATAGAGTAAATCTTCTCCGATGGGGTTTGAAGCGTTCCATATTCCGTCATTCCAATCATCGTCAAATTCCAACTGTTGATTGAGTTCTTTTTCGTTTTGTGTTAAAACAGGGGTATCGGTGTCTGTGACATCATATATTTCCGTAACTTTAACTTTATTGTGTTCGTCCATGTAGTAATAAGCCATTATCGCCTCATGATGAGATGTTACTCTTAAAATTTGTTCAAAAGTATCTTCGTCTTCAATATCTGTTCTATTAACCACTAAGTTTGTTTTAGTAGGTATTTGTGTTTTAAACGTTCGTCCAATTTTATGTTCCCTGTAAATACAATACTGTTAAGAAAAAAATATTGTAAAATCATTCCGTGAACTTACGTTTCATCTAAATTTACTGTGAAGTTTACATTTAATCTACTTTGTATATCTCCTTCCGGACCTGACTCAATGTCGTAAGTATCTGCAAGACACAAATTAGTTTTTGTCCAAAAATAAAACTTTGAAAAAACTTACTTCTTCCATATTCGGAAATGGCGACTTGACAATTAACATTTGCATTCAATTTCTGTCGATGTGTGTGGACTTTTTGTAAAACTGTCGACACTTGGTCAATGAAGAATTTGCTCACATTCCACAACCCATTACCCATAATTGGTGTAGTCGACATGAATCTAGAACAAGGTTTAGAATTTAAATTTAAGACTATTGTAAGTGTATTTTGAGCCTAATCTCCAATAAAACCCATTTTTAAGCGATGTTAATGAATCCATGTCCTATTTCCACCTCGTGATGTTAAGAAATGAAAAAAAGTGCTATAGAAACCGAAGAAAAGAAAGAAATATGTATGCAAATAAGCGGAAAACATTAAAAAAAGTTGTACGACAATTACAATTACACATGGACGCCACTCGCGAACAGCGTTATTAACAAATAATCACCTCGAATTTTGCGAGATATGCTGACAAACTTTCCTTTTGGACAAGACAGCATTTCCCAGTACCGGGTAAGCAACGGTTTGAGTCTCTATGGAATTACCAATTACGCTAATAAAATGATTGTTGTTAGTTTATCCACTAAGCCGTTATGCCTTAATTTAAACCTGAAGCACATGCCAAAAACTT
This sequence comes from Abscondita cerata, assembly GCA_030710515.1. Lineage (NCBI taxonomy): Eukaryota > Metazoa > Arthropoda > Insecta > Coleoptera > Lampyridae > Abscondita > Abscondita cerata. The sequence continues at coordinate 357,346 of JALBCR010000595.1, forward strand.
TAGGACTTACTTGGTAAATGTCGCATACATAATATCTGCGGGCAACGTGTATGGTAAGCTAAGAACTGACAACAGCTTCATTCCTCTGTGTTTGAACACCCAGTTGAGAAGACCTTTATTCGCAGAATCAATAGCATCTTGAAATATTGTCATAACCGTATCGGGCATATTTGAAACTAACGCTTCCTGCAATAATAAAAATTAATCAAAATATTACAAAATTCCCAATTAAATCTTACCTGTTGATGAAGTTTGCATTCGTGACATTCGGGATCATATTCATAACACTCTTCTATAGTTTCCGACACAACGAACGTAGATTGTACAGCCAGGCATCGAGTGCAACTTATCAAATTATTTCTATGCAAAAAACCTTAACGCATCATCAAAACCTTGTTTGCACATGTTCGATAAAACTTCAGGCTTTGGTGGAAATAAAATTCGTGCGATTCTGTAGATATTGTGCCTCGAAAGTTCGATACTCGTGTTCGCAACGTTTATGTGGAATAACTGGGAACTGTCGTCTCTCGGACAAATATCAGATTCTCCGCAAAATGGGCTGACAGTAATCGTATTTTCGTCTATCGCAGGTAAATTATCACTAAAACCTCCGTCCATGCATCTAACACCGCGAAATTTGGGTGGTAAAATTCCAGAAAACACCGGAACGAACGCCGACGCCAATAATGCTTGTAGTAAATCTTCTCTGCTTTCGAATTCAGAGACTATTATGTTTTTGCCGTCATATACTCTTGTAAGGGAGATGTGCAATTTTCCGTTCACTTTAATGTGGGCATCTTCCGGAAGATATTTTTCTAATCCTTGCAGTAATAGATTTTGGATGTTGAAGGATGGACTAAATGGACCTAATGATCTGCTTCTAGCTTCTATCGCCAATCTTAACACATCGCTGGTCATGTCACCTGAAATTAATCAACATTTAGATAAAGACATTGTTCAAAAAGATGAACGCAATTTAATTTCATCAATATATAAAAATGTAGAGTCGTTTCTAGCAATGTACTGACAACATTGTAATATTTTATATAGATACATAGATAACCCACACGTGTCAGTTTTGAAAATAAACAAAATATTATTATCAACTATAAACTAAATATAAATTTAGTAAACATTCTCATTTTTCTTTTAACATCATGATGGGAATAGTTAACTTCAATTTTAAATGAGGACTGAAACGGAATGGCAAACATCCATTCAAAAAGTACCATGTTGAGAAGTCTCCACTTTGTGAATCATAAACTTATCGTATTTATTCTAATAAAATCAACATTGAATATTGTTTGTTTTAATTCATCTGATAACAGAATTTATGTGAATAATTCTGATAATTGGTAAACATACTTATTTGTCGAGCCAGAATGTTATTGAACTTTTTCTTTTAAAAATCTGTGAATATTGCTGAAGGCGAGTTCCAAACCAGCAAATAATGTTTGCAATTTAATAAATATTTAATGCGCTAATAATGTTTACTAGATAGTAAACTATTTTAATTCAAGGTCGTTCTAGTGCCTTACACAAAACAGACTAATTATCTCTACTACGTCATTACAAAATGAAGAAATGAGAAAACAAAGGGTTACTTAGAACTTTTGTTTCGTTCATAGCCAACTAATATTTGAAAATCAGATTTACAGATAACAAAATGTATTGTTTGATTAAATTTAATCTAGCTTTTACAAATTATATGTCTCTAGGTAACGATAACAATCTAATTTAAGTTTGATTCTTACCTAAAGGCAAATCGCATATTAGGCAGCATGCTGCAATTGCGCCAGCTGAAGCTCCAGAAATTTTATTCAACAACAAATGCGGTGCGTATTTTTTAAACAAACTGCAACACCCACGTGATATATTCCCAAAAACCCACAACCCGCGAAAGACAAATTCATGGTCACAATATTATTTATACTAAGAATAGAAATTACACTGTCGTATTATACGTAACTTATTAGACTGTACGCAACTTTTCACGATCGAATTCAGAGTTGTACTGCGGAATATAATAACGAGATCTACTATTATAGTCGCTCTACTGCGAGTTAAACCGTAGGTTAAACGTTCATCAATAAATAAAACAAATGAAGGTGGGGGTTTTATGACGTCATTGCGTTATCTTTGCTCCCATTGGTTGTAGATAGGTGGTGTGGTTCTAGGTTTCACGCAACAATTTTTAAACAGCTGTTTCTCCGGCGGTCAATTTAAGCGTAAATTCCTAACATACAAACAACTTAGTTAATGTTAAACCAAGAAGTATGCCCGTCACACTCACTTGTTTTTCATAAATAATTACAACCCACCTTGTATGTAAATAAACCCACTTATTATTTATTACGACAAATGTGAACAGAAATTAAGAGTAATTGACAGTAACAAAAGTATTTGTATTTTTAAATAATTTAGAAGAATTTTTGTTTAAAGAAGTTTGTAGTACTTTAATCGATTTTAAAAAATTTTGGTTTTCGAAAAATTTTATCTGCATCTGATTTCATGGTACGCAAACCGTAATCTCTTGCAACGATCCAGAACGTTAACGAGAATTATGGGTTGTTTTAAAAAACTACTCAAAAAATAATGGTTTTTTCCGTTATTACGTTAATTACTGATCCAAGGACAGTTTAATTGCTTTTAATTTTGTTTTTGATTTATATACAGGTTTTTTATACAATACGTATACGTTAAGTTACTGTAAATGAAGTAGTAATATTGATAAATGGGCCTTATTTTTTTTCTCACTCTTTACTCATACACCATAAACCACTTTCCCCATTTTTATTATTTTTTTGTATACATTTTATTGAGCTGAGGTGCATATTTCTTCGTTTCTGCAGCTTTCATTAGATTCTTTTCTATCTTATCTTTTTATCTCCATTTATTAATCACTTCGGTATCTTTTCTTTCCAAGCATTTGCTATGCGTACTTTGTCCTGAATAATCAGATTTTTATTTTTTTAATACTTGGTTGTTATTGCGCAATTATTTAAGACCTTTTCCAAATAAAGAGATTTAATTAAAATACAAACGTTTAGTTCAAATTAGTACAATAATAATGTCCTTTATTATTCATTTCCGTTAAATAAATATTTAATTTGTGGTCTTGCACTTAACAATAAACGTAGTAATAAAAGGCAAATTTTTATTATAGTAACATCCTAAGATCAAAATATTCATCACTAGCGTGATGGAACTTCTTGCAATTTTGTCGTATATTATAATAAAAACACCTGATATTGTGAAATTCAACGCGTTTGTAACGTATTCCATAGTTGCTGGAATAATTCAAGTGCAAGGAATTTGTTTAGTTACGAAAGAAACATTTGCTAATACTACTGAAGGTCTCAATTAATGTTTACTCTTATCAAAGCTGATTTTCTATTAGTAACTTTTACTATTTCTTCTATACCTATTATTTTTTATCTATGGTACAGTTTCCAACCCTTTTCGACGAATTAGAGTTGGTCTGTTATAATAAAGCCCACTTTTATTTAATCATATTTTTAAAAATAAATAATTACACAAAATTTTTTTTTTCTCTTTCGAACAAAATTTCGATGCACACTTTCTATACGGTGTTAGTATCTGTACGAGTAGAGTTCGGCGCAAAACGCTTATTCAGGTATTATATATGCATTGGGTTCAATGTTTTGTTAATGTTTCTATTTTCAAAGACATATAGTAAACATTTCATTTACTATGTCTTCCTAAAACGTATGCAAATTTTAAAGATTTATTATTAAAACGTTACGCATAAGTTTATATAGTCGATTGAAGAATGAAGAACGATGACCTTTCCGTTTGCGTTAACTTTGCGCTTTTTATAAATTTAACATGCAAAAACATTATAATTACAAAAAAAAATATTATCAAGTATATACCCACTTGTATTTTATATAGATTAGTGTATCGAACAAAGTTCACATTTATATTGGGCACCTACCAAAAATTGAACAATAGCATAATAGCAAAGGTTTTAGTCGAACAAGTCGACGTCAGTTGAATCATAATTAGATCGTACCAATCCACAACCGGTTCAATGATTTTTTATTGATTTTTAAAATTGTTATCGCTTAATAAGACTCGTTAATGTTAACAATCAAAACTATACCATGATTGTAAAATTAATTAGCACGATAAGGTGCTTTTTTCAGTTTATAGTGTAATAGGTTACTTGAATTATCATTTTATGCATTTTGTTTCATTTTAATGATGACTAAATTTACAATGAACTTTGTTACCTGTGTGCAAAGTTTACGTATTGCATTTTTCCACGATAGTCTGCCAGCAATGTAGATTAGATACAAAAATTTTCAAACAATTTATTTTGAATACGTGTTTTTTTCATTAAAACGTTATTGATTGTTTAAATAACAAAAGTTTATATAATAGAAGAATATTTAAATTTTTTATACCATACAGTAACAGTGTGCCATATATGAATAAATTTTGGTAACAAATACATTTGAATTTGAAAAAAAAGTCTAGGAAGCATATGATAATTAATTTGCAATACAATTTATAGATAAACTACAAAACAATATAAGTACTTATCAGAAAAAATAATTGTAAAGATGATATATTATCTACAGAATAGATAAAAATTTAAATAAGGGATTCTCATAGATATAAATAAATTTCTGAGTTTAATTATTGGACAACCATTGTTTATTATCATAAGAATTTTTGCAATGCTTCGGATTACTGGATAAGTCGTATTGCTGAAGTGTCGGATTAAAGAGATTCTAACGCACTAAATCATGATGAAGCCAACCAAAAGTTTTAGTAGTATTCTCATGAAATTTTGACCTAATAACTCCACCATTTCCTAACCTCAAAATGTTTATTGAATTAATATAAAACAATTGTACAATAGCTATTTATTGTATATGTGTTTTAGTAGGCAGATTATCCACGTAAGAATTTTCTTAAGGGGAAAAGTACTTAATGATGAAGGTACAACCAATTTTCTTTTCTTTTATATTGGTATCTTAATTATTTTAAATATTTCTAGGTTGCTATCATAATGGGTGTTTGTGGAGGTTTACGATGCAATGAACTGGTAAACTTAAATATTGAACATGTGAAAGATAAAGGATCTTTTATCTACGTGTCCATCCCAGAAACAAAGATCAATATGTCAAGAAGTTTCACTGTATTAGACGAAGGATTCTCTGTTAATGTTATGGAGATATGCAAGAAATACATACGCCTACGTCCTAAAAGTACTATTTCGCAGGGAAAATTTTTTTTGAGATATATAAATTCAAAATCCACCGTGCAACCTGTGGGAATTAACACTATTTCCAGAATCCCCTCACAGATTGCTTCTTTCTTAAACTTCTAGAGACGCTAAATCCTACACGGCCCATAGTATGCGCCGTTCTTTGGCGACTCTGTTGGCTAATGCTGGTGGTGAAATTCTCACTCTTAAGAGCCACGGAGCGTGGAGGTCATCTAGTGTTGTTGAGGGGTATATAGAAGAAAGCGAGTCAAATAAAATCGATATTGCTAGAAAAATTTAAGGAAAATCCAGCACAATAATTACTAAATTTTCTGCAAATTTTTCTTGAATTTTATATATTACAAAACACTAATGTTTTATGGAATATAAAACACTAGTGTTTTATAGGTGTTATAATACGTTTCATAACAGCATAATAATAGCTCTCTAATATGGTGATTGTGGATAAAATAATAAAAATATGAATGACATTAAAATAAATCAAAAAATTCCTCTAAAGTGTTCCCCTTGGGAATGGTGACTAAAATGGAAGCAGCATTCCTTCTTTTGATTGCCAATCTAATATTTTGTTTAATATAACTGCAGCCTGTAGAATATCAGATTGAGTGTTAACTATATGTGATATCGAAAAAAAAAAAGATGTTTGGCGTCAACACTCCAAGAACCAAAAGTCTCAACAGAAAATGCACAACAATAATCATTTTTAATTGTTTTGTATTTGTTATGTTTCGCATATCGTGTTAAATTAGTAGCAAAATAGGCCAGAAAAAAGGAAGAGGTTTTAAATAAAGCAGCTGCCGTATCGACGCATGTGACATCCCACACTAAAGCTATCAGTTTACTCCAAGGAATTAAATTCAAACCATTAGGACGTTTACCGTCATCACGTAATAATTCCCTGATTCCAAAATAGAAGAGAAGCTGAAGCCAAAGCTCGCTTCAAAATATCATTGAAGGTGTTGTGTCGAGAAAACCTATATCATAGCTTTTATCACAAGAGAGACTATTATGACTAAGAGTGTCAACTTTATAATTACAATGACAAGTGTGTGATTGGTGAACGTTAGTTCCATAAAGATGTGATACTTTGGGTTTGCTAGAGAGAGTGATTTCCAAACATCTAATACATTAGTTAAATACATGATCTCAAAGTTATTTGAAAGAATCGATTCAATGAGATTAACAGAAACGTGAGCAGATGACATGGCGATATCACTGACACAACATATTTCTAAACCATTAAATGAAACAGGTAGTGATGCTTGTATCTAAGACGAATGAGCAAATTTAATGTTCAAAATATCTATTAAGGAATTACTAATTTTATTATCAAAAACTTCACAAACATCTTTGAATTTCCAGGTAATTAAGTTTAGGAATTCAAAAACAAAAAGAGATCCATATATAGACTAATGTTTTGGATATTATCTGATAATGTAGAAAAATTTTCTAAGCATTCGGAAAACATATGTGGAAAAACATCTTCAGTTAAAGCAGTACCAAGAAAGAATAAATCACCATTGTCAACAAGACTAATATCAGGAATCAGTATCTCAACAGAAGGAACAATATTTAATTGATATATTTTGTTAAGTTTTTTACAAAAATACAATAGATTGAGCGTTAAACCTAAGACAATTTGTAAATCTTAGAATACACTCACTACTGAATCTCCAATTGTGCGTTCATCCAAGTACCAAACATTAAAAAAAGAAGAAAATTTTATAATAATAGGATGAATTGGAAGACTAAAAAGGACAAGACCAAGGGAGTCACCTTACACCAACACAAGACTGAATAAGGTTACTATTATATAAAAGATTCGAAGGTGGAGTATAACACTGCCAAAGATATTGGAAGAGTTCTGGAATTTGATTTTTAACACAAGTCACATAAAAAAGATTCAATTAAATTAAAAGCATTTTTATATCTATCTTGACTAAAATTTCAGCTGAATTATCTCTAAAAATAAAGTTTCTAACAGCATGTACATTCAGCTTCACAGTCATTTTTACACCGAAACCTAATTATATAGGTTTAAAAATATGTACATAAAATATTTGAAATATAAGAACAACCTATTTTGGAACAAAAATAGAACCAACTGCAATTGGGCGAACACCACATCTTTTTTTGAAAGAACATAAGTAGGCACCAAAAAAGAAAACAGCAAAACTTTGTGATTCTTATAGGAAAATTCAAAGAGCATTCGTCAGACTTATGGTCCAGGCCTATTTCCTCAAAGAGGCCAGTAATGTCAGTATAGTAGCTCAGAACATCATCCACTACAAGATTGTTAAAATATGTTTGATTTATGTTCATGGATTTTATGATCTGGTTTGAAAGTTTCGTCGGAATTTCTGATTCATTTTCTTCTGCTAATAAGCAGTATTGCAGGAAACTTGAGGTAGATGTCACAGTGATCGGTGGCAACTGAATGGGCAAATCGGCTTCATTTGCGACTATAGCACTAGTTGAACGAAGATTTCCGATACTTATTGGATTTTTATTCTAACAGATGGCTTTTTGTAAACTGATTAATCGACAAGAAAAAAATAGCAATCAATTGCATAGTTAGCGGGTTTCCTGCTTTCGGTCAGAACTCTAAATTGCATTTTTCTGTTCAATCCACGATATTATGTCTCTAAATTTGAAGGGCCGCTACCACAAGAAACATCAGGAGCCCAATTTACATTTTGATATGCTTGATAAGCAGTCCTAAATTTAGTTTTAGGAACAATTTGGTTTGCCAGACGCACGCCCATGGTTGAGACATTCGCGACGACTATATTGAAGAACCTTGTACGTGAACCAGATTATATCGGGCTTATTCTATACAAATTAAGAGACAAAAACATTAGAAATAAAGTTGTAAGTCACCTATTCCTTTCTTAATAAACATTTTGTTAAAATTGTTTAAAATAGCTCGAGTTTTGACACCAAGGTGTCATAATCAGGTTTATACCACTACTACACTCACCATTATTAATTGTGAGTGTAGGATTCCTGTGGACCTGATGATAACACCTTGGTGTCGAAACCGTTAGCAATTTTAAAAAATTTTAGCTAAGTGTTCAATATTTAAATAGGTGAACTTACAATCTTATTTGATAAATCCTTCCCTTAATACTACACCCCCTTTTGTTCTTAAAAAATAATGTTAATTACAATTCTTCAATCAATATTACTTGATTAAATGTTTATTCAAATCGCAATTAATTATTTCTTAATCTGAATTTGTAAGGACTAGATTTGTTGATTGTTTGCTACCAACTAGATAAGGAAATTTTTGTGATCTATTTTTGTGATGACATAATTATATTAATCAGTGGCGGATCTACAATTTTGGGATATTACTTATACGGAGCCCTCTCAAAAAATTGGTGTTTTTTATTTTAATATTTTGCTTTGGTTTGAACGTTACGCACCACAACTTAATTGGCTGTGAATATTTACATACACACACGAAAATTTGAAATGCAATCAATGGTCTGTTTTTAAAACATCTTTTTTCTAAGGAAATTTCAAAAGCAATTTTACATAAGAAAACTATAAGACTTATATTTCTATAATGTAGCAATCAGGGCATAAATTTTACTTTTTAAATAGAACCGTAGGTCAACAAACACATCAAATTAATGATATTTCGAATGTTAAGAATGTATGACAATATTAAAATTTTGAACAAAATAACGTAACCGTTAACAAATTCAATTTGTAAGATGACACAAAATTTCAGTTTATCAATTTAGAGTCCATTAAAAAACTTGTATTTTGTCTAAAAGTTGATTAAATGTAATTATCAATAATTTTATTATAAATTCAACATTTTTTGGAAATTGGATTGGAGTACAATGAATGTCCTTTGTAGGAAATAAAAGAAAAGTATGCTAATTACACTTGAGGCATAAAATTACAGGAGCAATACATCCCAGAAGAGGAACCATATGTATGAATAGAAGATCACTAGGACGTTGAAAGCAAAACTAAACAAACCTTTACCACAAAACTGCACATTGCCCGATACTAACAAACGTCAAAAAACGTTTGGAAAGTATAGATATGTTGTCAAGAAAACATAAGCAAGTCTGTAAAATAAATATTTTTGTAAATATACTAAGATTTCAAAAATCCATCTAAGCAGATCTGCACTGTTACATATATAAAATCCATATGCAAAGTTTCATAAAAATCTGAACGACGGTTTTCTTGAAATTTTATGTATAGTGTGGAGTAAAAATCAGATACGTTGTAGGAAAAAATTTCCATTTATGAAGAAAGTGTGCACCGCGAAGCAATTTCTAAAATCGAATTAAACATTTAAGTATTGGCCAACAATAGATAAATGTATCTAACTGCTACTAAGCCGTTATAGAAACGCTACCTACTACACTACGTCAATACTTCGGACAAAACAAGGTACCTTAAAGCAAGTTGAAAATTCTCTCTCACAAAGCGATAATTAAAATTTCGAATCGCCTGCAGTAAAGTACGCAAGAGGTTGTACAATAGCAAACAAACACTGAGAATCACCCGACAGCTGTTTTGTCCTTTTGGGACTCTTCAGGAGTGAGAGAACTCGAGTGTAAGTTCACTATTATACAAACGCGTGCTGTCGACTATATGCCCTACTGGAAGGATCACAATATTTATATATATATATAACACTATTAGTGTCTCTGTATTGTTATATCTCAATAATTAATTATCGGATCAAAAGATAGTTTAAACAAAAGTTGTGAATAATTAAATTACAAACAACTTCTATTTTAAACAAAATTTGTAAAACAAGTATTTTTCTAAATACTTTAAAAATTCAAAAATTTGTGTAGTTAACGGCCCTATGGCTATGCCCAAAAACTAATCAAATCTGCGGAATTATAAATAAGGCTCATGTGCAAAATTTCGGGTGGTTTTCTTGATATGTTGTTTAGATACAGACGGTCGGCCGGGAACCCAGACTTGTAATTGTTTTTGCTTCATTACAACGTACTAACTTTAATTTCTTGAAAAAGTGAAAAAAAGTATTGTTAAAATTTTTGATTTGGAAATTGTCGCATAATTCCCAAACTTATTTATAAGATTTGGAATAAAAATAACAGATTGAATGTGCAATCGAAAAACATCTGAAAAACAAAACTTGATTAATTAAAAAAATGGTAGAATCAAATATCTGTGTCACAAAACAACCACTTGAAACAATCAAAAAGGTGGGGGATGGTCTTATACATATTCTTTTGGTTCTTACCTTGAAGTCACTTATTTGTTAAATATACCATTTTCTAACTTATTTAATTGACCTTGATAATTAGTACTTACCATATTTTATTATGTCGCATATTTGCGATTATTTTTATAACTAAATACCGTCCTTTGTTAACCGGTATAATTGCGGAAATTTAAATTTTGAAGTTTTGTTCTGTGATATCAGTAATACAAGTGTAGGTAGATTTTTATTTACTTGTGGATTAGATTGTAGTTTATATAACTCTAGCAATAAACCTAAGGTAAGACAGAATAGGAAAAAAGGACATATAGGAAGAAAGAAGAATATGAAGGATTGGATAAAATGCCTATAGTTTTGATATAAAAATAATACTACTAAAGCAAATTGCATAAAAAACAAGATAGAATATGTTAGTTAAAAGTACAACGCATAAGAAGAAAAGCATTTATAATATTAACATTGTCTGATGAAAAACGATAGATAACATGCTCTTAATCCAATTTGGATTAAAGCGGAAAAACATGATAGAATTAATAATCGGAAATGCCAAAACCCATGTCTTAAAAAAATAAAAGAAAAATTAATTAATATAAATTTTAAATAATTAATAAGAAGTAAAGAAACTGAACAAAAAGAAAACTAAAAAAAGGTAAAAAAATCTTTTAATGAAGGAAGTCGCAGCTCACAAAAGACACACATAGAATTTAGAGTCTAGAGACTCTAGACTTCCAGGATTAGGCAACTTAATTGTGGAATTATAGAAAGAAGCAAAAAAGTATATCAAAATCCTTATATTCAAATTGATAGATAATGTATGTCGGAATAATGGTCAACAAATAAGTTTTCTTCACTTATGAGAAACAGAACTCGTAACAGACGAAGAATTATTCCCCGATTTTTTTCGCTAAATGTAACATAATTAACTAATAAATGATCTTGGTGCACATTATCCTTAAATTACTTTCATAAAAATTTCTTTTTTACATGATACAAGACCGGTATCAAAACCATGGTCGTCATCATGTAAAAAAGCAATTTTAATAAAAACAATTTTAAGGATAAGGTGCACCAAGATCATTTATTAGTTAAAAACATATCCTTAAGTACTTCAACTTCAGCTCTTATCAAACGTAATTAAATCTACATCCAGGTCATCAAAAACAAAAATAAATTTAGTTGGAAAGATACTAAAAACAACTAGAAATATAGTTATGGTAAAGAGAACAGTTATCTGATGAAAGCAATACGACATTAAAACAAGGAGAAGAAAATACTCTCTCAACAATACGTGTATGTTTAGAAAGGGTAACATAATGACGTGCACGAAGACATACTACGAATAAGAAACCAAAAACTAGAAACAGATTAAAAAGTAAGTTTAACGATACTCGGAAAGTAAAGAATTGAATTAATATTTCAAAAATTATAAAAGTTAGAACCTGAAGTTACTTTTGAAACTCTTTTATCAAGAAGAAAAATTGAAATTTATACAGACATCTGATTATGCTTCAAACTATTAGTAAATGTACCAGATGGCTGACTAACTGTGCATCTTAGAAACTATTGATCGTACAACTTAGGAAGAAAAAACAAAGTCGCATAAGAGAAACTGCTGGAAATTATGCAGTTTCTCTTATTTGACTTTGTTATACAGATTTTTTCCCTAAGTTGTACGATAAATATAGTCTGAAATACAGCGGGTTACGTACTTCTTTTATTCAGACAACTGGTACTTTAGAAGAAAGTTGAATTTAAATACTAACAATATCATCTAGATTCTAGAACAACACTAATGTAGAAAAATTTAGAGAAATTCCAAATGATATTTTTCAGTCTATGGAAAATATCACTGAGGGAATATTGACTAATGGTACATTAGATCACAAAGAAAAAGTAAACTAAAATGCTAAGGAAAAATTAATTGTTCTGAATTCTACCTAAGTTGTGGTATTTTGGTGACCGATAAATCACATGGTCTACTAATCTAACGTACAAAATGACGTGGACGAGGGTTTCAACATGACATGTATTTTATTATTATAGACTTAAGGGATTTGTAAGAGGGTTATTAAAATAAAGATTATTATTACTATTTGGATGATTTATATAGATGATTTTTTGCTAGGGCACCATCCTTTTAGTGATAAAGTAATGCACACATTGTTTGCGGACTTCACTGGCTTTTGCTGAAGCATCTCTGCATAAACCATTTTACAAATCAAGCATATATTTGGTTCTGGCCCAAAAGTATCTAGATATTCAGCATCCAAGAATGATGCAGGAGTGAATTATTCTTAACTTCTACTTCTCAGAAAATTATGTACACCAAAACATTCTAGGACTACTTTTTACTATTTTCCAATTTCATATCAATAGCAGTATGAAATGTATTGCAGTCAAATGCTAAAATTTTTTATAATACGACAAAGACAAATAATAGAAGTGGGTCAATGTTATATATTTTGAAAGTTTAGGTTTGTTAAGTGCCATTTTTCAGTTTTTTGTTTATTTATTTGTTTATTTGTATGGTACATTTTAAGTATTGTATTGTGATGTAAGTGTTATGTATGGTGCTCCAGAATATACTTGTATAGTGTGGTGACAAAACCGTGTGCAATAGTGGATTGGTTAGTCTTGGCAAAGCATTTGCTTCAAAGTTTAGGAAAACCACTATAACCTAAACATGCCAACCTTTACCCACCTTAGTATTCATATGTAATAATATTAATTAAGTATATTAATTAACTCTGTAAACATTATAGAAAGTAAATAAGAACATAAAACATAACAGCACAGCCATTGGACCGCTCCAAGCGCCAGTTACGACAATGACAAAAAAATAGTATGTTAAAAAAATAGATTCGTAAGCCATAATATAGCTTCACCCGTTAAATTATGAATGTTTGGAAACACTCCATTAAACTTTGTTAATTGACAATCCTCTACAATATGTGAAACGGTTTCCGGTTCGTTTCTACAGTCACAATTTGGATTAGAAATCGCACTCCATTTAAACAACACAAAGACCTGTTCTTATGCGATTTACTTTTGACCAAATTTTTTTTTGATCAAAGCTCGGGACTTCTATTGTTGGATCATCAATGAGATGTTAATGCATGTTTTAGCTCTTCTACAGTAAAAGGTCTGGATATATCTTCTGAGATAGGTGTAGATTTTCTTTTCTTTTGTAGACACTTTTTCATCTTTGTGATAATCGATTTCTCCACTTTTACTGAGTTTGAAAAATTAACCAACCGAGAAGCAATTGAATTTGGAGAAATTTTTGTATTTGTTTTAGAAGATTGATTTGTAGAAACTAATTTATTTAAAAGTGCCCAGCTTTTACGACTTGAATGTACGAAATCCATATTTTCCATTAATAAATTCCATTTCTCTTTTCTTCCATTATTTAGAAATGGCAGTACAGCATTCACATTTTCTTTATTTGGATTTTCTAGATATGATTTGTACAATCTGTTTGTTTCAGTTGACCAACATGGGACATATTTCTGTCGAATACCACGTGGAATTGATTTTTTTTGCTGCACATTTAACAGCACCTACGAACCTAAAATAATTATCAGAAACCGGTGGTATCCATCTAAGAATAGAATGGAGAGATGTTCTATAGTGTATCCAATTATCTTTTTGCAAATTCCATCTTAGTTTTCCTAAAGATTCTACAAACGAAATTTAAAGTCTAATTTGTATTAGCGAAGGTCTATGTTGACTTCTTGGAAAATCGTTTAATACTATACGTGTTGATTGTAATGGAACCATGTTACGATCCATTGATACTAAACACAGGTTCGGGCTGTAATCGTTTTGCCATCGACCGGATTAAAATGTTTTGTTGTCTTTTGGATCGTATACTAAATGTATGTTTTGAAATTCCATCCATGTTTGTAACGTTACTCCATTGATATCGTTATCTTTGTAGCCCCATAATGTGTTGTGACAATTAAAGTCACCAACACATACACATGGATGAGAAAAAACGACATTAAATGTTTCTGGCCAAGGTATTGGAGGAGGTTTGTAAATATTTACTACGTGTAAATCTTCTATTTTAGTAGTTATAACAAAAATTTCAGAAATTATACTTTTTGTATATTTTCGTATTGAATATTTTCTTTGACGTATGTTGTTATTCAATGAATCGGGCTCTCAATAAAGTCTACTAAATGAAAACCTTTCACTATACCTTTATTGAATATAATTGTCTGATCTCCACAGTATGTTTCCTGTAAAAGTAAAATATCGACCCTATTCCTCAAACAAAGATTAGACAAGAAAATCTTATTTGTCCTTACTCGGCTCCTCAACATTAATTTGTAGAATATATGTTGTGTGCCCTATATTAGTGTGTGATTGTGTTTTCTGAAATTGTGTTGTACATTTTTTCATAATTATCCTGGAGGGTCTTGATAAACAGGTCCGGAAACCAAAGTGGTGATTCTCAGGAACAACATGTTTTTTTTGTTAACCATGGAGTACTGTAAGGTACTGATTACCTTCCATATTTTATATGTGTATTAAAAACGCCTAAAAAAACACGCACAAAAAGCTTTTGGTAAAATAAGATATCGTTTCTTACTATTCGGTCAGATACATGGTCATCTGTTCCAGAATCGCGATAATTTATATTTGTAGATTACGCGAGCCAGGGTATTGTTGGAAACAAAGTGGTTTACTTGGATCACAAGACAGTTTAGCTAACTTCGATATATACTGTAATGTGAAAGAAGGTTGTGGATGGAAAGATAAATTTAAAACTGGAAAATGTGTGTTAGTGTTACATATTGAAAGTGAAAATGGGTTTTTAGATGAAGTTGGACTATGATTCGGGGGAGGGGCAAAGAAATAAATTCGCAACATTGAAGAACTGTTTGAAGAAATCTCAACATTACTTTCTACAAATGCAGCTGCTGTAATGGATCAAGCACCGTATCACATGATGCTTGATACCGAGACAAAAAATGTTTTAATGTTCTGGAAGAGGGCGGGCATAATAAATTGATTCAGACCTTGTAGATAGCTCGGCACATAAAAATTGTAATAATGTTGTGAAGTCAGATCAAAATTTAAATCGATTGAATGAAGAATCATCAAGAAGCGTCAATTTTATCATGATTCAGTTCTAATACCAGCAACTTTGATATGAAAAAGTCTGAAGAAATTTGAATTTACTCGAAAAAACCGTGATATGTATGTATAGTTAGTAATAATTTTTATGGAAAATTGCCTCTGGGAAATGGGAAAATATTGACCAGTGGTACAATAAATCTTAATTGATTGCTGATACAATTGGGCAATAGCTAAAACACCAAGAAAAAGTAAACAAAAAAGCTAAGAAGAAATAAATTGTTTTAATTTATTTAATAATAAAAAAATAATTAAGAACTATAAAATTTTATAGCAAAGGAATTACTGAAAATATAATTTTCTAAGTTTGAAAAGTATTGAATCATTTGTTTATTGACGTCAATATTTAAATGCTTTGTTTTTTCTAATGAATGTTGTTAGCAAGTTACATTTTTTATGCTTTATCAATTAACGAATTAAATTAGTGCTAGTTCAGTTTAACCATGATAATTGTTTTTTTAATAATAGTTTTAATGGTTAATGTTGGGCAAACAATCTTAAGTAAACGAGTGCAGTTAAATAAGTTTAAATTGCTTTGTGTTTAATCGGAAACTCTCCGTTATTTTTAAAACGAAATAACCGAATCTGTAATTTTGTCAAAGCTCATAAACCACGTTATTTTTCAAAATTATTCAGGATGTATATTTTCAAGCAATTTATAACATGGGTATTTTTCATCCTGGAGTAACATAAATTCCTTGACCAGATTTGTGTCAATGATAGCATAATGAAATTCTACTGATTTACATAACAATGAAGTATGGGCGAATAATTTTTTATTCAATTAAAAATATAAATGGCAAATTAATAATTTTGTCATTTTTAGATTTTTATTAAAATTGTTTTGGTATGGAAATCTATAATATTGAATTTTTAAATGAATGCTCTTGTTCAAGGACAAAGATAAGATCATCTTTAAAATGATAGAGATTTGTGTCGGTTTGCTGTTATTGAATTGTGTATCGACAGGAGAAAAATGTAAGAAATTGCCTCAATTTTTGGAAGAAAAATTATATAATTGCGTAGCACATAATGCAAATTATGTGTGCATCTTTTGCAGGTTAATTAATACTGTTACATCTATATATGCCATCAATGATTAGATAATAAAAATGCGCAACATCATTGGTAATCTATATTTTTTATAAAAATCTTGCGTAAAGTGTTGTTCTTTAATTGTTGTTTAAAATATACTCGAACACGTGTGTAATTTTATCTCATTAAAAAAAAAGTTATTACTTTTTTAATATGTTTTCAAAATAGCTCTCTATAAGTGGTGTACTCGAAAAAAGTATTTCCAACATTCTTTTCTGGAGTGCATTTGTACTAGAAAAAAACCAAAATCGAAATATTGTTTGTATATATAACACTTATCAGTAAAGAAATGATCAGAACTTAAATCGCAATAAAACATATTGAAAATTAACAAACTAAAATTACCGTGACCTCCCTTTTAAACTGTTAAAGTATTTAACAAAAATAGTTTAATCTTTTAGAAGTTGTGCATATTTGACCAATTTTAATCCACGTTCTATAAATAAGATTAAAAACAAAAAAGTTTCGAAGCAACTGTTTTTAATTTTTTTGGAAAAGTAAAATTAGTACGTTTAATGATGCAAAAAATGTCGGCTATAGGTCCATATGTTTGATTAGAATTTGGGTACAATGTGAACCTACAGGACTCTCCATTTATGAAAAATATTAAAAAAAAACTTATGGACATTTTTTCAAATACAAGTCATTATAATTATACAACAGTATTGATTAAATAAACTTTAGTCTTAAAACGTTTCAAATAGAGAGAAGTTTTAGGTGTACTTTCTAAAAGCTTTTACACGTTTGTTAGCATCGGAACGATGTTTTTCTTGTTTACTCTTAATAAATGGTTTTTACCCCATAAAAATGTAATTTATTTAAATTTATCGTTTTTAGGGAACCCAAGAATAAGTACTCATGTCGTTAAAAGAGTAGGTATTTGACTCAGTTGTAAAGATAATTAAGAAATTTTTAAAAAATCCAAATTAACTGTAAAAAACGAAAAAGAATTTACGATATTTAGGAGTTTTCTTTATTGATTTGCATGTTTAGTCCCTTTCATGACCGTGGGTCTGCAATGACCCGTAGATAACCGCGTAACCTATGACGTTAGTAATATATCTTTGTTTATGTACAGTTAAGATAATGCATATGTTTTGTTTACCCCAACTTAATTACTTAACAAATTCTACTACTCCTTTTAAAAAATTATTGTTTATTATAACATTAGCAATATTTAACTTTGGCATTCGATACATTTTGTTTTGATGGAACTTAGTTGGTTTTAACCACATCCTAACTACTGTCATAAATAGTAAGGGGTAGTACGTAAAATTTATATTCTATCAATTCTTAGCATAGTAGTAATTCACAATGTTGACTGTACTTGTCTTTAAATCGTCTTTTAAATGTACATACTACTTGTGATCATTTCTAGAATAATCTAGATAATTCTAGAAAGTATTACTCAATCTCTCCAAAACTTTTCGCTTAATTTCAGAAAATAACAGAACGATTTTATGGAATTTCAGAAATCAATTTTGTTGATGGCCTTCAATGATTTCCTAAGTTTAGGATTTAGATATTGAGAAATACTCTAGATAACGATATCCAATCAAAAAAAAAATTATGGCGAACACCAAAGACGAATCTACTAAGACGAGTACGAAGACAACGAGAATGGTACGAAGACAATCTATGGCAAAAATAAAAATAATGGGACTAACTTGGAAATTAATGAAATTATAATGGGGATGTAAAATACGCCTTAAAAACAGAAAACGAGATTAAAGTAACAAGTAAAAAAAGTGAATCGAAACAGTAAAATTGACATATTACACATGAAAGGTAGTATCAGTGGAGTAAAGAATACAGTAGACATAATTGTAAATAAAGAAATAAATCAAAATATGAAGCAATCACTCTCTGAAGGCTGAAGGTAAATGTTACATATAGTACGAATAGGTAAAAGAAAAACGGACTTAAATACTAAAGGAACTTGAAAATAGAATGTCTTTGTTAAACCAAATGAACGAAATCAAATTAGTGATTTTGCAGGATTTAGTACAAATTTTGTAACAGGTGTTGACTTTGAAAAATCGTGGCGCTGGCGGCGATGTTAAACTAACAGGACTATACAGGGTGTTTCAAAATTCAATACAAATATTTTAATGGCGTATTTTTGAGATGAAAATAAGACTTTTTTTCTTATAAACGTATGTCCCTAAATACACCTTCTTTAAGCTATAGCCATCTTATATGCGGAAAAGAATGGAGGGATGTGTTGTAGCTGGCGGAGGACATTTCCAGCACTTGTTATAAAGATACCAATTTCATTGTTTTTAATGAAATTTAAAAAAAAACTAATACGAATTTGGTTAATCGTTGTTTCATAATTAAATAAAAAAAAATTAAACCAATTTAGTTTCACAATAACCCTTGGTTATTTAACAACGATTATCTCGAAAACGGTTAATTGTATCAAAAAAATGTTGAAAACCGAAATCTTAGAATTTTAAATACCCAAACAAATGAAATACTCATTTTTTAAAATTTATAAACCGAAACCTAAAATGTTTCCCCTTAATAGGCACCTCTGCCTCTTCCCTTAAATTTATTGTTATGTCATTTTAAAGATAAAATACTGTAAAACGTTCAAGTCAGCAGTGGATTGAAATTTAATAAATAATTGCAGTCAGAATTTAAAAAAATCGATTTCTTTAAAAAAAATTGAGATGGCTGTAGAGGGTGTATTTTAGGACACATGTTTATACAAGAAAAGTCTTATTTTTATCTCAAAATACGCTATTAAAGTATTTGTACTAAATTTTGAAACACTCTGTATAAAAAAATAAAAAACAGTATATCAAAAGAACCGCCAGAATTTGAGCTTTAATATCTCGTATACTTTTATGAAAAAGTACCCCAAAAAAGTTTTCAGTGCTCCTAAAATTATTTAGTCAAGGAGTAAAGTCAAGTTTCTACAAATTTGTGCTTTTAAAATATTAACACACAAAATGTGTACGACGTGCTAACTTTACAAAGTTACTCGTTTCTACAAGCTAAGCTTTTAAAATTTTCTATTTAGTTCTATTTTACCTCCAATATTATGGGGTTCGGTAAAGTTGTTATATCGTGCTAAACACAAAAACTTAAATGTTGTATAATTTTTTACGACTATACTACTAATGAGGTATAAACAGTATGCAATCGTTAACTAACCAAAAAAAATCACTTACAAATTATTATCCAAATAATGAATGTAGATAATTGCATTGAGCATTGATATTAAAATAAGAAAATATATCAAATAAATCGAAAAAAATTTATATACTTTTCTATTTAGTCATATCAAGTTATTCGAATTTGAATTTGTCTTATGTTGAATTTTGATAAAATTAGTGAGATATTGTAAAAATTAAGTTTGGTCAAACGGTAAGCTCTATACAGAGTGGTAGCCACAATCTCAAAAATCCACCAAAAACGAAACAGACGTTTTTGGAGCTAACTTATACTTAAAAAAAAATGCTCGGACACGTCAGTTTTTGTTTGGAGGGGGACATCTTCCAAAGACAAAGTTGAAATATTAACAGGTTGCCCTGGCAGCCCTCACGTCGATAATTTTAAATTGCATGATGGGTCAACAGGTTTGTCATATAAAAACCCGTTTAATTTTTTATACAGCTATATTTATCTTATTTCGGTCAGGAGGCCCCAAAGGCCCACGACAAGCCTATTTTCAAAAATAAAGAAAAACCAGAAAATACTGCAATATGGTCAAGAAAGCCAATTGATGTTTACAAGGGACATTCATTAACGATAAAATTTGCCCTGACAAATAAACAGGGTGCTCCGACAGCCACCATCTCGAAAATCTCAACTTACAGAGCGGGTCAAGTGGCACCTCATATGAAAAGTACTGCAATTCTCTATTTAATAAAATTTAATCCAAGTAGGAGACCTAAGAAAGTCCAAGGACCTCCTTTTTCTAGAAAACAACAAAAAATACAATAAATGCTCAACTAGTTGGTAAGATCAATTCAAGTTTGAAGTGGAATTCCCAAATAGAAATTTCTCTGTAGATGCTAACAGGAGCAACCCCATTCTAAAAAATGTATGATGGTGGAGTGACACCTTATACGTAAGATTTTGTTTGATCTTTTTCAATCACATAGATTTTGTGCTAATGCTCGGGCTAAAGAAAAGAGGATTCGTTTCACTTCGGGTTCGTTCCTCAAACAAAGCTGTCGCACCGTAAAAACGTACTTTCCAGACTCGAAGGTAAATAACTATTTCTTTGTTTTCTTTAATACAATAATTTTTTTATTTTTAAAGATTTGTTGTTTAGTTTATTTTCCGGCACAAAAAAATGTAAAATGAAATTATGTAAACGTTTAATACTTTAATTTCAATTTGCTCTAAACTGATAAGAGATAGCTAGAATGCTAATACAGATAAGTGCAGAATAATTTTTTAAATAAAGTGACATAAAATATACAGGGTAGTCTATTTAAAATAAATAAGTTATTCAAGTTTAAAATACATCATTTTTACAAATAATTTTTGAAACACCCTTTACAACAAACGATTTAAATGTGCATGTGTATTAAAAGTACAACCATTTTAGTACCTCATCCTAAAATTTCAAGTATCTGATTAAAATAGTACGTGAGATAGGCGACTTTAAAATGTCTATAGACGATTCAAAATTAAGAAAAAAATTGAATAAGGCAAAAACCGTTAGACTTGGAATAGGCAAATATAATATCACCGTTCACCAAATATTAGACTGAGTATAATATTTAAATAAAATATAGAGTGTTACGTTTAACAAAGTGAAGGTCCACTTTCGGTATAACCGGAAATTGTACCGGGTGTCCCGATAAGGATACGGTGCGGCCGTATCTCGACAATGGTAAGGCCTAGAAGTTTGGAAAAACAATTCTTATATATAAAGTTGCCAAGAGAAAAGGCTGGAAACGATTTTGAAGTTCGTCAATTGACCGCAAGGGGGCGCAAATGCTATGAAGGAACACAAACTTGATGCTATCTCGGAAAGTTGGACGATAAACCCCAACATTGAAGGTATAGTTTTATTGCTTGTGTTATACGGCATCATTTTGTCTTGACATTTTTCCGTATCTGTCATAATAAAAGAGGGGAAGGTCAAATCATTTTTCAGTGTTTGAATTGCAATATTTTCTGAGCCATTGAAGTTATTGAAAAATTTTTGATATCGTTTGAAAGAAAATTTTATGGTCTTTTAAGAAAATATTATTGTTGAATCATCTAGTTTGAAACATACAAACTAGAGGACGTTATCAACAACAATTACATACTTTTGCAATTTTTGGAAAAAAGTTAAATAGAACGGTAGTGTTTTATTTACAGATTCTTAGCCGTTATGAAGTCAGCTCTATTTTAGTGGAAACCGCATGGCGATATCTCCATCTGTTCTCAATTTATAGGGGAAAATCTAGGAAATTGAACTACCTCAATCGGATAAAGTTACCTAAGCGAGAAACACAAACCGTTACTATGGTAACGCTACTTTAAATATATTTGACATTTGTCAAAAGTAAAGTCTGATAGTTTCTGTCACTTAGATTACCTTTTAAATCAATTTTTTGAAACACTATGACATTTACTAACGCGGAAGCGTATGATATGTTACGAATATATTTTCAATGTTTCGAAAATGCTGCAATGCAGCCCGAGAATATGTAATACAATTAACACGAAAAAGACCTTTTTATCGAAAAGTGTTTTCTAGATTAGCTAGACAATTATTTATTTTTGTGACTTTTAAGAAAAATTGAAATGAGAACGGTGATGTTTTTTAAAGCCTCCTTTGCCATGGGGCTAGCTACATTTTAGTCAAAATCACATCGCGATGTCTTCATTTGTTTTCAATTTATAGAAAAAAAAATGTAACAAACGTAATTTATTTCAAAGTCAACGGCCCAACGGAACATTAGTGATAACAAAAAATAAAAGAAACGAAACATCAATGATAACAATAAAATGGAAGAAATGAAACATCAGTAATAACAACAATATAAAAGAAAGGAGCATCAGTAATAACAATGAAATGAAGGAAGCACAAATCACTTGTGCCTGGTTGCAGGAGGGTTATTTTTTAATATTTGATTCATATGTCAGCTAATAATTAGCGACGCAGAAATTTCAATAGCAATTGAAAGCGTTTCATATGTAACAATACAACTTATAAATGATGACAAATAATATTCTCATTAATTATGAGTATTATTTCCACTATTTTTCTCAAATTTTTGGAGAAAATCGGCTTGATTGAGAAAACCTGAAATCAGCTCCCAAGTTGTCTCTATCAACTCAATTTTCGAAAATTTGACGAAAATTGTGGGAATAACACCCGTAATAATATGAGATTATTATTTATAATTAGTAACGGTTTGTATTTCTCGCTAAGGTAACTTTATCCGATTGAGGCAGTTCAATTTCCTAGATTTTCCCTTATAAATCGTGAACGGATGGAGATATCACCATCCGGTTTTCACTAATATATACCTGACTACATAAGGGCTAAGAATCTGTAAATAAAACACTACCGTTTTATTTAACTTTTTCCAAAAATTACAAAAATATGGAATTGTTGTTGATAACGCTCTCTAGTTTGTATGTTTCAAACTAGATGATTCAACAAAAGACCATAAAATTCTCTTTCAAACGATATCAAAAATATTTCAATAGCTTCAATGGTTCAGAAACTATTGCAATTCAAACACTGAAAAATGGTTTGACCTCCCTCTCCCTTATTATGACAAATACGAAAAAATGTCATGAGACAAAATGATGCCGTATAACACAAGCAATAAAACTATACTTTCAAAGTTGGGACTTATTGTCCAACTTTCCAAAATAGCATAAAGTTTATATTTCTTTATAGCATTTGCGCCCCCTTGCGGTCGATTGACGAACTTCAACATAATTTTCAGCCTTTTCTTTTGGCCATTTTATATATAAAGATTTTTTTTCTAAGCCTCTAGGCCTTACCATTGTCGAGATACGGCCGCTCCGTATCATTATCGGGACACCCTGTACAATGTTTTTTATGTAAATTTACAATTTTGCAAAAAATTGTATTGATTTAATCTCCATAGAGTTCTAATGACCGCCTTACGTTAGATACGGTGTAATACACTGTGTCCAAGATAAGAATGAACAGCATGGGGATCTTGAAAACAGTAGAAGATATACGGTTACTCAAATTGCAAAAAGTTGGGCAATTTAGAATATATTTACATCGTGTTAGAAAAAGTTTAATAATATTTTTTGTTTTCTAGATTTTACAAAAAAATCAATTTTTTGTATTTTTATTTTTCAGATTTTTTGCGATTATTTTAAAAAATATTAAAAATCTAAAAACACTTTTTCATTGACACTTTCAGAGATTTAGAAGATGGTGTTTTTAAATTGTTAATCCAACATTTCATCTCGGAGAAACCATCAACCACTATATTTTTTATAAACACGTTGTATTTGGTAGTGTTTTTTATTACCAATTCAACAATGTATCACACATAATTGTTTAGAACCTAACTTTGTAAGAAATAGTTTTAATTGCTTAATTTTTTGGAATTTGAGCGACCTTGTATCTTTTATCGTTTTCAACATCCCATGCTGTTTATTTTTATCTTGAACACAGTGTATATATAAACAACTGACCGACATTTTTGGTTTGCACAGTATATCATTAAACATAATTGATTGAAAAAATACATATTAATATATTATTAAAGAGAATTAATTAATTTTAAGTCTCTGACTGTATAAATGATGACGCAATATAGCTGTTGAACTTCTTAAAATTTTAAGAACGATGATCTTTTACGAAAATCAATGAAAAATTTACTCTCTTGGTCCAAACATAAAACTAATTACATTTTTTTAACACAGAATTTTGATTTGCAGTAATTCTTAATAGGTTCTTAATTATTTTGTTTTTCCTTATTCACTTCCATAGGCTGATTTTGAGAAGATTTGAATCTGATTAGATTAGATTAGATTAAATTCCTCGACTGCTTTCTATTTGGCTCACGCACGTCAACCCTTTAGGCTTATTGTACTGTCGGATGTATCAGGTTGAGAGGGCGACCTCTGTGTCTTTTACTAGGCTTAATATGTTCCCAATCAACTTGTGGTTTTCAATAGAGTTTAGACTCCATCCTAGTTGGTGTCTTCTACGCTCTAGTGCGGGACATTTAAAGAGGATATGGTAAGCTGTTTCATCGTCCTCTTGACAAAGTCTGCAGGCAGCTTCACCTCGGTAGGTGTTGTTCCTGCGCATGATGGTTCTGAAGGCTCCATTGCTTGTTAAAAGACTGACAACCTGCTTAATTTGGGTTCTGTTCAATCTTAGTAGGGCTTTGGTGGTCTGTGGTTTCTCCAATTCCACTGATGTGTATTGTTAACCAATTCATTTATTATTCAGCGGGCATGGTTTTTTAAAATGCATAGACCAGGCTTCGGGCCGGTCATTTCTTCGCGGGCTGCTTCTTTTGCAAGCTGGTCCGCTTTTTCAATTCCTTCTATTCCTTGATGTCCTGGAATCCAGCATAATCTTACTGTATTCTCTTGGCCTAGGGTTTGAAGCATGAGTTTACAATCTTTGATCAGTCTGGATGATGTACTGTATGCGTTTAACGCTTTTAGCGCCGCCTGACTGTCTGACAGAATGTATATTTTTTTATTATGCAACTTCTTTTCGATACCTATGTTGGCGCAAATGTTTATTGCATGCAATTCAGCTTGAAAGATGTTGCACATTTTACCTAGACTGACTCTTTCGTTGGTTCTAGGGTTAGTGCTATATACACTTGAGCCAGATCCCCTTCACACTTAGATCCATCAGTATAGAAGATGATGTTCTTGTTTGTTAGGGTTGGTAGTTGGGCCGGATCCCAACTAATGTGAACTGTAAAGTTCTTATCAAAGATAAATTCTTTGGTTATTTGGTCAGAGCCCATCTAGAGTATTGGGTTGCTGATTTTTGATATGATCTTGCCATGTCCTAGATTGTTAGCAGTATTCATCCAGTGACCAGTGTTTTGTAATCTGTAGGCTGTCATCCTAGCTTCTCCTTTCAAAAAAGTGTGTAGAGATGGCAGGTTTAAAATGGCATTCAGTGCTAAACCAGAGGTGCAAAGGCTCCGATGGTGCACCTACATGCCAGATATTGAATTCTGCTAATTTTTTGAATAGCAGTGGTTTGTGTTATTTTGGGCTACCTTACTATAGTTTTGTATAGCCAGAGGGTCAATTCCGGCTTAAGCCCCCATGTACTACCTACAGCCCTTTTCCCAATAACTAAGGCATGTATACATCTGGTGATTGTCCTGTCTAGGTGGGGTTTCCATGTTAGTTTGAAGTCAATGGTCAAGCCTAAATACTTGACCTCGTTCTCCCACTTGACATTTGCATCAAACAGTTTTACGTTAGACTGTTTGCTTTGTTCCTTCTACGGGTGAAGGCGACGAGAGTGGCTTTGCTTGGGTTAATTCTAAGATTATTTTCCGTGCACCACTTCTCGGTTGTCTTTAGTGCTTTTTTCATTGCATTGTCTACTATTACTTGGTATTTACCTTGGATCAGTATGACAATATCATCTGCGTAACCTTGAGTGTAATAACCTTTGTTGTTTAATTGGATTAGCAGTTCATCGACTGTGAGGCACCACAGGATTGGAAAAAGAACTCCTCCCTGTGGACATCCTCGTGTCACTTGTACTGTCTTTTCCTTGCCGAGCAATTTGATTTTTAAAGCCCTGATGTTGAGCATTGCCATAGTCCATCTTTTCGTTGTGTTATCGATATGATGGCTTGATAGTGCTCTTTCTATAGAGTGATAGGAAGTGTTGTCGAAGGCTCCCTCTATGTCTAGGAACGCGCCTACTGCATATTCTCTATACTCTAATGTTTTTCGATTTTTCCCACTAATTGATGTAGGGCAGTATCACATGATTTACCTGTTTGGTACGCATGTTGATATTTATGGATAGGGTAGGCCTTAAGGACTTCTTCTCTCCAATGTCTGTCTACTAATCTTTCTAGCATTTTGAGAAGGAATGATGTTAGACTGATGGGTTTGTAAGATTTGGCTTCCACGTAGCTGTTCTTACCTGGTTTTGGGATAAATAACACCTTAGTCACTTTCCAGACTTGCGGAATGTAGGCCAGAGCTAGACTTGCTTGAAACAGGTCTTTTAATGGATTAAGTAGTATTTCTATCCCTTTTTTTAGCATTATCGGTTGAATGCCATCATTACCAGCAGATTTGAAAGGACTGAAGCGGGTGAGTGCCCATTTTATCCTTTCCTTGCAGGCAATTTTTTTGACTGTTTCTCAGTCCACCCTCTCTGGGGTGTATCTGGGTTCTGGCTGATTTGGTTGTTCCACTGCTCCAGGTAGATGAGTTTTTATCAGTAGAGATAATGTCTCATCCTCGCTTCTAGTGTATTCTCTATTCTCCTTTTTAAGGGTGCCTACGGGATTCGAAGCTTTTTTGGAGATGATTTTGAGGAGTCTAGCTGTAGAACGCGTGGTTTCCACTTCTTGGCAAAAGTTTTTCTAGGCTGCTACTTTGGCTGCCTTAATCTTGTTGCCGTAGTCCGTGAGGGCTTTATGGTAGCTCTCCCAGTTTTTTTGTGATTTTAGCCCTGTTGAATAGACGTCTGACTTCTTGTCTTGTCTTTTTCAGTTCTTTATTCCACCAGTTAGTTTGCTTTTTGGTTTTTGTCTGACTTGGGTTTACCAGAGGGCAGCTACTCTGAAATGAGTCAATCATGGCCTCTTTTAACCGGTCAGCGTCAAAGTCTAAAACTGTTCTGTTTGGAAATCTAAACTGGTGATTTTTTAGCTTATCTTGTAAGCTTTGTTTATATTGTGCACAGTCTGTCTTCTTTGGGTTATAGTATGCTTTTTGGCTTACTTTTCGTTGAGACAGTTTGAAACTAATATAGTTATGGTCAGATAGTGATGGTTCGTCTAAGACTCGCCATTGGTTCACTGACTGGCTGATTCCCATATTTATTATGGTGATATCTATTACTCTGTTAGCGTTGTAGAAGGTTAGGATGTTACCTTCGTTAACTACTACCAAATTGTTAGTAAGGCCCCACGTGGTGTGGTGCGCGTTGACGTCAGATCCAAGGATGAGGTCTAGATCATTTTGTGCAGCGAATGATACTAGTTTTTCCACCTCCTCGCTGGGCGGTGGATCTAAGAAATTTGATGGAAGGTAAACTGAACTTAAGATAGTTTGGTTATTTCCTTCTACACCAGTCCTTTTAATTTTTATTGTTGTGTTGTCCCTAGAACAGAATTCCATTAGTGGTATAAAATCTAGGTTATTTCTTATTAATATGCAAGTTCTAGGACTTGGTTGATTGTATAAAAGCTTACCTTTAGCATCACCTAAACCACAGATTTGTCCCTTGACTGTCCATGGTTCCTAGGTGAGCGCCAGGTCTATGTCATCTGCAAGTAGCTTCCTGCTTAGGTTAGCAGCAGCTGCCTTGCAGTGGTGTAGATTAATTTAGAGGCCTAAGTGCGCAACACAGTTGATAGACTAAAGTGCTAGTTTTGCACTATCGTCAATCATAACTGTGAACGTTCTGCCGCCATCTTGTAGGGGATTGACGTTCAGTATCCTCCACGCTTCGGTTTGTAGATCGACGTTGCGTTTGTTTTGATTCCTGATCAGTCGGAGGATTACTTCGGGTTTTTGTTTATTGTACCACTTTGGCACGTTATACAGCACTCTGACAGAGTTTAGTACTTTTGCCCGCTCTTTTACTTCTAGCTTGTCGTTAGTCCACGGGCGCAGCTTAGGTATTTGCTCATTCAACCAGTGTTTCGTGAGTTCGTCCTTGCATGCAACCACGTAGGCACCTGCTTCGAAGTAGTGGCTGGTGAAAAGTAGGGTTTTCTCTTCTTCTTCTATTTTGAAGATGAGATCAATCAGGCTGTCTCTGACTAGGTCTCCTTGATCCTTTGTCAGTTTGACGTCTGGGTATTTGGCGGGATAGATGGCCATCTTCACCGAAGTAGTTGCCTCAGCGAAATCGAGTTTACTTTGAGCACTTTCGTTGTATGAGGAAGGCTTGTCTATCTGTCGCCTGGGCTTCTTTTTGGTTTCTGCAGAGGAGGTGTTAGAGTCTTCGGAAAGTTGTCTTTCGTTCCCCACCTGAACTGTAGAGGTTCCTGGTTTGGAAGTTGGATCTTCGGCCTTCTTCTTCTCCAGTTTTTGCTTCCTTTTGAAGTCATACTTAACGCCCTTGGCTTCGCAGGCTTGCTTAATTTTCTCTCTGCGTTCTTTCGCTGTGAGTTTTGGTTTTGAGAGAGACACTTTGCCTAGTTGGTTGGCTGTGTCTTCACTCAATGCGTTCTCATCCTGCTCGGGGGACTGTCCTTGACTAGGTGTCTTGACTGTCGACTCTGCAGGAGAAGTGCAAGTAGTTGTTGTTGTCTCGGTTATTGTAGTCTGCACCGGAAGAGGTAAAGACACTATCATTTTGTCGTCTTCCTCCTAAAAAGAGGGTTTTGCTGTATTTTCCATACAAGTGAAAAATAATTTACAAAAGAATGTGTGTTGGCTAAATACTCCTGGAGGGCGCCTGGCATCCAGAAGGCTCCGTTCTTGACGCATATTGTATACCCCTGCGCCTACACCTGTTGGTGCTCTGTTCTGCACGGGTCGCATAACACATTCGTAGTAGGGGCTGTTTGGAACCAGAAGGGCTGATCTTCTGGACAGCCACGCATCTCTTTGGCCGGTTCCTCGCCGTGAAATTTAGGATTTTTATTGAGGTTTACTCCTCTTGGTTTAGACAACTAAGCCAAGATCCCCACTCCTCCTGCCAGCGAGACATGACCACTAGCAGCAGGGAATGGTATTTCAGTTATTGATGACAATAACTGGCACGTGGACCCCAGAGTGTAGTCCTTTGGCCACGACACGACAGCCGGGATGAGCGTTTGAATCTGATAGTAGGATCAATGATAAACGCTTGATCTCTTAAATTTTCAATGGTGATTTAATTCTTCTTGTACTATCTTTTTCTGAAACCCCAAACACATGTACTTCATAATTTTGTTCACGAAAATCATCCTCCAAACATGTTCTCATTTATTATGCCTTTTAATTCTTAGTGCTTCCACAAAATGACAATAACCCAGTACATGCGCAAGAGTTTGTTTCTCGTTGCAGTTTCTACAACGGCTTGTACCAGAATTATGTCCTGGGAAACTTTAAACAGAGGCCACACTAGAATTAATTTTAAGATAGTCTTTTCATTCAGAATTGCTTTTTTTTTATAAATCCTATCATTTGCCGACTTAAAATCTTGGAATAGAGTAACCTCCCGCTCTT
This sequence comes from Abscondita cerata, assembly GCA_030710515.1. Classification (NCBI taxonomy): domain Eukaryota; kingdom Metazoa; phylum Arthropoda; class Insecta; order Coleoptera; family Lampyridae; genus Abscondita; species Abscondita cerata. The sequence goes on from JALBCR010000595.1 coordinate 387,423, forward strand.
TATCTGGTAAGGCGCACCACTTTTTAAAGAATTTTTTCGCAGAATGCTTCTTAATTCCTTTGTAATATGGGTCCTGTAATTTGTGTCAAAATCGTTTAATTTCAAGATGCACAAACAATTTTTTTTCAATTTTACAATCACCAGTTAACTTACAGCAAAACTTGTTCAAAAATTAAATTTGTTAAATTGTTGAATATATGTTTCCTAAAAACAATGTTGAATTCCCAATCCTTTAACATTTTAACTTGAATTTAAAATGAGTTTGGAGTATCGCTTGATATTTCTCTAACTGAAGTTCTTATAATCTTGTTCAAATCTTTTAAATGTGATGTTGAACGGTAAAGCATTTTAAAAAGGATATGTCAAAGATGGAAAAATATACTGATTTAGAACAGTAAGCTTTTGATCTGCATGTAACAATGCAGATTTTTTTAATATATCTAGATGATCATTTAACTTCTTAATTAAACTAGTTTTATCAAATGGTAAACAATCAAAAACGTAACTCCAAGATATTTGATTTTCTCATCAGCAGAGTCAAAACAGAACCTCAATTTCAGTAAATCCTAAGTTTCCGTTTTCAATAATAATGGCAAAAGATTTTTGAACATTTAATTTCAAACTAATTCGTCGTGCAGCTAATTCCATCAGTTGAGTAGCATGATTTCTATTTTTGGCAATTAAAACTGTGTTGTCTGCAAAACTCATAATTGTGAATAGCTTCTAGTCGTCATTCAAACGATAACCGCTTGCATCTGCTACTTTATATTCAGATATTTAATTAAAAATATGATTGGTAGACATATTAAATAAAATTGAGGGAGAGTTGTAGTCCATTGAAATACGCCTGTCTTGATGTTAATACCTTTTGATTTCCTGAAACCCAAATCTACAGTGTGTCCACGGATGGGGTATCCTATAGGTGAAAATTCTTTTAATTTCAGTTTTAGCAAAAAGTGTCGTTCTTGATGAAAAGTTTTGCTTGTTCTGAAACCCCATAAAATAAAATAAAATTCTAAGAATTTTAGTAACTATCAAAAATAACAATACAGAGTAATCATGTAACAAAAAGTAACAGTAATAATAAACAAAGAACATCTATTCAATATATCGTCCTCCAACTTCAAAGTATCTCTCAATTCTCCTTCTAAATTCGTTCTAAGCGTTTCGTAGCACTTCTGAGGTAATTTCATTTACGGCGCCAATTATTGCTCGTTTCAAATAATCAATATTATGGTTTTCATAAAACTGTCTATGAAATGATTTTGATTTGGAAAAACTTGAGTTTTATTTTATTTTATGGGGTTCCAGAACAAGCAAAACTTTTTATCAAGAATGACATTTTTCGCTAAAACTAATATTTAAAAAATTTTCACTTATAGAATACCCCATCCGTGGACACAGTGTATATATGTTGCATTATGTTTTTGAAGTTTCAATATTGAATTTTGTAGTTTTGAAGGCAATTCTGTATTTAAAATAACATTTTCAATATGATTGTGGCCTGCAAAATTGTATACTTTTGCAATATCTAAGAAAATGAGTGTAATATCTTTTTAATTCGCTTTGGCATTCTTTAGAATTTTTTCAATTATTTCTGTGTTTATATGACATCCAGACTTATTCATAAATACTTTTAATTTTTGTTAATCAGTACAAAATTTCTTACATGTTTTTCTAAAGTTCTTTTAATTATTCTTCGAATAACAGAGCTAATAAAAATTGGTCTCCAGTTGTTAATATCCTTTAATTCCCGTTTTTTATAAACATAAGTATTGTGCAGGTATTACGGCAAAACTTTTGGTACATAACAGTTTCTTAACATGATTGAGGCAATTTTTAGTAAAATTGCTGGTACACTCATGAAATTTAAAACTTGGACACCACAATTTCTGTAAACAAAAGTTTGCACATTGTGAAGCGGGCTTAAGAGTATCATTTACAATTCTAACAGCAGGTAGTCTTATAGAAGGACTGTAGAATGAATCATTACACTAAGCACGTTTTAGAAAATAGGTAATTTACGTTGCTTACTTAATTTTTTCTTTAAAGAATATATTTGAAGGTATCGCTAATTAAACACCATAGCTCGATTAATTATCGAATCAAAATTTTGTTTAGGAAATGTTTACAAAATAAAATTAGAAATAATTTTGATTTAAAAAACGTCTACAAGCAATAACTTTTAAATTAAATCAAAAACTAAACATGGTTATTTGGGTTGACTGATTATTACTTATTTTTAAATAAATCTAACCTACTAATTATTGTAAGTTATTAAAAAAATCATTAAACTCTCTATTCATAATATTTAGTCCTTACAAAATGTATATTTTATGACGTTTCATTTTTTTCTGTAGTTAATATAAAAAGTGAAAATAAAAACTAAGGCAATTCTTATTGTCAACGTATATATTTAGTTTTTGACAAGAATTTATTACATAATTATAATTAAGATACCAAGTTATAGTTTAAAATTAAATGAAAACGTTTTTTTTAAATAAAGGTATTACTATATAAATAAATATAAGAAATCAATAATGGGTGTGACCTCCATTATTATTGATACATTCTTGGAGGCGTCTGCTCATTGACGCTATCAAGGTATCAATATAATTAATATTAATCGTTTCCCATGCGGTATCAATGGCTGCAATTAGTGCATTACGGTTTACTGGTATAAAATTTGGCCCTTGTTGTCTTCGGATAACAGCAAGTATTCGAGCCCAAACATTTTCGATAATGTTAAAATCTGGGCTTTTGCTGGCCAGGGTAACAGCTCCAAGTTATTTGCTTGTATCCAGTTGCGCACAACCTGCGAAGTATAGGGTCATCATATCCCGATAGTTAATTATCGAATGTTCCAAGAAAATATGTGTAAATAGTAAATGGAATCTACTAACGTAACGTTAAGTCGTTAATTATAGTTACATAACTCTCCTTTCATAAGATATAGTTCATATTAATATGCTTATTGTAAAGCTTCGTACACACCTGAACAACAAACCGAGGAACAAACAGAACAACGAACCGAACGGCAATCGGAACATTAATTTGGACGGTGCTACGTACGAATTTTAGAACAGATTCGCAAGTCCTGATTGTTCCACGAACGGTTTGCGGCGTTCCCGCAACTTGTCGGTTTTTTCTCCGACATCAAAGAAAATGCGCGCGAATGCGTTTGCAGGTTTGGACGAATCTAAACAAAACGGCGAACAAACTTATGCGGGAGAATTAAATTATTTATTTTTGTCCTCCCTTTTGTGGGTTTGTTGTGTTTTAGGTAATATTATGGAGTTGACAGAAGAAAAATGTTTTAAATTAATCAGTGTTTAAGAATGCAAGAAAAAAATGATGTCCCTATTAGCATCATTTGGGCGGGAAATTTCCAAAATAAAAAAAGCGAAGTAAATTATAATTTTTACTCTTCTTTGTGCGTAAAAATTTGGTTGGCACTATCTTCTTGTTTTCCGCAATTTTCTCTTCTCAATAATAAATATATATGAACTGAAAACTACTGAAAATAATTATGGAACAGCACAAACGTTCCGTTTGTTGTTCGGATTGTGGAAATCATAAAAGATCGTTTGTCGTTCTGTTTGACTTTCGGTTCGTTGTTATGTTTGTTGCTCGGTTTGTTGTTCAGGTGTGTACGAAGCTTTACAACTTAAGCAACAATTTTTTGGCGAATAAAGATTAGTTTGTGATGTAATATTAGAAACACAAATTTATATCATATCAAATTTATGACAACTTAAAACCAAGAACGTGTATGTTATTGCTAAGAAATTATTAAGGAAAAAGCGCAATTGCAGTGTAAATATTTATAATTAGATATTTTCGAAAGTTTATAAGTCCTCTATTGTAATCTTAATACTTAAAAGAAAATCCTGTCCATTAGCATTATAAGGAAATGGCTTTTACTTTATGAATAAATTTCAATAACAATAGAATATCCTTGCTTGTTTAATTTACTTCCTTTGAGTCATATTGCTCTAAGGGTTGTTACTGATTTGAAAGCGCGGATTGTTTCGGAATTAGCGACGGGCAGTAGCGTGCGTGAAATTTCACAGATGTTAGATATACCAAAAAGCACCGTAGGGCATTACCGAGTAAAATGGAATCTTGAACACACTTTGGAAAGAGCTATCGGAAGTGGTAGACCTAAAGTATCTACACGTGCTCAAGATCTCGAGTTGTTTCATTACGTAACAGAACAACAATTTGCTACATACTCCAGGGCTATAGCAGATACACATTTTCCCGGATGCCGTATAACTGCACAAAAAGATTAAAGGAGATGGGAATAAAGAAGTATAATGCTGCTGCGAAAGAAGTTCTCAGTGACGAAAATATGAGACGTCGTCTGGAATTTGCAAGGCGATATGTGAACGAACCTTGGAATTTTGGAATCGAGTGATTTTTAGCGACGAAAAAACGTTCAATAGCCGCAACGATGGACCACTAAAAGTTTTTAGAATGGAAGGAACTCGTTACGAAAATAATCACATATGTCCTAAAAACGAAGTGGTTATTTTTCTGTGAATGTGTGGGGTTGGGTTAGCGCGCGGGGTCCAGGAGTTTGTTGGGCTATCAATGGACGTCTTGATTCTGCTGCGTATTTAGATATTTTGGAAACTATTATGAAACCTTCAGTCGAAGTGTTTTATCCAGACGAAGATTATATTTTCCAACAAGTAAGTATTCTTATTTCACTTTACTCCAAAAAATAGTTCGGGATCTGTTGAATTAACATTTTCATAATGTATTTTTGTTGTTAAAGGACAACGCCCCTATTCATACTTCGCGGGTTGTGCGCAATTGGATACGAGAAAATAACTTGGAGCTGTTACCCTGGCCAGCAAAAAGCCCAGATTTTAACATTATCGAAAATGTTTGGGCTCGAATACTTGCTGTTATCCGAAGACAACAAGAGCCAAATTTTATACCAGTAAACCGTAATGCACTAATTGCAGCCATTTATACCGCATGGGAAACGATTAACTACAGAAAAAAATGAAACGTCATAAAATATACATTTTGTAAGGACTAAATATTATGAATATAGAGTTTAATGATTTTTTTAATAACTTACAATAATTAGTAGGTTAGATTTATTTAAAAATAAGTAATAATCAGTCAACCCAAATAACCATGTTTAGTTTTTTGATTTAATTTAAAAGTTATTGCTTGTAGACGTTTTTTAAATCAAAATTATTTCTAATTTTATTTTGTAAACATTTCCTAAACAAAATTTTGATTCGATAATTAATCGAGCTATGGTGTTTAATTAGCGATACCTTCAAATATATTCTTTAAAGAAAAAAATTAATTAAGCAACGTAAATTACCTATTTTCTAAAACGTGCTTAGTGTAATGATTCATTCTACAGTCCTTCTATAAGATAACCCCTGCTGAGACTACCTGCTGTTAGAATTGTAAATGATACCCTTAAGCCCGCTTCACAATGTGCAAACTTTTGTTTACAGAAATTGTGGTGTCCAAGTTTTAAATTTCATGAGTGTACTTTGTTACTACATTTAATGCTTCTCATGATTATTCTATCAGGTCCTAGGGCAGTATCTACAGAGATCCCTTTTATTGATATTTTAATCTCTGTTGTTTTATCATTGTAATTTTTATTGACGTTAATTGATTCTTCCAATGTTAATTTTGGGGTAATTATACAAGTTTCTTCATTTACTTTCTCAAAAAAAAAATTAAAATGACCATGTATTTTATCTAGATCTATGGAGCACATTTGATGATTACCATTTTCTAATACTCTTCGAACAGCTTTGCGTCTTTGATTATATTACCAATATTGAACAACTTCGTATTCATAATTGATCTTCTGTTATTTGTCATCTCTTAATAGTACGTTGTGGATTTGATATTTGCAATTTTTTTCTTACGAGCTTTATAATATATCACGGCATGATGTTTTGGGCCAGGTAGGATATCAACACATTTTAAAAGAAATTTATAAAAATTTTTTACACCATCATTAAAACTTTCTTCAGTCGCGTAAACTGTCGCATGAAATTTTAGTTGCTATTGTATGAATTGACTATCAATTTTTGAATTTTGATTTTCCTTGATATTTTCCGAATTTTTTTGATTTAGAGCATGGCCGAATATCAGTATTTATATTTTCCTGAGTACGTTTCTTAAATATAATTTTTCTGTATTCTTCTGAATATATCTCCTGAATGTGGAGTTGCACCCCTCTAGCATTTTTATACTTATTCTTACAAAAAGGAGAGGTTTGTTTTCCTTTTTCTTTTTATGAACCACATCTTCATTTCCATTTTCATAAGAAGTCATCTTACAATCGTCGTAAATTTATTTTCAGATGATCAATTGTCATTGCGAGATTTGACAAGAGACATTTTTTTTATTTGATCTTAATTTTTACTAATTGTATTCAATGGTTCCGCTTTACGTAGGCCTTCGGATGATATTAAGAAGTTTCGGGGGCAATTTATTTCTTGAATCTTTCGGGCATGGTCTTAAAATGTAATGTCTAACGAACCGTCATCGCTTGACATTGACATTCAGTAATAGTAATGGCCTTGTGAGGACAATATCAAGTCTTTTGATCTTGTCCTTATTTCTAACGTAGATATGTATCTACAATTAGCCTAAATTCAAATTTTGTGTATTGACTTTTTGCTAATTTGGTACGCATTTATGAAACCAGTTCTTATCCTTTCTATTTATAGCTAAGACAAAAGTGAAAGTTTCGATTGATGTTCAAAAATTGCAGGTAGTTTGACCAACTCTGTTGTCAACAACAAATCCCTGAGATCATTGTACAGTAGCAAAACCTCAAGAAAATAAAAAAAAATAAAAAATAGGAAATTAATCAGACGAAATAATATCGGCGTCATACACAATATAAAAATAATAATATACAATTATATTCTAACAATTTGGCAGATTGTAAAAAACATCGTGGAAACCAATAAAGTAACATGGAAAATAAAGATAACAATGAAACACCAATATGAAGAATGTTATCAAAGTCACATCTGAAGACAGGAAAACCAATAAGGAAAAACATAAAAAATTACTGAACCGAAGGCGGACATACAGCAAAAAAAAATAGTTGGTGTTAAAAACTACTAATATTGTGAAGTTAAATAACCAATACTTTTACATGTTAATATGTTTAATAATTTTCTTCATTTTGAATTAATATCTTACTAACTGATATTTAATCATAAAATAAACAAATACATACCAAAATATCTCATTAAAATTTTGCTGATGCATCATAACAAAGTTAATTCAGTAGTTTTAGAAAACAAGCACTTATCGAATTTAAACAAATTATTTCTGTTAAAGTCACAGTACGTTATCATTTGATTTTGTCTCACCCAATTACTTGATATGTATTTTCTTCTTTCCTATGCATTTGTATTGTAATATTATAATTTTATTTCAAACAATGAGTATTAATTTAAACTTGAACCTAAAAATTTTAATCTATACCAATTAATTAATTTTTCTCTCATCAACTTATGTGATATTAACAAGTGATGCCGCTAATTATGTCATCAACAGTTTTATCGCGCGAAAAGTTAATTAGTTAGATTATGATGTAGTACATTTCGAATGTTCATCAAGGTTATGGAGTTAAATTATTAATATATTTTTGAAGGTGTACAAAGATTAAGTGAAATTAATTACAAGATAAAGAGGCTTATAAAATACCTTTGAACATCCTACGGAAACTAAAATAACATCACAGTTCAATCGTTAAAGTGTATGGTGTTAAAAAAATTGTTTCTATATTAAATTAAAAATTTAATTAAAAAAAGAAAATGTTGACCATAGGTGGGTGGGTAGCATTTTTCTCCAACATTTTTACAATAATTGAATACTTGGTAATTTTATAAGCGTTTTTGTGTTTGGTCCATAAACATTTATTAAAACGTGTAATATCATTATTATTTACTTATTTTATAGTATATTACTAAATGAACGATATGGTATACTAAAGTAAATTTGTCGGAAACTTGGCCATACTCCGCAAAAGCATTTTATGTGTGAGTATAGATTTTTAAAAACAATTTTTTAAATATTAAACTGCATATTTTTTTTATGGCAAAACGCATCAATGCATGCTCGTCAAGTGTTAAAATTTTGTTTTAATGCCAATAAATGCAGATTTTTTGTTTGAACGTCGTATGTTCTTTATTTCTATAGAAAATAGCTGTATTATTCATCTTAACACCATTTTTAAGGCAATGAGTACGTCAGGTTTGTATGAGTATGTGACAATCAAAAAGAGTCGTATTTTGCCCCTTTGTCTAAGTTTTGTATTATTATTTTTTAAAAGTTTTCGGTAAACGTACAGAGTCATTGTTGTAATTAAGCTTTTACTGTAATTTTGAAAATATCGGATTAATTTTAATGACTTAATTTATTATAATCTCTTCCAGATTAACTAATTTACGTATTAAAACTTAAAACCCTACACAATGGCTACAAAATAAACGATCGCTTTCTAAAAACAGATTTTAAAAGGAAAGTAATCCTTTCTTTATTCATTCTTTATCTGATCAATGTTGTTTATTCATTTTAATCATCAACTGAATAGAATGAGTTATTATTTCAATTTTTAATATTCGTATCAATAATAGAATTTTGCAAAATAAAATATTGTTTTGAAAATAGGGACCTCTTATTGTTATAAAAATTATATTTTAGAACGTGTGCAAAAATTTTATGAGAAAATTCTGGAAGCTGCAGATTTTTATTTTTAACTAATTTAATCGTTGATTTTCACAATTATTACTTTTTTTTTCAAACGTACCTAATTGTAAACATCTCGGAGTGCGTCATATGTCCACGTGTACACATGTATCTAAAAATACTGTTTAAACATAGTACATGTAGTACATTCTGAATTGGAACGACATGCCAGTTTGTTAAGTTTATTTGCGTCAAAAATATTTCAATACAGTTCATACAGTTCAAGTTCATAGTACTATCTTAAACGCATTGTTTTAATATTTATTTGATAAAACGCAATTACAATTTAGTTATTTTGTAATAATATTGTAAAATAGTCAAACAATGCATTTTGAACAAAGTTCAAATTTGGTGTAACACCTTTGAAATAAATATTCGAAGTTTAATTTTTTTTGTTAATTAATTTCTTCTTCTTCTTTCTAAAAATGTCGTGACGTTTTGGTCCCATGGTCTGCACTATAAACTCAAAAGGTATTCGAGGTGATTAAAAAGTTTCTGGAATCTAAATGCAGAAACATGAAATAATAAAAAGATACGGAAGTGCCCCTAGTTATCTAATGATAATTTATTTGCATCAATTACAATGAATCTAAATTACATCTGACATTTCAGGTATTAGGTACCGCCATCTATTATTAAATTTATGTTACCTATTATAGTCTAGGTCAATTAATGGGGCACATGAGTCATATATTTACAGTGTAAGGATTAAACCATAGTAAACTTAACGCATGTTCAAATACAAAAATTGGGGTGGGCAGAGCGTAGAATTCAATTGATTTAATTATTTTTACAGTGTACAGAAATGTACAGCGAAATAACACGTGATGGCGTAAATATAACCTAAAATTGACAAAATTAAATGTTTTCTTAGATACCTTGAATTCTAACTAGTCTAATACTCAATGTTCTAACCTAAACTTTAAACTTTGTTAAAGAAAATTCCAAGCCCTACCAGCCTAGTTACACTTGTTACTTCTAATCTTAGTATAAACCTAGTTCAATATTTCTCCATGCCAAGGAGCTGATAATTTTAGTGCGCATTTTAAATTTATAGTAACAATTGAGTTAATTCTCCTGGTGTTCTCCTTCTATACACACCGTGGAGGTGTGCCTGACCTTAAGTTGTGATAACTAGATTTCTTGGGCATGCCCCGGGCTAAACAACATCTAATAAAAAACACTTTTTTTCACTCACGTGGGTGGAGCCTGGGGGGGGGGAGCGCTTGTTTTTAAATACGATTACCCATCGAGTGATACCTTAAAATGACGGGCTGATTAAGACGGTTTTAAATATGCATGACAAAATTTTTTCAAAAATCTTTATCTTTATAAATAATTGAGTTAATTCTCCTGGTGTTCTCCTTGTATACACACCGTGGGGGTGTGCCTGACCTCAAGTTATGATAGCTAGATTTCTTAGGCATGCCCCCGGGCCAAACGACGTCTAATAAAAAAACACTTTTTCCCACACATGTGGGTGGGGCTTGGGGGGCACTTGTTTTTTAAATACGACCACTCATCGAGTGATACTTTAAAATGACGGGCTGACTAAAACGGTTTCAAATATGCATGACACAATTTTTTCAAAAAAATTGAGTTAATTCTCCTGGTGTTCTCCTTCTATACACACCATGGGGGTGTGCCTGATCTCAAGTTGTGATAGCTAGATTTTAGTACAGCAAATATATACGTTTACCTACAACCTTTTAACAAAAAAGACAATTAGCTTACAGAACGTCGATTCATGCGCCAGTTTATTTGGGTTTCTCAAACGACATTCTTAAAAAGAAGAGATCAAAAAAATTTCTTGATTTTAATTCGTGTTTAAGAGATATTCGGTAAGATAATTTTATAGTAATACGATTTAATAAATAAAAAATGTCAAAATTTATTGGAAAAAACGCCATAACTGATTAAAAAGAATAAGTATAAAAATGTTAATGAGAAACATTTTTCCAAAACTGATTATACCTAGGTACCTAAACTCATTTTGAGATAAATGAGAAAACGTGTACTACGAAGTACGATGTGCACTACATATTTTTGAGCATATTACAATTTGCATAGTCGACTTTAGTTGTTCATGGGCTTGACATATTATTGATCGAAGCCAAGCAGTAAGTTGGACCCGTGCAAATATGATTGAATGCCTAATGTTTAGATGGACATTACTATTGGATTTAGTCAGTTTTGAGTAAACAAGTAATGGCAAATTTTTGTGTTGTCATATTATTTATTTATTACCTGAAACCAGATTCTAATTGGTTTAAACACGTAGCATTAAATTTTCAAAATTAAAAAAATATTTTATAATTTAACTTCCCCACTTTTTTCACATTTTTTATAAATTAGTGTTCAAAAAATATGTAAACACGACATCTTAAAAACTGCTATTGGTAGTTAACATGTGAATGTAATATTGGAGTTTTGATTCGAATATGTGCATAGCCATTCAGTCAAAAAATCACTTTAGATAGAGACACCTAAAATAAAAAGTTGTTGAAAATTATATTCTCTGTAGTAGAGCCTTTTTATTTAATTTTTGGTCCTTATAAAGACTTTGTAGATACCTGTTTATTTTCATGGTTCTAACGTTTCTTTTCTACCCGTTAGGTATAGATGTCGGTAGTTGTTTAACATTCTGAACGACGTTTTCAAAGGTTTGAAGTTATTTGTTAGTGGTTTTAAAAAAAATGTGCTTCAATTTTCGCTTCGAAATTTGTAAATATTAAAAGATGCAAACTGGAGGTATAAGTATAACTAACCAGTTCACAAATACTAGCGGATTTAGAATAAATTATTATGCCACTCATTAATAATTTACTATCTATATGTGAAGATAAACACCATTTGTTTAGTGTTAGTTTAGGCCAAAATAGAGGAGTTTTCTTAAATACGTTAAAATCAGAAATAATAAAACCTGTTAAAAACTACATAAACTGATGAATGAACTCGAATAGGTCGTAGTTTAAACAAAAATTACCACTCAATTACCATATTTTCATCAGAGAATTCCAACGGGAAATTATTGATGAACTATCTGGGGAGGAAGATGACGGGTGCAATTAGCTAGGAAGTCGGGGAACGGCTTGTAAAGAATGCATGAAAGAGTTATTAAATGAGGAGGAAAACTTTAGTCCATTTCACTTTGTGATACTTATAAATCATCTCCTCAAGTATCTTCCTCTCGTCATAGAACACAATCTGAATTTAATAAATTTGGGACAATTTTGCAAAAAATCCAGAAAATAGTAACACCTAAATATCCATAAAACAGTTGAAAATCGTACGCCCATATATATGAACTTTTTTATTGGAAATGATCTGTATGATCATCTCCTCAACTATCGTCCTCTCGTCATAGAACATAATCTAAATTAAATAAATAGACAATGTTGCTAAAAAATCAAGAAAACAGTAACACCAAATATCTCTAAAACAGTTGACACTCATTTATATGAAAGTGTATTCAAATATCTCCTTAAGTATTTTTCTCTCGTCATAGAACAAAATATACCGGGTGTCCCAAATTGATTTGACCACTATAACGTGATAACGAATAAATATATTTGAATAAAACAAAAACTATCCTTTATAGCTGCCAATGTATGTACGTTAATATTGGCTGTTACCCTTACTTTAACTACCTTTAAAGAGACAACCCCATGCCTTCAAATTTTAAATAGCATCCCCTAGATTTTTTATACATTTTGATGCATGTTATGTCTACAACTATGAAAATTTTTACAGAATTAAAATTGGTCACAAATTAGGGAAGAAAAAGACTTTTATTTATACATATATTTATACGTTTAATTTAATTAATTCATTAATTAATTTAAGATCTAGAGATGCCGATTGACGTCGGGATTTTATTGCACAAAGTGTTTTGGGCGTTAACGTATGTGTGTTATATTTAAAGAAACTTATTTTTATCAAGAAATTTTGACGGGTCCGAGATATTTACATCTTTTTAAAATGTAGTAACCAAATTTCTTGAACATACTCCTTGAAAGAAAGAAGGGTTATGTATGAGCAATAATATGAAGTTCTTGTTTATAATACATATGCTGTTACTCCAAATTACGCCTCATATGACTAACACATACTAAAGTCTGTATATTATTGGCGCGGAGTAATAAATCATAATTGCTTGAAATAATTCTTTATTTTCTTGTGAAAGCGGTACTTCTACGGTTCAGTAAAAACCAATAAATTCTAACCAAAATACGATCATTGTGCCGCTCTTGCAGCATATCGACCCATCTAGGGTCTAAGAACAATAGTTTAATCTGTGTAAACACGTTGCCATCAGCTCAGGTACTGACGAAACGAGAATCATAGCCCTAGATGTGGGTATTATACCAAGATACAAAAATAATGGTATATAATACGTAAGAAGTAAAATTTGTAATGTGATCTACTATACAAATAAAATAAATAACATATAACCACATAATAATTCATATCAAGGTAGATTTTACTATTATAATATATTTACCTACTAAAAATATGATTTTCCAAACGTATCAGGTACCTACGCCACTGCAATACATGGAGATTCGATAATTCTGACAGGTTTATTACTCCGCGCCAATAGTATACTGAGTATATAAATAAATATAAACATAAAAAAAGTCTTTTTCTTCCCTAATTAGTGACCGATTTTGATTCTATAAAGATTTTATAGTCGTAGACATAACATGTATCAAAATGTAAGGTAAGTGAATACACTATGCCCACCCTAAGTGATTTTTTTGTAAATAAGGTAATTTTGGGTAATGACCAATAACAATTATTCCATGATAAAGTTCAACATCTTTAGATTCCAAAAAAAAATTGTTGTTGTGAAAAATTACTTTTGAACTGTTGTACCAATTTAAAAAGGAATGTGTAAATGGGCATATTGCCAACACGTGTTGTTAATATGGCCATGCACGAAAAAAGCGATGCTTTTAAGAGAAATATTTATTTTCAACCTACTAAGTAAAATCAAACTGTCTTTCATTTCTTTGGTTAAGCCCACACAATCCTCATGGACATATTTTGACAGACAATACACAGGCGCATATCAGAAATTTCATTCATCTGGCACACTGCACAATACCAGTTTTCCTTATCCGCATTTGCTGTGTTATTTTCGTTGTTCGTAGCTTTAGTTGATGATTTAGCTTTAGGTGTTAATGTAGCTTTAGATTTTGTAACTTTGGGTGTCGTTGTAGCTTTGGATGTTGTCGTAACTGTAGATGTTGTAGCTTTGAGTGTTGATGTAACTGTAGATCTTGTGACTTTCGGTGTTGACGTAATTGTGAAAGTTGTAGCTATCTCGTTTTTGCCAAAAACCGCATTTTTTACTACAGAGCACGACTGTTTATGGCCCTCTGCCCAACATTTGTTACAGATTTGACAACTTTTTCCGGAGTCTCTAACATTCTTGTTATTGACGTATTAAGTGCGTTCGGTAAGGAAAAATCATCATTTGATTCAGAGGCATCTTTTTCGGAGCTGTCACCATCAGAGGAGCTACTTGGAAGTTCTGAGCTGTCATCATCAAAGGAGCTATTTGGAGTTCTTGGTCTCTTTCGTATTTTTGTTGGCCCTGCTTTAGAGGACACTGTTTTAATTAGTTCAACGATTGGCTGTTTTGGTTCGTCTCTTATTTCAGTAACCTCACTTGGGGCAAATGCCAATTCCGGTATTGCTTCGGAATTGAATAGAAAAATACCGGTTGCAGCAAAACCAGCCTTTATATTTGCTGGTGTTACGCTTTTATCCCAGACAACACTAAAAATTTCTCCAAACCGCTGCTTTGTGATGTTTCGATCCTTGTATCTTGTCCAGTATTGGAGTACCTAATCATCCTAGTAGTATTCGAACGAACGAAATACCAATTTATCCATGGGTTGGAGTTCATGCGTAGTGTTGCTTGGTAAGCAGAAAAGCACAATATTATGTCTTTCTGCAACATCAACGATAGTATAGTCTAGATGGCATTTGGCACCATCAAAAATTAAAAGACATTTCCCTGGTGGTTTGTATTTAGCCAAATGCTAAATCCAGGTGCAAAATGTGGTAATGTTCATACTACCTTTAGGGGTCATGAGCACCAGTGATCCCGGAGGTAATGTATTCCCCCATTCTGGTTTCATCCTTTTCCTTTAAAAAAGTGTTGGCGGGATGGAATTACCGCAAGCATTGCCACAAGAGACAATTGTGACGTTTTCTCCATGCTCTGGTGCTACCAAGTGTACACGTTTTGCGCCTTTTCTTGCGAGCACACTTTGTTGATAATGTAAACTTATTCCGTCCTGGGCTATCCATGAGATCCAGTTCCAAAAGAATTTATTTCAGTTTTACGAAGTAGTCATTTACAATGAATCGGTTTAGTTTCTGGGCACGCGCGAGGTTCATACTTTGTGCTTTTCTTTGATTTATTGCAGGATTACGTTTAAAAAAACCATTAAGCCAATACCGGCCAGCCATTTTGGACATGGTAGAAAATTTATTTTGGATACCATTTTCGGTGCAGAAATTGAAAACACACCTTCGAACTGTCCTTGATGTTAGTGGGTAACCAACTTCTGCCAGTCGGATTATTCTTGCAGACAGTTCTCTTTCTTGAGTAGCAGTTAGTACTAGTTTCCGCCCCATTTTTGCCTTACAGGTTTGGCTACTATCAACATATCTGGATAAAGTTCTTCTCGGTATTGAAAATGTTTTTGAAGCCCCTTGACGAGACATTCGACCTTCCTGCACAGCTGAGACCGCATTTTCTAAGTCTTCTCGTGTCCACTTACTCCTAATGCCTCGATTTCTCACTTTACCAGTCATATCTGTAATAATGTACACTAATAAATTGTATGAAAGCAAAAAGCTGATAATGCGTGTATGTGCTAGCAATATGCTCATGTGCATATTGCCAGCTCAGCATGGTGGGCATATTGCTATACAGGAAATAAAATTAGGTTAAGTAATAATTTGTGCCTAAGGCGTTACCTTAAATCGATCGCTTTTCACCACAATCTAAGCTTCAGTACCCTTCTATAGAACACAAGATAGTTCAGTAGGGTAGTTATAAAGGATAGTTTTTGTTTTATTCAAATATATTTATTTGTTATCACGTTATATGGTGATTTGGGACACTCTGTATATTCAAATCTGTTTTCTATTAATTTAATTAATTGCAAAGACAGGTTTATGATTTATTTTATTACTTTAAAACTAGTGGGAAAACTCTAAATAAAAGATATTAGTAATGAAAGCATCGCGATCGATCGACTAAATTAGGTTTGCGATCGATCGGTCCGGTAGGTTGGCCACCGAGCTTCTTTTATGATTTTTTAACAAGCCTTTTTTTGCGAGTATAACAATTTAAACGCTGATGATAAGGTTACGAAAATTTGACTATTTATAAAACATTTTTTTGTATTTGCACCCCTTGCAAAATACCAAACCAGAAAAATAAAAATTAACAATAAACTTCTTGCTTTGATCATAAGGGCGTCATACATAAAGAAAACCAAACTAAGTTTAAAATTTATTCAAAAAAAAATTATTTTGTTGATAAAAACTGTTATGGTAATTAATTTATTAAATTAATATAGTGTACTGTATTTGTACTATGGTTTATTCAGCTAAAATTACTGGAACTTGTTAACAACACGGCTACTGCCATTGAACTTAAAGCTAACGAAATATGTTACCTAACGGTATAACAAAAATAGTGACAGGGTTAAATATCCCTTCAAAAGACATTTATGATATTCGAATAATAAGTTTTGCGACACCTAGTGTCGGCTCGTGTTACCGATCACGTACCTAAATGCATTCGCATTAAGCAACTTTGTCGACAGATAAGTAAAAGCAGTTACATAAAATCTCGAATAATGACTATAATTATCGAAGGACCGACTTATGTAACTGCTTTTACTTATCTGTTGACAAAGTTCCTTAATACATTTATAATATTTATGGTTTAGGATTTAACCAAAAAGTGCGATATTGGACTTCACCACAAAGAATATTTTTACCGATTCCATGTTCAAAGTCAAATCTATAGATAAGCCTCTTGAATAAATGTTTTTTTGTATATGTTTCAAATGTCGGTGAATAAATTATTATTAAATACTAGTCTTTTATTTTGTTTTTGTCATAGATGCCTATTAAATCAAAGACGATTAATTAAAATATGTTTCTAGTATTTTAGGAAATCCAAGAATAAGAAAAATCAGCTTTATCTGGATTGATTGTGACTTTTACTCATAATTTTCTTTATTTGTTTGCGTTGTCTTGTCCTTTTTTTATTTTTCTTATTCTTTCTACATTTGTCATTTCGTTTTTATAGTTACAGTTTTTTTTTATTTTAAGCTAGTGGTTATTACTTCTATCACTTAATCATTCTAAATTTTCTATATATTTACCTTCTACAATGATTACACACTTAATCTATATTATTACATATGTTGACATGTTTGGGTTGTAGTGGTTTTCCTATAGCTTGAAGCAAATGCTTTGCCAAGACGAACCAATCCACAATTGCAATATTGAAAATATACCATAGGAGCAAACAAATAAATAATACAAACTTTCACTTTCTTTTCTATGTTTGCAATTCTTCATATCCTTTTCATTTTCATTTTATTTTTTGTATGATTTTTTTGTGATTTTATCAATTTTGTTACCCACGCTATTAATTTTATCATTTATTTAATTTTCATTTCTGTTGTTCTTTCCTTCTGTAACCTCTGTCCTATGTTGACATATCGCATAACGGTTTGATTTATAATGATGTTAATTAAATATTCATTTTTTTTATCTTAACAATTAATTATTAAGATTATTATTGTATTTTTTAATTTCTACAACGTTCAAGTTTCTGTAGCATTAATTTTACAACATTCTCAAATTCATCAAATGAATGAAGCATTGAAAAATTAAGCTCACTTAAGATAAAAAATAAATAATGTGCCACCACATTAAAATTTGTAATTTATTCTTATAAAATTAGGACAATTTGTTTATGTTTGTTGTGTATTACCTTGTTACCAGATGTGGAGTAAAAATAGCAGTGTACAAACTTTATCCTCATGCATCAAAAATGCTCAATGTCCGACTTGCTTTTCAATATATTATTTAACTTCAATTGCAACAGTTTTAACAAACTTTATTTATTTTGCTTGTATATTAGAGTTAGTGAATACAATTAGATCATATTTTGAGCACAATTTGTCTAACCCAAATCGTGTTTTAAAAAGTGTGGTTTAAAAATTACTTGCAATTTAATTTTTTTAACAAATTTTGATTCAACAGAGAAGATATGGTAATAACTTGACATTTTGATTTTATAAATATCTACACGAATATTAATTATTCTCGATATTTAGAAAATTCTTTAAATATAGAAATTTTTGTATAAGTATACAAGAATAAACGTATTTAATTATTTCTATGTACGTGTATCTATATTTTTAATTTTTTATCTTTAGTTTGACTAATCGCCCATTTCATCTTTTTATTTTTAATTAATTTAGTTTTATTTTTATTTTAAATATGTTTTGTTTTATTTAGATTATTTATGTATGTATAACAAAATCAACTCCTTCTGTATGGGTCCGCTCAAAATCAAAATAAAAATTACTTTACTTATTGTTCGAAAATTTTCTTTACTTTACTTTACTTTTACTTATTCAAAACTTCAAAAAAGAAAAACTGGAGGAGGCCTTAAAAAAAGTAAAGATTAGGAAAAGCAGGAGGCACAGATGATACGCAGGGGGAAGAGTGGAAATACACAGGGGAAAGAATGAGAGAGAGAATAAGAAAAATATTAGAAAAAATATCTCAGGGAGAAGGATTTCCAGAAAAATGGAAGGAAGGAATTATTTGTCCAATATACAAGAAAGGGGATAGACAGGAAGTGAAAAACTACAGGGGGATTAGTTTAACAAACATTGGATAGAAGAATAGAGAAAAAGAGAAGATGGAAGAAGAGAAAAAGATAATTCCAGATTGGCAGACAGGTTTTAGGAAAGGAAGAGGGACAACTGATAACATATATATATATATATATATATATATAATGAAACAATTAATAAATAAAGAGATAGAGAAGAAAGGAGTCAAGGTATATGCAGTATTCGTAGATATAAAAGCTGCATTTGATAGAGTAGATAGAAAGATATTGTGGGAAATGATGAGGAAAAGTGAAATAAAAGAAGAGATAATAGAAGCAGTGGAAAAGATTTATAAAGAAACAAAAAATAGAGTCAAGGTAAAAGGGAATTTAGGGAAACAGAGTTGTCCGTTGAGTCCGATGCTATTCTCTATATATCTAAGAGATCTAGAGGAAGAAATGAGGAGAGATCAGGTTGGAGGAATAAAAATAAGGAAAAAATGTAATAACGCTTGCATATGCGGACGATATAGTAATTCTTACGAGTAAAGAAGAAGAGATGAAGAAAGCATTAAA
Organism: Abscondita cerata; assembly: GCA_030710515.1. Classification (NCBI taxonomy): domain Eukaryota; kingdom Metazoa; phylum Arthropoda; class Insecta; order Coleoptera; family Lampyridae; genus Abscondita; species Abscondita cerata. The sequence goes on from JALBCR010000595.1 coordinate 406,654, forward strand.
GACGTTGAGAAGATATTTAGAGAAGAAAAATTAGAGGTAAACGTAGAAAAAACCAAAATAATGATATGTAAGAAGAAAAAAGGAAGAGAGAAAAAGAGAGATAGTAGTGGGGAGAAGAAGAAATAGAAAGAGTCGACAAATACAAATACTTAGGATACATGATGAGGTATGACAATAAAGACAGTGATCATATAAGAGAATTAAGGAAAAAAGGAAGTAATATAATGGGACAAGCGTGGGGTATGGGAGAAAAATTATTTGGCAAAGAAGTAGAGAAGAAAAGTGGCTATTTGAGAAAATTGTTAAAAGTGTTATGATGTACGGAGGGGAAATTTGGGGTTGGAAGGAATGGGAAGAACTAGAGAAGATACAGGAAAGATTTTGAAGATGGACGCTAAGATTGGAGAGGGAAACACCAGAATATTTAATAAAGGAAGAAATAAAAATAGAAAAATTAAAATACAAGCAGGGAAGAGAGCAATAAGATTTGAGGAAAGGATGGAAGATAGAAAAATAGTGAAATTTTATATGAATGTTGGAAGGAAGTAAAATTGCGAAGAACAAAACATGGACAAAAGAGAGAAGAGCATATTACAGAAAAGGGGGTTACGCGACAGAAGAGATAAGAAGATTGAGGGATGAAGGAAGAAAGATGGAAGAAGAGATAACACAAAGGGACAAGGGCAATCAAAAACAAGAAAGAGAAATGAAGATAAATGAATCAAAGTATAATGTAAAATATAAAGACATAAGATAGATAGATAGATTTATTTACTACATTACACTAAATTCACAGTTTGTAGCAAGTCATATACAATATAAAAACAATATATTAGTATATATACGTGTAAATACAAAATATATAAAATGTGTAAATATCGCATTTGTAAATATAAATATAAATCTAATTTTGTAATCATACTTAATTAAGCAGGTTATATCTAGTAGAAGTTATAATTTAAAATCAGTAGAAGTTAAAAATTAGGTAGAAATTTTAAAGTTTAAAAGGAGTGTCTAGATATTCTTCGATTGAGTAAAAACACTGTTGCTTGTGTAAATATTTTTTGTCTTAATCTTAAACCGCTTCATATCAAGAGCACGAATGCATACTGGAGTATGATTATACAATTTTAATTTTATGTATTGCCGTATAGTAACATTAAGACGAACACGGGGGAGACTTATTTGATTTGCTGATCGAGTATTATGGTCATGAATTTGACAGTTTAAAAATGATGTTGGACATTCTTGAATGGACCTCAATAAGCGAGTAAAAATAAAAATACAAGGTAGCGGCATAATTCTGTAGTTGTTTAAAAAGATGTAAACAATGTTCTCTATTTCCACTTCCAGTCATTATCCTTACAGCCTTTTTGGATACGAAATATTCTAACGCAGTGTATTGCATTACCCCATAAAGTGACTCCGTAGGCTACATGGCTATGAAATGGTAGCATAATAAACCATCTTAAGGACATCCAGAGAAGCACAATTCTTTAAACTTCTGATAATAAATAAAGAAGAAGATAATTTCCTTGCGATCGATTCTATATGCGCCGTCCAATTCAGAGAGTCATCGATTGTTAACCCTAGAAGTTGGCAGGTTTTTACCTGTGGTAAACTTGTGATTGCTGCTTACAATAATCTGCTCGGTTTTCGTTTGGTTTAGTTTCATTTTGTTGGCTATAAGCCAGGTTTCAGCATTTTTAATGCATTATTTGAAATAGTGTGTAAGACATTTATATTTGAATTTGTGTTCAGTATGGAAGTATCGTCTGCAAAAAGAACGCATTTGTTGTTATCTTTAGCAATGTAAGAGCAGAGATCGTTAATGTAGATCAAGAACAACATTGGTCCAAGGATTGATCCTTGCGGTACCCATAGTTTATGGGTTTACAATTTGAGTACTTCCCATTTATATACACACACTGGATAACGATTAGCAAGATATGAGTGAAGTAGATGAAAAGGTGTACACTCTTATTCCATAAAAATAAAAGTTTGTTGACAGTATATTATGATGGACACAATCAAATGCCTTGGTTAAGTCACACAGCGTAAGTATAGAGTGTTTGCCTTCTTCCAAACCTTCCACAATGTCATCGATTAGTTTGCAAACTGCTTTAATGGTCGATAGTCCAGAACGAAATCCAAACTGGAGATGCGCTTAGTAATGAGTTGCTTTTGAAATAAGAAATTAGCCTATCTTTTAATTAATGTTTCCATTTATTTTGGCAAATATGGTTATTATTGGTGATCGGTCTATAGTTGTCGACTACTTCTGTACTGCCTTTTTATGGAGAGGCATGATCTTTGTGATCTTGAAGCTGTCTGGAAAGTCTCCTTCAGAAAACATCTGTTACATTAAAGTTGTGAAAGGCCTTATCAATAGATCAACAGTCCCCTGTATAATTTTGTAGTTAATGTTATAGTAGTCTACAGTATTTGGACTTTTTAAAGAAGGTGATGACTTTGTAAATTTCCGTTTCTGTCACTGGAAACAGGGAAGAAACTACGTGTAGTGACAGGTACTTGTTTTAGCATTTCCTCAGCTGTCCGTGAACTTGATGGTAGACTGTTAATAATTTTTTTGCTATGGTGCTGAAATGAGCATTGAAGTTTTCTTCTGAAATGCTAATGTCCTTTATTTCCACTTTGACGTTTATTACGTATCGTGGTTAATCAGTCTCCAACAATCTTTGGGCTTGTTATTTGAGTTTATTAAAATATTTTTCATAAGCTAATTTTTTAGATAATTTTATAGCTTTTAAATAGTCCTTTTTTAATGTTTGTAAACATCCCAGTTGTATGGATCATTAGTGGCCACGCATATAGTTTTTATGGTACATATAGGTGTTGCGTTTGCCTTTAATTCTAGGCGAAAACCAATTTACCGGTAGTTTATAATCGCGATTAATTTTCTTTATAGGGAAAACAGTTCGACTATGAAAATTTTTATATGTATTCACTAAAAAAGTAGACATGTAATCAACACTATGATTTTATTTTCAAAGATACTCCAGTCTGTCGAAATTAAATGCTGTCGTAATTTATTAATTCCATTTGACGTAATTGGTCTATACACAACGGACATGATCGGTGGTAGAACATTCTTGTTTTGAGATTAAATACTGGCCAAGGTGATCAGCAATGTTAGCTTCGACAAACTCCATCTACACATTCCGGATAATGTAAAATTCGTAATGATATTATCAATACAACTTGAAGATGTTAACGTCGACACGTGTATAATCAGATATAGTTACTTTTAGGATCAAAAAGTTTCGACTAGCTGTTTTAATTGGGTTAGTATTATAGATGGTACTTTGAAGTTAATGTTGAAATCTCCAACTATTATAATGGTGGAAGAGATACAAAAATATATAACAGGAAGATTGGATATAAAAGAAGAACGTATGGTAGCCAGATATAGATTAGGAAATAAAGAAAGAGAAAATAAATATTGGAGAAAAAGATGAAGAAAGAATGTGTGGGAAAATTGGGAGAATGTAGAGCACATGGTAGAAGAGTGTAGAGAATTAAGGAGAGAGAAAGTGAGAAGAGAAGTTCTGCAAGGAGAAAATGCAGAAGGCATAAAGTGGATGAAAGAGGTAGAAAACAGAAGAAGATGGATGGAAGAAAGGAAAAGAAACATAATCAAAAACATGTAACAGAGAGATGTGGTTAAAAGACAGAAAAAGAAAATAAGTTATTATTTTGCAGAATTTGTTGTGTTAATTAATTTTTTTTTTTTTAGTATTTAGTAAGATGTATATAAACCGAATCTATTTGTTTTTATTTCAAAGGCAAATAAACTGATATTATTATTATTATTATTACTTATTCAAAACTGTTACAAAAGAATAGCAGATGACTACAGAAAGTGACACATTAAACTTTCTTCTTTGTGAACTTAAAACACACTCCAAAAAACTATAAATTTACGACAGTAATTTTTAATATTAAAAAACTTACCCAGTAAACACCGATCGAAACTGTTACAGTAACATAAATGAAACAAAGGTAACGTTTAATATAACCCAAAAGTTTTGAAAATGTTTCATATTTTATGTGATTGTTTCTTTTATTTTGGTTTTGTAGTAATCATACGCTTTCAATTCTGTTTTGGCTAGTGGAAACTGTTTCGTTTCTTCAAAAACGTTTTTATATGGTTTCATTTTGTTTCAATATTTTGTATTTAATACTGTCTTGACAAAAATCGAAAATGCTTTGCTTCTTTAAAAAACAGTTCTTTGCGGTTTGTTTCAGTTTTATAGATTTAATTCTGTTTCAAAAGTTCAAAATGTTTTGTTTTTTAAAAACAGTTTCTTTCTTGTTTCAGCTCTACGTAGGTACATAGTTTTATCTATATTTTTAAAATTAAAGTTGTTAGAATTCTTTAAAAACTTTTTAGGGTTGTTGTGTTAACTTACTTATGTGTTTAATTCTATTTATAAAAACAAAACTTTTCATTTGCCTCTTTCAAAAATTCTATTTTTATTTTATTGGCGACATAAATGTGTTGATACTTGAAATTGAAGCCATCAAACAGTATATTACTTAACTGAAAAGCAGAAGTTAAATCATGTACTACTATGATTAATAAATACGGAGCAAGTAATGATAATCATTTTAATCGTGTTATGAGCAAAAACCTATGAATTTTGATGAAAAATACTGACATTGCAGGATCAGCTTAACATTCTCAGAATTTAGACCCCAGTCATTTCTGATTGAAGAGTTGCACGCATTTAGTACGTGGCATACGCATGGTGTATAGGTTTTAATAATTGTGATATTTTGTTTCACTAAAATAAACATGCAGCAAGACCAAATTGCAAAATCGGCAAGTAGTGAAAATATGTTTACATTTATATCTTTGTTTTAAGCTGGGGTTGTATTCTTATTACCACTTTGATAGCTTACTTTGTTCTTCATGAGAAACAATTTTATTAGCATAGAGCCAGAGGGAAGATAAAGTGAAGAGGCCTAGAATATCGTAAAAGCATGTAAAAATACAAACGAAACATGAAATTCATGTTCAAAATAAGATTGATTTCGTGTTTACTGGGTAATTTAAACTTTTGACATTTAAATGGAACACAGTATTCTTTAATATTATTTGTTCAGCATATTAATTATATACAGTGTGTCAATTTAGTGTGTAATTGTTCGATTATGGACTTTCAGACTACTTCTCCAAAAAAGTGTAAGCAGATTTCCGAAATACACTAAAAGCTGCATATTTTAAAAATATTTTTATATATACAGGGATTTGTTTTAAAAGGACCACCCTGTATATTTTTGCACCTAGCTTCAGCAGTTTTCAAATAATTCGCATTATTTCAAAATTTTTATAAAAGCTATTTTCTAAGGTGTTAAAGTCTGAATACGGTCCTTATAAGAACCATTCTTCATGCCCGAAAATATTGTATAGGGAGTCCACAAAATTTAGTTCAAACTTTAGCATTCAAATACCTGTAAACTCAATTTTTTCAAATGGAAACTACCATTTTTTATGTCACTAGTGAATTCTCCTTCAAAAATCAATGGAAAAGAATTTAACATGTATACCTGAGATAAGCAGTATTTGATTTATTCGATAAAACTCAATTTTTTTGTAAGGTAGACTACGAAGATTGGGATAACACTCTATATTTTTTATGTTAAAATCGACGCTAAATATTAAAGACAATGTTAACATTCAAACTTACTTAAAGCTAAATGTTTTTTTAAAAAGAAAAAATAATGGTTATTTGCCAAAAAAATCTAAATGTTTAGAGATTGAAGACATTACAAAATTTATAATAACAGATCCTGGTGAAGACTATCTCTTAATGAAAGTACGTACTTACATTTCTTACTTGACTGTTTAGGTATTATTTATTCTATAATTTCCAATTTCAGACGGCACCAAAATTAAATACCTATTGAACTTACATCTGGTCTAGGTTTTACTAATGACGATATGAATACTAATGCCCACCAAGATTCTATGGATACCACCAACAGCAACAATCTATCTACTTCAACCAATCTCCACAATTTTGAAATAAATTTAATAATTTAGCTACCATGCCAAGCAATAGTGTTTCGAACTTACATAATTGCACTATAATTTTAATTTTAAATAAATTTCCTTTTGTTGTTTTTTATAATAAAAATAAGTTAAGACAAAAACATGCTAATGCATAAAAATGTTTTTATTATTCAATGATGTTACCTCACAATATTAACTAACCTTAAATTCACAATTCACTACCCGAGCTGCCATCTAGGAATTTGTTTACAAATATCACATTTGTAAGTACTAGGCCAAGAAATAACTAATCGTTTAACTTTTAAATTAGATGCATATCAACCCACCGAACAAGCAGGGTTTAGGAAAGAATACTCCACAGCTGATCATCTCCTAACAATAAAATTACTGATAGAAGAATGTAATGAGTACAATATACCTATATATGTAGGGTTTATTGACTATGAAAAAGCCTTTGATACAATTGAAACGTGGGCCATACAACTAGCATTAAAACAATGTAGAATCGATGGCAGATATAATCAACTACTACTACAAATAGCAGATAAGGCAACTGCAACGTATCATCTACATACAAAAACTAACCAGATACCATTAAGAAGAGGTATTAGCCAGGGAGATAGCCTGTCACCAAAGTTATTTACGTTAGCCCTGAAAGATGTCTTCAAAAAGTTAGAATAGTCACAAAAGAGTGTCAACATCAACGGGAAATACTTGAATAACCTTAGGTATGCAGATGATATAGTATTAATAGCAAAAACTAAAGAAGAACTGCAGCAAATGATGATAGAACTGAATCAAGAATCAAAAAAGATTGGACTAAATATGAACCTAGACAAAACTTAGGTAATGTTTAAAGAAGAAGGTAAAATACAGCTAGAAAACAAAGAAATAGGAATAGTGGAGGAATACATCTACTTAGGACAAAAAATAATGATAGGAAGAGAAAATCAAACGGTAGAGATAAAAAGGCGAGTAAACCAAACATGGGCGGCAGTTGGAAAGTTAAACTTCATAATTAAAAACAAAAAGATCGCGATACATTTAAAGAAAAAAGTATTCAATTCGTGCATATTACCTGTAATGTGTTATGGAGCGGAAAATTGGACATTGACACAAAGAAATATAAACACCTTACAAACAACACAACGCGCAATAGAAAGAATAATGCTGGGAATAACATTAAGAGATAGAAAATCCAATAATTGGATAAGACAGGTGACCCAAATAGCAGATATAGTAGTAAAGGCCGCTAAACTGAAATGGACATATGCAGGGCAAGTGGCAAGAAGTAATCCAGATAGGTGGACTAAAGCGATATTAACCTGGAGATCTTATACTTTTACAAGACAAAGGGGTAGACCACCCATACGATGAACGGACGACCTTAAATTAACAGCAGGCTTTAAATGGATACAACAAGCAAACAACCGAGAACTATGGAGAGAAATTGAAGAGGCGTATGTTCAAAAATAGACGTGAAACGCTATGAAAGAAGAAAAAGAAGAAGAAGGCCGTGAAATGAAGCTTCCTGGCAGATTTTTAATAAGGAAAAACAGTCGATAAGAGTTGGAGGCATGAAAAAGTAATTATACTAACGATAAACCGACAAACTAAATAATCACTTGGTTGAATTAGAATTGTGACAACAATTATCTCCATGACAGTAAACCTATAATTTAAGTTAACCAATGGCTGTAAGTACGATGTTTAATAGTTATTTGTATTATAAGTAAAGAAAAGTGTAGTTTTTCTTTACGAATCGCGATGTTTCTATTAAAAAAGTAACAAGCAATAAATTTGTGTGAGCTAATGAAGGGGTGAAGTTTTGCAAAAATGAACATAAATACTAAGAATAATACTGAAATATCAGCATTAGCACTTAAAGCTGTCGCCAGTTTATTACCCTCGAAATCAGGAGATAAATATGAGAAGACCTACAATATTTTTAATATCTGGAGGATTTCGAAGAATGCAAAGGATGTAGACAAAAAAGTTATGCTTGTTTTTTTTCATGGAATGGTTAGTTTTCATGGACATGTTTATAAATTTTCAAGTTTTACATTTATAATTGATTGCTGGCTGAAAAGCTAAAATCTTCCACGCTGTGGTCAACATACTACATGTTGAAAATTACATTGACAGTCAAGGAAAACGTCGATAAATCGAATTTTGGAAAGTTGCATTTATATTTGAAACGTCAAATTAAAGGTCAAAAAATCAAAAATTCTATCGCAGAATGATGTGTCAAGATTTTGCTGATTAAAGTGGCGTTAATTTTTGGTCTATATGGTGCATATCGCAGTGAGGAGCTAAGAAAGTTAAATGTGGAGGCTCTATTTTAGTTGTTACTCTGCATGCTACTAAGACAAGGAAAAAGCGTATATTCACCGTCATGACGGAAATGACAGAAATTAATGAGATAGACTGGTACAGGAAATATGTAAGCTTGCGTCCAAAGCATATCAACCACTCAAGATTCTTCATATGAACAATAAATGTACAGTGCAACCTGTAGGGATCCACAGTTTCTACAAGATGCCGATGAAAATTGCTCAATATTTGAAACTACCCAACCCAGACACTTCCTGCATCGAACGTCAACTACTTTTCTTGCTGAGATGAGGGCGACGCGGACAGTAGAAGGCTCAAAACTCATAGTGGATGGCAATCAAACACGACCACAGGAAGCTACATAGAAGAAAACATTAACAACAAAATGAAGTCTTCAAAAATGATTTTTAGTAAGCCGTCATGATCACACAGTGCATGCGAGGGTCGGAAGAAACAATCAGATTCCTAGAACCTACATGGCAAATCTTCATTGTCCACATCAAATGGAAAAGAAAACGAAGTTCAACAGAAGGTTTTATTAAAATCGTCAATATCATTTAATGATTTGCAATTACAACAATTTTTAAGTATAACTTTCTGTGGCGTTAGTAATTGTAAGTTTAATATTTATCCCAATAATTAAATAAAGTTTTTACGATACTTTAAAATTAACTACTTAATTAATTTTTTCTTTAATAGTACCTATATATATTTTACTCTCTCAAATTTTAATCACTTTTTTCATTCTCTTTTGTGTATCGACACTATATTTTTCGCTTGTTGCCAATTTAGTTTTTTCTTTTCTATATTTTTGTGTATTATGTCTTGCCAGCTCTCATTCGGTCTTCCTTTCTTATTCTTTCCTGTCATTTTACATTTCCATATTTTTATTATACCTTTCTCTTGATCTAGTCTCTGTAAGTAACCCCACTATCCTAGCTGTCTTTCTTCTACTATCTCTAATATAGGTTTCACGCCAAGCTCTTCTCTTATATGGACATTTCTAATTTTGTCTGTTCTTGTAATACTTTTTACTGTGCTCAGGTATTTCATTTGTATTGCGTTTATCTTGTTTTTCATACTGTTGTTTAGTATCCAGGTCTCAATATTTGAAATTTTCTACTTGTTCTATTTCCTTTCCTCTATATGTATTTTAATTTTTCTTCCTTCGTTTTCTATGATTACCATAATTTTTGTTTTATTCGTATTTATTTTCATCTTGTATTTCTTTAGCGTTTTATTTTATATGTTCATGTTGTTTTGTAGTCCGTTTTCATTGCTTGCTAGTATGGCCATGTCGTCAGCAAATGCACATTTTGCTATTGATCGATTTTCTAATTTCCGATATTCCTCTACTAAGTTCTGAGTTTTCGTTTTCGTTTTCTTTATTATATCGTCTATTAGTATATTAAAGAGTGTTGTGCTTAATACTCCACCTTGTCTAAGACCATTTTTTGTTTCAAAAATTTTTGAATTTAGATTATTTGTTCGTATGTAGTTTTTGTTGTTTTGAACGAAGTTTTTAACAACTTATTGTTTTGCTGTTTACTCCTCTTTTAATTAAAGACTCCCATACTTTTCTCTTGGGGTTCTATCAAATGCTTTTTCTAGATCCACAAACTCGACATATGCTCCTTTTTTTTGTTTTAGTGTTTTTGTAATGATTTATATGATATTATAATAAATATATGATCTCGGATTAATCTTCCTCTTTAAAATCCACATTGTGCTTCACCTATTGTTGATTCAGTTACTACTAGCAATCTTTTTTCTATCACTGTTTCGTATATTTTGGTTACTGTGCTTAACATGGTTATCCCTCTAGAGTTTTTACACTCATGTTGTCGCCTTTTTTATAAATTGGTTGTATAACTTCTATTTTCTATTCTTCCGGTACTATTTTTTCTTTCCAACATCCCTTTATTCCACCTTCTTCCATGTTCTTTATCATTTCAGTGGTTATTTTATCATGTCCCGCTGTTTGCCACCTTTCAGTTTTCTAATTGCTTTTTCTACTTCTTCTTGTGTGATGGTATCATTTACGTTTGTGGTATTTTGGGTTTCCGTATCTGTTATTAATTTATTTTCCTCCGTTTCTATGTCTTTAGGGTTTAACAGCTGTTCAAAGTACTCTTTCCATCTTGACATTATTTCTGTTTCTGTTTCACTAAGTTCCCATTCCTATTATTAATTTCTATATTTTTATTTTTCTTATTATTTGTTATTGATTTAATAGTCGTGTAAAATAATTTTTGTTATCTCCGATCTTCTCTTCCATTTTAGTACCAAATTATATCCATCCCTCTTCTCTTGCTTTTATTACCATTTCTTTCACTTTCTTTTTTTGCTTCTGCTATGTAGATATTTTTTAATATTTCTTTTTAGCTTTAACTCCTTTTTGAATTATTTTGTTGCACCATCTTGTCTGTTTCCTGTCTTTTCGGATTTTTATTACTCCGCACTTATCTTTTGCTATATTCAGTATTATAGTTTTGTAAATTTGCCACGCTTTGTCTAGAGAATTATTGTCTTCAAGTTTGTGTTTATTTTCTTCTATTTTTGTTGTTATTGCTTGTTTGTATTCAGTTACTGTTTCCGGGATTAATAGTTTGTATGATATAATTTTTTCCATATGTGGCACTTTAAGTATTTTATTTCCTTTATTGTTTTTTAGTTTATTTTGGCTACTAACAGAGGATGATCGCTAAATATTTCGGGTCCCCTGAATACTCTTACGTCTAGAACTTCTGTTCTGTGCATTTCTTGAATTAAAACATAATCTATAATTGATTTTCATTTCTACTTTCTGATATTCTTGTAAACTTGTGTATGTCTGGATGCTTAAAAAATGTGTTTGTTATTATCATTTTGTTTAGTTTACAATATTCCATCATTCTTTTTCCATTGTTATTTTGTCTTTCTTCTCCAAAATTGCCTACACTTTTTTGTCTTTATTTTTATTTATTCCTACTCTCGCATTAAAATCTCCTAATACTATTATCCTTTCATTTGAAACTTCAGTCTCCATTGTTAGGTCTTTCCAGAATTCATTTATTTATTTTGTTATTTGTTTTCATTTGGTTCATACACTATTATTATTTTTGTACGTATACTATGCATATTATTGAATATAATTGTCAGTATTCTTGGCGATATACTTTCCCATTTATAAATATTCTCTGCCAGATCTTTCTTTAAAATACATCCTACTCCTGCTGCTGCGCGTTGTTCTCTTTTTACTCCACTATACAGTAGTACATTTCTTTTAAGTAATTGTAATCCTCCTTGATCTTTCTTTTTGTTTCAGTGACCGCTAGTACTTCTAGATCCATATTTATAAATTCATCTTCTAACTCTTCCTCTTTCCTCTCAGCCCTCTAACATTTCCCATTTTCCTAATTTCCAGTGTTGCCTTTTCCTTTTAATTTTATGCACCATTATTTCCATTTTTTCGATTTTTTTCTGCGATATGGGATTTTTCTTTATTTGTGCTTTTATTTTGTTTTTTGTTTTCTTTTCTCTTTCGGTATTTTTATTTGTTTTTGTTTGTCCTTGTCCGTGTCCATTGCCAGATTCTTTTCCAGGTTCAGTCCTTCTTCTTTTAGTTTTTGGGATCCCAATAAATAGTTTATTTTGTTGCTATAAAGTAATGGTTGCTATTAAGAAGTATAATACTTTTCTTTATGAGTCGTAATAAAGAAATGTATACCATTTCCAATGAGTGTCCGAAAAAAGTTATTTTATTATAGATTATATAAATAAAAACTAAAACGACGTTGAGTAAATTTAAACCCATATATTATTTTCTGAAAAACTATTTTTAAATATAATATAGTGGTTGTACTATCAGTTTATTAAAATTATTTTTTCTAAAATTTGTGGTGTGAGTGAGTGTTAGATTTGAAAATCAAAAGTTTCAAAAGGGAACGAAACATGTTTTCTAGTAATTTGTGAGTCTGATAATGAGTAACATTTCATAAAAAATCAGGATTTTATAAAAAAATACGTACATTTTCAAGTACCTTAGGTTTATAGATAATAAATTGAAAAGCTAATAATCTTACACTGTTTATAATTTTTCCAGCTGTTATGAATTTAGTGTAGCAACAATAACACAACAAAATACTTAAAATACATTGTGCTTGCGCATTAATTTTATTAAATACAATAATTAAACAAATTTTAATCTTAAAGATTGATCCAATTTCAAGTATACGAACACGATTTGATCTTTGCGCCGTCTTTATTCTAAGCCGTTCATTATTACATTTTTTTAAACAAATGATTCATCGTCTGATAATAAAATCTTTTGTTGTGCAATTTATTAAACCGAAAGTCTTTGTTCGACAACGCTTTTTCTGAAATTATTAAATAAATGAAACGTAATTGTTACTTTGTTTACTCTATAACTGATGGTGATTGTTGTAGACAATCTTGTCGCAAAATTAACATTATTTCCGAACTAATAAGTACTTTTTAATTTTGTTTCAACCTGAAGTTTAATGTTGTAATTTATTCTGTGTAATTTAGGAGAAGTTATGCAAAGATGACAGTTCTTTTTTGGCTTCTGTTCAACACCAAATTATTTACAGTTTCATTGATTTATGTAAATATTTCTTGTTGTACGGATTTATAAAAAATTAAATACTCTAATTATATAGAAGAATGGAGATGTTGTACATCCAGTACATACTATTATGCATACTTATCAAACTTTAAACAGTTAAGTTGCGCACCTAAATTTATCTATTTATAAAAACGAGACAAATTTTTTGAAATTTTATTGTCTACATTTTTATTTGAACTATTTTTTTCTAAAACGCAATTTTAATTTTCGTCATTTTGAGCAAAATATTAAGTTAGAATTCCAGTCTGAACTAGGTACCCAGACTCGTCTTAAAGGTTATCCGTTGTCAAAACAGTTATATACATTTTATTTGCTGTTTGACGTTTATTTTGTTTTTCAGTTAAAATGTTTTATGTTTTAAGAGATTGTAATTTCTTTTTAAACTTAAAAGCTATTATTACGTTTCAAAATTTACATTATGGTATAAACACTTGCAATCAAGTATTCCACTTACAAAAGGTCAATCAATATTATAAATAACACACAAATCGAATACCCTCTATCTAACATTTATTTATTGACCTGTACAAACCAAATGTTTGTTTTCTAACAGTAGGGTACAATTAATTACTTTCCAAATATTTACTATTTAGATTTACTATTTTTGCTGTATTTCACAATTTGTAGAGAATTTATTCCAGTAACGGGTATTTATCATGTTCACACTTTTTAATAGTTCCTCATATAAATATTCCACAAACGATGTAATCATAATCAGTATGTGATTGACAAAATTTTCATAAAACACAATTTTTGATCTTGACCTTGTCTAATTTAGCAATAATACATCGATTTTTTCATATATAATACAACAAGACTTTCCTTTTTCGAAAAATTTTGATTATATGAGGAAAGGTTTGTTGCATAAAGCAACAAATATTGAGTCTAGATGATCAAAACTTTCCAGAAAAAAAGGGAACTCTAGTTATATTCATCTAGACCAATTCCCAAACCAAACATTTAGAAGAAAACAAATTTATTAGGTAAGTATTAAATTAAATGAAAAGTACAATTACTAAACACACAATTCTCGAACTTATTATTATTATTATTATTATTATTATTATTATTATTATTATTATTATTATTATTATTATTATTTTTATTTCATATTTGGCATTAAATGCTTATACATGTCAAGTGTTATTTTATATTTAGGTTCGGACAATTCCCTAACCGACACAAGAAGGCTGTTAAAGAACTTAAAACCATAATAGTTTACTCCGTATCCAGTCCTCCGAAGTCGACGCTTTGGTAATAAAAGATTATTGCATTCCCTGGTCCGGTGGTCGTGTATTTGGCTGTGGCAAGAATTCATTGTCAGATTGCAAACTACATGACATAAACAAGCGTAAATGTAAAGAGAAGGGAGAGTTAAAATTGATAAATCCCGAAAATAAGATTTACAATCCTCTCTGTAACGTCTATAAATTTTAAAAATACGATGTCTGGAAGCCGAATGACCTCACAAGAGGAGCCCATGCGATTAATGGGACTGTACTAAAGAGACTGAGAACTTCTACGGACAATGAATTAGACAGTTGTCTAAACAGGTAGACGCTTTTGTTCAACTTCATGGCCAGATCACTACCATGACAGCCCATAGGAAGTGGAATCCAAGTTTAAACCCAGAAATTTCACTTTGGAATAGAAACCATCCCCAATCAAATGATCAATATTTGACAGACTAAAGACCACCTGTTTTGTTTTTTCTTCATCAAACGCCATTCTATTGGATGACATGCAACCTCTAACATCGTTTACTGCTGATTCAATCACATTAACGCAATTGTCGAAAGTTGATGCAGATACGGTTAAAACCGTATCGTTAGCGTATTGAATTACACCTGTGGTGTCTGAATCACGCAGATTCAAATTCAGAGGCAGGCCGTTGACAAGAACAGCAGAAGACTCAAAATCGAACCATGCGGTACACCGTGATTATTAAATCGTGGATCCGAGTATATGCCGTTGACCCGTACTCTCTGCACTCTATCGGCGAGAAATGATCTAATTAACAGACCGCTTTCAGAATTAAAGTTATATTTAGATAATTTATCGCAAGAATATCGTGAGAAAGAGTATTAAAAGCTTTGCTGAGTGTTAAAAAAGGTGTTAATAACGTATCCTTACGTTCCAGGCTATCAACTATCTTGTTAGAAATTTGAGACACCGCATGAGTCGTCGAAAGTCCCTCACGAAAGCCAAACTAGGCGTTAGATAGCAAATTGTGTTCAGTAAGAAAAAAGGTATTTGTGCGTACAAGATCTTTTCAAAAATTTTGGAAAACGGTGACAGCAGAGAGATGAGTCTGAACTGGGTCACGTCGTCACAGCAATTATGTTTCTTTGGGATAGGGATAATAGTCCCCATGCTAGGGAAAGAAAAGTGCGTAATACAAGCGTTAACTAATTTGGTAAACGAAATCATTATCACATCCCAAACGTCAGATACAATTTGTAAGGAGAGTCCATCACCGTCACGAGCTCATTTGTTACGAATAGTATCAAAGATATCTCTCATTTTATTAAAAGATACCTCACGAAAAGAAAAACCTTCCTGAACCTTAGAGGAAAGAGGAACGATTTCAGAGGGGTCGATTTTTGTGGAGGGCAACGACTCAATAAGATCTTTAAGTGAGTCAATAGAATAATTGTTAAACTCATTTGGTGTTAAGCTAGTCACTAGTTCGTTACCTTTAGATTCCTTGATCAGTTGCCATGCAGTTTTTATTTTATTTTTACTCTTACATACTAAGGTATTATTTAAGTTCATTTTGGCTTCTTTAAGATCATTAGCGTAATTGTGTCTATACTTATAGTAAGCTTCACGTAGATCGCTAATCTTCAATAAAGGAATTGAAGTTCAGGTTTGCATTATTTGTCTGGGTAACAAACTGTTCCTAGTTAACCTCACTAATATTATTTATTGTCTATTGATCAATGAAAAGGAACGGCTATATAACGAAGTGGCAGAGGGCTTGTGCAAGTTGCTTCCAGCATTCAGGGAAACATCCAATCCAAGATGATCAGAAAACCCACAATCAACATTTGTTGATCTATTACTATGGTTGGTAATCTTTCTTTGTTTCGTATTCACACCACTCTTTTCAACAGACAGAAAAATATATTTTTGTCAACTACATTTTTTGGTTAGAATTACGCGGCTGCGCTATGACAGATTGAGACCACACCGATACTACAGAATACTGTATCGAGACTATTGGGACCCACCTTTTGCTTTTACGTATAAAAATGTGACAACATTCTGTAACAATAAGTTACGTTTACAATAAATATTACTTCATTCATTAAGTTGTTTTTTTGGAGAATGTCGTAGAAAAAATTTTGTGTCTAATAAAGGCTCGATGACACTTGGCTAGTTTACGAGCTACAAGCCAGCGAGTTCGCTAGTGTCATCGGCTTTTTTACAATCTGCTAGTCAACTATCCGATTGTAAAAACGCTGCTAGTAATATAGAATGCCGGGCTAATTTACTCGCCACTCGTAGACGTGTTGGCTTGTAAGCTAATTAACTAGCCGTGTGTCATCATCGCTGCTAGTAACTAGTTGCGAGCATCTTTGCGTTTTGGCAGTTGAAAGCTAAAATGTCGACAAAAGTAGTTCGCGCGGGAGTAATTATTTTAGCAAGTGCTATCAAGAAGGATTTACAACGAAAACAAAAGAAAAACTTGAAACAGAAAAGAAAATGGACAAGATCATGGATAGAAAAACGCGATGAATATGGTGCTTCTAGCCGTTTATTGAGAGAGTTGAAGGACGAAGATCCTTTGGCTTATAGAAATATGTTGAGATTGAACAGTTCCAAATTTGATGAGTTACTGCAGATGGTAAATGGAATGCTCAAAAGAAAGATACGAAAATGAGACCGGCAATACCAGTAACCACGAAATTGGAAATAACATTACGTTATTTAGCCACGGGCGATTCTTTGAAGTCTTTGGAATACCTGTTCAGAGTTCCAGAATCAACTATTTCGAAGTTTTTACCCGAAGTGCTAACATCAATTTCCTGCGCCCTTCGACCGTTCATTGAGGTGAGTGAAATTAAAAATTAAACATCAGTTTTAGAAAATATACAATTTATTTGCCAAAAATTTATGTTGTGTTTCCTCCGAATGTATTGATTAGGACCTGTTGCAAAACATCCCCATCGTCGTCGTGCATCGATGATGCAGAGGTCGAAGCAAATGAGTCATCTGAAAAAGGTGAAAACGCACTATGGACAGACTGGGGGCCTCTTGCTCTAAAGACGACAGCTTAGCATTAATAATTGAGTTTTGGATTTCCTGCTGCACCAAGATGGCCTGTCGCTGTGGTAGGAGACGCAGCTCAGAAGCCACAAATTTCCCAAACAGGTCATAGGGCTTCTCATCGGATGACTCCTTGGCAATTTCATCCAATTTTTTATAGCTTCTGAAATTTCATTTGATTTTTCTTCAATTCTCGGTCGTTTTTAGGTTTATTCCTTGGTGTCGGGGTGGTCCCATTTTTCAGGCGACTTAGAACGTTGTTGTGATGAGTCCTCGTCATTTTCAGACTCGACACTTTTATTGTCTTCGTCTGGTAGTGTGGCTTGACTGCTTTGTGACCAGTTCCTAGAAAATAAAATAAACCTATAATTTTTGTTTGTTCTCAGGTCCCTAAAAAGCTGATGAATGGAAAGAAATAGAAAATAAATTTGTTCAGCGTTGGAATTTTCCTAGATGTTTTGGTGCAATCGACGGGAAACACGTTATAATTAAGAGGCCTCCGTGTTCCGGTTCAGTCTACTTCAATTATAAAAAACCTACAGTATAATATTATTTGCTATGGTTGATGCCGATTACTGCTTTACGTATATTGACGTAGGTGCAAATGGTCGAGCAAGCGATAGTGCTATATTTAGAGACAGCACTTTGAATATTGGAATGGAAAACGAGACTCTTGGTTTGCCTGAATATGGCGTTATTATAGGAGATGATGCTTTCCCTTTGAGGAAAAATCTTATGAAACCATACAGCTCTTAGTCCTGACCAAAAATATTCAATTATCGTCTTTCCCGTGCCAGAAGAGTCGTAGAAAATGCTTTTGGCATACTAGTATGGCGATTCAGAATATTTTCAAGACCGATTGATTTGGCACCGGAAACTATCGATAAAGTCATTTGGGCTGCCTGTAGCCTTCATAACTGGTTACGAAAGACTGATCCGGGTAACTACATGCCACAACAAGCAGTAGATAGAGAGAACTTGAATACTGGGATTATCACACCTGGGCTTTGGAGGGAAAATGCTGGCATTGTGCAGCCTATTAATCACCTAGGAGGAAACCATTACAGTCGAACTGCTGAGGAGATCAGAAAAGCATATGTTGCCTACTTTACAGAAGAAAATCCTCTGCCTTGGCAATGGGAGAAAGCTGGACTCAAAAAACTGGAGAACGGTCTAAGTTTTAATATGTATTATTATATAATAAAAATATATTTTACTCACGTAATTTGATTGGCTGCTTTTTGTGGCCACAACCTCTGCCAAAAAGTTTGCATCTTTGAACCATGCTAACTTTGGCGTGTATACTTCTTCAGTACCACAGCCACTTTTCTTAGATTTCTCTATTTTATTTATTTCTTGTCTGTAGACGTCCTTAATTGATTTTATTTTGGTCTTCAACTGCTTGACATCCATACCCACAGTTAGCTGTTTCTCATTAAGTTTCTCTAGGAGATTCTTGAAAATGTCGTCCTTTATTTTGGTGTTGGAGTAGTCTTTATCTTTTATATTCCACAGAATCGGATACTGCTCATATATGTTTAGAAACTCTACGATACCACTCGTGTTCCATTTCATTGTTCAGCGTAACATATCAGAAAATAAACAACGCACCCACGCAAAACAACAAACACGTGATTTCAACTTGCTAGCTAGTTAGCTACTGAGCTAGTAGAACCTTTCTGTGTCTCATCGTTACTCGCTTACTCGCTGACTCGCTAGCTTGTAAACTCGCCGACTAGCAGCTTGTAAACTAGCCTAGTGTCATCGACGCTTAACACATGAGGAAAGCATTTTTCCTCTCACTCTAATGCCTCACTCGCTACGCCCGTGAAGCACATTGAGTTCGAATGGGAAAAAGAATCGCTTTCCTCACTTGTTGGACAAATAACTATCTCTCAACTGGAAAGTTCTTATACCAAATCGATCCACTGTTTGTCCAATGCGGATTTGGGGTGAGAAATAAACGGCAAGTGGTAATATTGTTACCTTTTTTTTCCATTAATTTGTGGTACAATCGCACTAGACATTTAGACGGTTGATCTATATTGGGTATCAGCTATAAATTTAAATAAATGAAAAATTTATTAGAAAAATTTGAATAAGTATCAACCATTCACTATCTGCACATTTTCGATCACCACCTTGACATGTTTTTGTAAAAAGAGGGTTGTATTCAATCCTCTACTCTTGTTGACTACTAAACACATTGCTGGATTTAAAGGAACGATACCGTTATCAACCGTCAGTGTCTACTTCCATTTTGTATTAAAAGTCATCTTCTATTGAGCACTACAATGTAAATATGGGCAGTGTAAATGGAGTTGACTAATGCATTAAAGCCTATAACTGCACCAGAAAAGTTATAGCTGGTTCAAAAAAATTGGTTTGCATTTAATCCAAGCTTGGTTCTAAATGCCAATGTATTGCCCAACAATCCATAAGAAATGACCTAAGTGATTTAGCATTCACAAAGTTTTTGATTGAAGGTTTCCTAACGAAGTATTCTCCTAGATTCAGAAAACTAAAATAGAAGTATGAAGAACCAAATAAATAAAAACATGCAGAAAAAACTTGTTTACTTTTTCACCCAAGGAAGATAAATCTCGTCCTAAGCGAGGAACTTGTAGTGTACGTTACCAACATAGAAAGAAAAGAACATACACATGTAATATATGTGCCCTAATGCGCTAATTTATTTGGGCTCAAAGCCGCATTTGGGCGAATATCATGGTTATAACTAATATTAAACTATGTATCCCTTTTTTGCTGCACGCCACTTTTTATTGTATATCTAGGTTTGTATTCGATGAATTATTAGAATACATTTCTATTGTTTGCTAATTAATTTCCATTACTTATTTATTTATCAACTGCTTGGTTATATCCCTTATTTACACTAATGGTGCACCAATGAATTAAAAATAAAATTTTTCAGACCATTTTTATTTCAAAAAGCATGTTCTTTTACCTATAAATTAAGAATAAGTATATATTTTTCTAAATATCGTTTTTCTTTCAAGATCTGGGATTACACTACAACCTTAGAAAATCGATCTGGGCTTGAATGGGTTAAAGTTTGTAGAAATTTACTAAAGGAAGAAAATTACGATCAAAATACCATTGTCAAAATACTTGTACTTGTACTGTATGTACATAAAGAACAGTGCAGATACAGCCCTAAACGGAGCAAATATATTGCATTTCTCAAAAATTGTTTTCTGCTCCCCAAAATATAAGTTGTTGGTTGACACTCACCAAAATCCTCACATAGATGCAATATTCTCATCCGTTAACAAAATGATAAGTTACGTTAAAGATTTTCCATTTTGAAATTTGCGATTTGAATTTTAGTCTCACGCTAGTAAAGTTCTTTTCCTCTGTAGTCCAGTCAATCAAGGCAAAAAACGGTAATACCGAGTAATTTGTCCAAGCAGCATCGATTATCCTAAAAATTTGGATTTAAGTTCTACTTACTTTAAAGTTGACCCTATGTAGGGGGTTGCTGTTTATTTTTTAAAGGTTAAAATACCTCTATTTCAAATTAATTTTGTAATATGCAGGTTATTCGGGCTTGTAATGAAAAGAAGTTGACATTGTGAGGGTTCAATGATTATTAATTGACAATTTTCAACCCCCACAGCTCCCGTATACAGCTCCTTTATAAAACATTTTCGGACACACGTTTAATTGAAGTTTTTTGTTTCAATTACTGATAGGAATCACTTGTATAACATAACAAGACTTTCATTTTTTCGGAAAATTTTGATCATATGAAGAAAAGTGAGTGTAGTATGATCAAAAGTTTTCAGACAAAAAGGGAAGTCGAGTTATATTCATCTAGACAAATTTCCAAACCAAAGATTTAGAAGAAAAGAAGAATACAAATTCACACAATTCGCGAACTTAGAATTGTCAGAAGATCAAACACTGTTGGAAGCTGCAGGTACATTTGAAAATGAATCATTGACGCCTACTGACGATTGTGACCTAATTTTGTTCACAGTATTTAAATTATTTAGTTGTAGATATAGCTTAAGTGCAGAGGCAGTGCTATGACCACTAATTTTAATTAAATATTGATCTTTGACATATACTTTGACTATATGAGAAACATTTGTTGATCTATTATTATAATTAGTAATCTTTCTTTGTTTCGTATTCACACCACTCTTTTCAACAGACAGGAAAATATATTTTTGTTAACTGGAAAGTTCTTATACCAAATCGATCCACTGTTTGTCCAACGCGGATTTGGGGCAGGTGGTAATATTGTTACCTTTTTTTTCCTTTAATTTGTGGTACAATCGCACTGGACATTTAGACGGTTGATCTATATTGGGTATCAGCCTTAAATATAATGAATGAAAAATTTATTAGAGAAATTCGAATATGTACCCACCATTTACTATCTGCACGTTTTCATTCACCACCTTGACATGTTTTTGTAAAAGGATGGTTGTATTCAATCCTACCCAAACTTCCATCACTTGTACTCTATAATTTAAAGTATTGGGTCAAACAAAATAATTCCTGATTGCCTTCCCAAGCAAGTTCTAAAGATGCAACCAGAAAGAACTTTAGCCTCAGCCCTTCCGGGGTTGCTTCGTTCCAATTTTTTATCATTTTGTTAAATTCCTCAATATGTATTATTTAATTTAATTTCTTGTGGTTTGGAGTTTAACATCAGTAAACGGACTGAAGATTTGATTGTACTCATTATAATATTTCTGTTTCAAAATTTTGGCTGTTGTGTTCCACATTGTTGTTACGCTGTAGTTAAACGTAAAATTAAGATAATAACGAAAATACACAAACTATTCTTAGGTGCTAAAATATCGTCATTCCATTAAAAACAACAAGTTGAAACAACTTAAAAAGCTTAATGACCTTGAAAATGTTAGACAAAATATACTACCGAAAACGAAAAACAGATAGGGTTTGTTATATCCGACCAAAAAGAACCACCTTATTTTTACAAAAGGCAAATAGTGAATTTTAACTTAAGAATTGGTCTCTATAAGATGTACATATACATACTTTTAATGAATTCTCCTCCATTAGAAATTTATCTAATAACAGTCTATATGCTATTTTGAATATGTCAGCTAACTGGATCTCGATGAAAAGATTGTTAGCTGATGTCTTGACCCGCACACGGAATAGTTCAAAAGGCTTCATGATGTAACTCTGTGAACCATTTTACAAGTTTTCGTTCAAGAAGAAATGATTGACGAAGTTCGTCCATGGCTCTTGGAATATATGAGAAGTAGTATTCAAATGACATAAAAATTCATCACTTAAAAAATAATAACTGAAAAACATTAAACCTTAAAGCAGTTCAATGAAATTGTGCCTTAAAATTCAATTTTTGTAGGAGGTGAAAGTTGCTAACAAAAAAGTAAAAATTGCGGACAGAACAGTTGGGGAAATTGGTTCTCTTCGCTGATGGAACATAAATTTTTCAATTCAGGAAGTTTATTTGCAGCATTTAGAGGTTGGCAAACTATTGCTTTCATTAAATTGCTTCATTTTCACTGTCACTTTACATCACTGTATATACTACAAAACTCACACATACCAAGAATTACTTCAAAAGGTACATCGCCCATCAGTAATGCAAAACAAGGAATTCTTTATACTCTTGTCGTTGGACGAGAATAATCAGTGTACATATATACATACATATATATACATTCATCAAGAATTAAGTCTACTTAAAGATTTCAATATTTTCCCTAAACAAAAAGATAGCAAAACCTGCAAGACTTAACGTTTACACCGCTTTTCTGGAAAAATGTTCATTTTAACAATAAGCTGTAGAACACATGGCCAACGTCAAACAAGCCCAACAAAAGTTTACCAAGATTAAACGCTTCTGGCCAAAGATGTACCGAAAATTAATGAAAATCCAAAAGAAGCCAAATTCGTGGAAACAATTCTTCGAAATTGATCAACACTAACGTCACGATCTAACGAATTAAAACGGATAAAAATCAATGAAAATAATATAAGTAATTGATCCGAGGAGAAACACATTAGTGCCCAACTCCTTAATAGTCAATTGATAAACGTATTACGTAAGTGTAGTAAAGTGCAGAACAATGATTGAGTCAAACAACAGTTAAATCAAATTATAAACGTGAATTCTAATATGGGGATATCCTACATCTCAAATTTGAAAATTACGCATTTAACACCCAAAGGCATCTTAAAGAAACTCTAAATGCAAGTGAAAATGAATATTTTGATAACATTAAAGCTGATACATTAAAAAATAACAACTATCACTAACTACTGTCAACTTTTTTGGTCGATGATCAGCAAATTGCAACCTCCTTAGTTCACATTTGTGTTTGACAAAACCGCCTAAAAAAAAGTTTTTTGTTTTGAAGAAGGTTGATAAGGTTGAATCGTTGGCGATAACTTTATAAACAGGCAATGTTTTTTTAACCTCCACCTTTGAAAGATCCTAAAAAGAAATTAAAACCGTATCGGAGGATTCATACCTACTTTATATAAAGTTTTTGAACACGTAACTCTTTTTTAATTGTTTTTCCACACACACACACCTGCGATGGGTCATATTTATTTACTAACATGATTTTGATTGGCTGGTTCAAGGTCGAACGATTTTCATTTCCTTCCATTAAATTGAAAATTTGGTATAATTATCCACCTTAGTAGGTACCTTTACTACAGAATAATAAATATATTCACTGCGTTCATACAGAAATTTCACTGAGCGAGTAGCGTTCGCGCTTTACCCACGCGCAGCCAGGCGTAACCAAGGTGTAGCTACAGTAAATTCATCGATTTCCAATTGTGAGGTATATCAAGAAATACCACTGCTAAAAAATAGTAAGCTTTCTGTAAGCGCTTCGGTCAAGTCATGAATAATATTTTTGCGCGTGGGTACGGCGCGCGATTTCCGTAGGATCACCGACTTCAAACGTTCCGACACCCAGTGAAACTTCTGCGCAACGAAGTATTATTATTCTGTGCCTTTACTATAGTATACCGTTGAGTTTGAATAAAAACCTATTCATCTAAAAAAAATTTTTTCTTTCTTTTATTTTATTTTTTTTTTTTTTAATTATTTTTCCCCTGTGATGACGTCACAGATACCCTGTATACCTCAAATGAACTACTGTAGGTTCTAATTTTAAATAAAACTATTCTTTAGATTTTGAGTTATAGCTTGTAAAAAATATCTTTCTTACATATATAATAGAAAATTGCATAAATATTATTGATCCAGGTGAAACCTTGGCAATTGATGAGTTTCTAGTACTAGAAGGAAGGTTACATTTCAAACAATTTAAAATCTCTAACCGTGCACGATTTGGCATAAAAGTGTTTTGCATGTGCCCTAGTAATCCAAACATACAGAGATACACTTATAATTTTACTAACTATGTACTGGATTTAAAGAAACGATACCGTTATCAATCGTCAATGTCTACTTACATTTTGTATTAAAAGTCATTTCCTATTGAGCACTACAATATAAATATGGGCCGTGCAAATGGAGTTGACTAAGACATTGAAGTCTAACTGCACCAGAAAAAGTCATAGCTGGTTCCAAAAATGGTTTGCATTTAATTCAAGCTTGGTTCTAAATGACAATGTATTGCCCAACAATTCATAGAAAATGACCTAAGTGATTTAGCATTCACAAAGCTTTTAATTGAAGGTTTCCTAACGAAGTATTTTTCTAGATTCACAAAACTAAAGTAGTAGTATGAAGAACCAATTAAAAAAAAAAACAAAGAAAAAACTTGTTTACTTCTACGCCCAAGGAAGATAAATCTCGTCCTAAGCGAGGAACTTGTAGTTCCCTGTACGTTACCAACATAAAAGAAGAAAAGAACATACACATATAATATATGTGTTGCGTGCTCAAATGGCCCATTTATTTGGGCTCAAAACCGCATTTGGACAAATATCATGGTTATAAGTAACCCCCTTTTTGCTGCACGCCATTGTTTTATTGTATATCTATGTTTGTATTTAATGAATTATTAGAATACATTTCTATTGTTTACTAATTAATTTCCATTACTTATTTATTTTTCAACTGGTTGGTTATAACCCTTATTTACACTAATGGTGCGCCACTGAATTAAAAATAAGATTTTCAAACTACTTTTATTTTAAAAACCATGTTCTTTTACCTATAAATTAATAGTAAGTATATTTTTTTAATATCGTTTTTTACAAGATCTGGGATTGCACTACAACCTTAGAAAATCGATTTGGGCTTGAATGGGTTAAAATTTGTAGAAATTGAAAAAAATTACGATCAAAACACTAATGTCAAAATACTACTGTATGCACATAAAGAACAATGGCCTAAATGGAACAATATTAATAATACTTTTTTAATACAATATATTGCATTGCCCAAAAATTGTTTTCAGCTCCTCAAAAATAAGTTGTTGTTTGACACCCACCAAAATTTTCACATATTTCTTATTTTCTTCTGTAGTCCAGTCAATCAAGGCAAAAAACGGTAATACCGGGTAATTTGTTTAAGCAGCACCGATTTTCCTAAAAATTTGAATTTAAGTTCTACTTACTTTAAAGTTGATGTTGTGTCGGGGGTTGCTGTTTATTTTTTAGGGGTTAAAATACCCCTATTTGAAAATAATTTTATAATAGCAGGTTCGGGCTTGTAATCGAAAGAAATAACATCGGTTGAGATTGTGAGAGTTCAATTATTATGAATTGACAATGTTCAATCCCCAAAAAGCAACCCTATGACGGTATTCGGTCTTTTTTTGTTGTACAATCTTGTCGATATTAAAAAAAAAGTATTAATGATATCAAACCAATTTACTTGTAATTTTATTTTTTAATTTTTGGAAAAATAAATAATTTCAATCACAAATCATAGACAAGGAAAATAAAATATTCATTTCTTTTATTTACGTACATGAATGGATTTCAATTTATTTATTAATTCATAAGTAATTGAAAAAAATATTCACGCGAATCTTCCTCTCCCTCTTTTTTAATCATAACTCGCTTATTTTTTAAGCTACAAAAATCTTAAAAAACCAGTTAATGGGTTTTTTAGATTCTAAAAGCTCATGTCAATTAAAAATTTGTTTAACCGTTATTTTTGAAAGGGTTTGAGCTGAAAGGGTGGCGTAATGGTACTATTTACGAACATGTACAATCTCTAAACGGTCATATCTTACTCAATTTTTATCCTACAAAAAAAGAAACCAAAATTTAAACAAAAACAAGACCTACAACATTGTACCATCTTTTATAGTTTTTGCGTTATTTTGGAAAAAAGATTTTTTTTTAATTACAAAAGTACACTATTCTCTTCGAGCTCGACTACGTACCGATCAAACTTTTGGAGCCTATTTAAAATACATAAATAAAGTGATTTGTGAAGTGGTAGCAATTTATTTCAACTTGGGTGATATTTAGGGGATGATTTGTATATTTTTTTTTCTCAAAAAATTTATGTCAACTCGTCTAATTTTGATACTAAACACTTTTAAAAAAAACAAATTAAAGCATTTTTTAAGAACTTTAAAAAGTTTGTATAAATGTTCCTCGAAAAATGCTTACTTTTTTTAGTTATTTTACGATAAAACTTTTAATTTTTGTTGTTACAAATAAAAACAAAACTTTAACCAGCTATAACTCAGTTTGTATTGGTTTTACAGAAACCACAAACCTACCATTTTTTGTTTTTAATAAGCTACATTTCTATGTATCGATTCTAATCATTGTTTCCTCAAAGTCCATATTTTTAAGTTATTCACGGAGAACCGTCTGAAAACATGTTTTATTTATGGCTGAAAAATCGATACTTTCATTTGTGAATAACTCGAAAATAATTGACTTTAAAAAAAACTTTATAGAACAAAAGTTGCTTAAAATTAGTTAATTTATCCATTTAATAATTATCACCCTTGAGAAGGGGTTGGCATTACCCCCGGGGAAAAAGCAATCCCCGGCACAGAGTTCAGTCGAATTAATACACGAAGCGTGAAAAAAAATTGTTATCTTTGGTTTTATTAGTTTTTATGGTGGGGAATGACTTCTAGAATGATAATGTGCAAGAATTAACTCAAAAACCTGCCCTGCTAAATTAACAAGAAGCAAATAAGTGGCAAAATTGCGCGTGTTTTCACTTTTTGTACAGCCGATGAAAATATACACTTCTATCAAAAATATGTGTTATAATATGTTGTAGACAGTTAAATTACATACAATTTAAGCTAAGTTAAGTGTCATTTCGTTAATTTGTTTATGAGAAAATCAATGGTGAAGTCGAAATTTCCATTTTTGGAAAATTTAGCGTTATTATTGAACAACGCTATGAATGTTGCTGAAAATTTCTAAAAAGAAGCCCAACATAATGAAAAATATGTGTGCAAAAGCACAATTTGCTGAAGTTTATAATTTTTGCTCGAGGTAATTGTTAATTGATTTTGTAAATGTTTTTCAACAAAAACCTTAGATACCTTTTCGTTAATGTAGAAAGTTAATTTTTGCAGATATAGCCTCTATTTGGACCAAAGAAACATAGAAAAAAAGACAAATTTCAAAAAGTTTATATTAAGTGTTTTATTTGCATTCACAAAGTTGAGAAGGCAAAATGACTTAAATAAATAAATGGCCGCAGGGTCAGACAAAAGCACCTAGGAAATCCGTTTTTTGCATTGTAAAGTGCTCATTTTTCTTTGTTTTTTAAAAGAAGAAAAATTTGTCTACGTCTTTTGTTTTTAAAATAGCAATTTTTTTTAAACAATTATTGTTAATAATTGGACTTATGCAACTGAAATTTTCGTGACAAGTAAAGGAAGGGTAGAACTTTCATTTCCAAAACGTTTGAAATCTATAATGTTAGTATTAATGGTAAAAGTAGCACTGAAAGTTAACGTTAATTAAGGAGCGGCAGGTGCGAGGACGCGCGCCCGGTCGGTTTCGGCGCGCTAGCGCCGCGCAAAATTTTTTAAAATTCGAAAAGGTCTCTATAACTCGGGAACCGCTTATTTTTTATTTTTATCTGTTTGTACGTAAAATAAATGTCTTTTTTTATTAAACAACACCAAGAAATTTCATCTTTATTAATTGTAACTTTATTGTTCCCTGTTTGAACAAATTTTCGTCATACTATTTATACAGGGTGATTCAGGTAATCCGTTCATTAGAAGTTTATAAACTTCCCGTTGAAATATTTGTTTAAAAATTTGGAATAGGGGATTGCTCAAAAAGTTCTATTTAATTAAAATATTTCAGCTCTTTTATCACTTTCGGTTACACTGGAAGTGGCTACCAACTTTCTTATTTTAAATGGAATAATATATTTTTTTTATATATTTGGATTCTACGCTAAAATCTGAGTTACTTTTATGTAGCACAACCTATATGAAAAATCAATAGTTTTTGAGATATTCTGTTTTTTTTGAGAAAAATTAGTTTTGTAGTATTGTTTTCAAACGCTTGTCAATGATTGAAAAAGAAAGTTATAGTAACAAAATTTGGGTTATACTTAGGAGGACTGTTAAGTTTTTAAATTATGTGTTCCATTTAAAAAAATTGACTTTTGGGCAGTTGAAGTTAGTCAGATTTAGCCAAATATTTTGAACACCCTGTAAATAGTGAGATGTGAGATTACACATCATTTAAAAACTTAACAGTCCTCCTAAGTATAACCCAAATTTTGTTACTATAACTTTCTTTTTCAATCATTGAGAAGCGTTTGAAAACAATACTACAAAACCAATTTTTCTCAAAAAAATCAAAATATCTCAAAAACTATTGATTTTTCATATAGGTTGTGCTACATAAAAGTAACTCAGATTTTAGCGTAGAATCCAAATATACAAAAAAAATATATCATTCCATTTAAAATAAGAAAGTTGGTAGCCACTTCCGGTGTAACCGGAAGTGCTAGAAAACGGAAATATTTTAATTAAATAGAACTTTTTGAGCAATCCCCTATTCCAAATTTTTAAACAAATATTTCAACGGGAAGTCCATAAACTTCTAATGAATGTGTTAGCTGAATCACCCGGTATATGTAGAGCGTAAAATATTGATGTTTAATGTATATTAATGCAAATGAACGACTTAATATGAACTTCTTGAAATTTCTAATTTTTCCTATGTTTCTTTGGTCCAAATAAAAGCAAAAATTAACTTTCTAAATTAACGAAAAGGGATCTAACGTTTTCGTTGAAAAAAATTTACAAAATTAATTAACAATTACCTGGAGCAAAAATTACTTCAGCGAATCGCGCTTTTGCACACATATTCGGCATTATGCTGGGCTTCTTTTCAGCAATTTTCAGCAACATTCATAGCGTTTTTCAATAATAACACTAAATTTTTCAAAAATGGAAATTTCAACTTCACCATTGATTTTCTCATAAATAAATTAGCGAAATGACACTTAACTTAGCTTAAATTGTAGGTAATTCAACTGCCTACAACATATTATAACACATATTTTTGATAGGAAGTGTATATTTTCATCGGCTGTACAAAAACTGTAAAACACGCAATTTTGCCACTTATTTGCTTCTTGTTAATTTAGCAGGGCAGGTTTTGAGTTAGTTCTTGCACATTATCATTCTAGAAGTCATTCCCCACCATAAAAACCAATGAAATATCAGATAACAATTTTATCCGTCAAAAATACTAATTTGACTGGACTAGTAAGTAGAGCTTAAATCCAGATTTTTAGGAAAATCTGTGCTGCTTGGACAAATTATCCGGGAAAATAGTCATTGACTGGATTACTGCTAGTTTAAATTCGTGACGAGTGCTCATTTACCATCTAAATATAAACTATAATAATATAGCATTGCCGTGGTAGAAGAATCACTATGTTTGCTAAGGTGTTGTTGGATTCTACATAAAGAAATAAATTAAAAATTAACTCGTATTTTAATAACACTAATCGTAAGATTTGTTTGACAAGCAGGTTAGCTTACATAACATCATTGATTATAAAGTTATAAAATCTCAATTTCTGACGGATGGTGAATCAAACATGCAATCATCGTTCAGAATTCAAAAACAATTTTGAACGACAAAGACTTGAATGCATTATGTTTATTACGTGACTGTTTTTGCCGTTTTAACACATTACATTTTGATTTTATCTTATTAGTAATTTGTTATATTTGAGAATTAGATTAAATTAGTTACGAGACTGAACCGGGAAACTGGGTAAACATTGTGAATGTTCGTAGAGTTATTTTAGTACATAGTGTGAAGTTCAACTTTTTAATAGCACGAGGATCATAGATCATCAGAAATTGTGCATAGTAGCTGAAAATGTTATATAAGCGTCTTTGTTTTTGCTTTTATCTAGCATTTTTAATGCTTTTTTCCACTAAAGACGTTAAACTAAATTATTAAAAATTAAATAAAACTACAAAAAAAAATTCCTGGAAAGCTTTATGTAATTTTTTTAAATTTTCAATAAACCTAATTATTTTAGTTTAGTTCAGTTATGAAATCTAAACACTTTTACAAAGCCGGCGTTTATCTTTCTATGACGCTAATCGTTACCTTTGTGACACTATTAAGGTCACGCATATAACGTATTACTATTATTAACAGTATAATGTAGTGTAGGTTTATGTAACTTTAGTTGTCATATTCATGGAATATTTAAGTAAGTATATTTTCTACCTAGTCATTAGGAGAAACTATTGGGTCTAAAATTTATTTTAAAAAATGGATTTTCAAGCTTTTTTACAAAAGAACTCATGTACAAATTCAAAGAAAGTTAAAATAAAAGTGCGAAGCCATAATTTTGAATATGAGCAGTACAAATGTGTAGAGCTTTAACATTAAAGTTACTAGAAACTCATCTTATTGACACTGATTGGGTCAATTAGAGCTCAGATCTTCTTTAACGTTTACAATGTGTGTGATCATAACGTGTTTTAAAGAGTGATCCTTCTATCTGTGTGAGATGATATTACGCTTAATTTAGCTATGTAGACCACCGGCAGTGGCGAACTTTCCATAAGGCCTAGTAGACCCGGGCTTAGGACGGCCAGATATTAGGAGCGGCCAAGAGTGGTGAAAAATACACCTAATCTAGGTAAAAAACGCTGGTTGGCTGGCTGTAGCATATACGTACTAACACCTATACTGCTAACCTCCTATTTTCCCAATAAGCCGTGACCGTAGCGAAGAAAGAGAGAGGTTTGGCTAAACCGTAATGTTTTTAAGTCTTAATACGCTGGCGCACCACTACTTCGTTAATGTTCGAGTAGCGTAAATACGCGCCATTTAAATTTCGCAAATTTAAATTTGAAAGATTTAAAGGGCAGGTTTAGTAACCGAAAATTTAATAGTTAATCCGATTAAACCTTACGTTGATTAAAAGTTTAAATAGTTTTAATCCAAATTTTAGTTGATACATAAAAATCTGTACTATTCAATAATAAACGTAAATGTATGTCGTTTTTAAAAAATGTAGTCTGATTGCATTCCAATCTTATCGAAGACCTAGAAAAGTAATTAAATTAAATAAAATGACAAAACATATTTTTATTTATTGATTTTTGAACAAAATTAATCTACTGTACTTATTTCTAATGTAATCACCTTTAACAGATGCTAGCTTCGCTTCATGGAATAATCTGATATTTAAGTAAGTGTCGATTATTAACTTAATAATTTGAACAACATGATTGTCTAAGTAATCTTGTGTTTTAATATGCTTTAATAATTCTGCCTGCTGAAACGTTATTTGAACACATTTATTAAAAATGCTATTTGCCAAAATGGCTTTAATATTTTTTAGATAATTTTGCAATATTTTCTCTAAATATTTTCTCCGCAACTTTACAAACTCTGACAACTTCTTCAGAAGGATATATCAATTTTCCCCTATTTTTTAATTTAATTAAAATTAACTTGTCATCATCCCTGACTAAAAACGGCTTACATACGTTACAAGATATGACTTTTAAGATTTTGTTTAAAACAAATCCGCTGATATATTCGACCACATTGTCTACGTAAGAATTTAATTTCCACAATGTATTTATATAATCGTGCTCAAATACATTAGCAGGAATTGATTCAAGATCTTCTGTGGTGACGGGCGAAATATAATTTTTTTTTCCAGTCGGGACATGTAAAATATCAATCCCATCTGCTAAACAATTTGCGTTTTCGAATAATTTTATTTCCGTTTTAATTAACAGCCTCTTATAAGCGCTGACAAATTGTTTAGCATTTGGGTTGTTGTTAAACCCGCCGCGACTTCTTATAGCGCTAAAAATGTCTCTAAAAATCTTGACTAAGTTTGAAACTTAACAAGTAACTCACTTTTTCTTTCACTTCATCATAAAAATTAAATATATTTGTCAAATTAATAATAAAACCCAAAAACCCTGTTTTTCGATTGCTATTAATTAATTTGTTACCATGCGGATCTTTCAGTTCTTTAATGTAGTGAATCAATGAAACCGACTGCTCTTTTAAAAACAATAGAATCTTGATCGATTGGTATGTTGTACGTATTAGATTTAGCAAATTTGTTGCGACAATTTAATAAGTCAAAGCAATTATTAAAAATTAAACAAAATTTGGCCGTAGCCTCACAGTCGCTAAAAGTTTCGGTAAATAATTGCTTTGTTTTAAATAAAGCAAGGCACTTGCCACGCTTTGACTGCAAGTTTGCGCTGCAAGACGTACGTTCATTCTATTATTATAAAATTGAATATGTTTATTAGTCAACTTTGTGGCCAAGTGGAGTCCTTCTTTAATTTGAACTTCATTCAATTGTTTCAAATGTTCCCATTGGATTTTATTATTTTCCTCGTCAATAATTATCCCTTTGTCTCCCAATGTGTTTCTTACCAACTTTATCATATGGCATGCATCATAAAATATATAAATATTTTTATGTGTAATTGGATGGACAATATATGGTTTGAAATAATTCGACCCGTAGTGGAAGTTTGCACCTAAACAGTTGCACATGCTAATGTTTACTGCTGCCCCATCAAACGTTAACGATTGCACTGAGGCACCCGTTTCATGCAATAGTCCTAAACATTTCACTAGTAAATTTGCTCTCTCTGAAGCGGTTAGTCCCTTAATTAAAAAATATCCAACTGGCAGTTTCCATCCATCATTTACAGATACCACCATAAAAACTAGAGCATTTTTTGCCAGTTGCAAATTATCGCTTTGGTTAGTGCAATTTGTTCCTAAGTCCACACCCCCATAAAATTGATCTTTATCAAAAATTAACTGTTCCCGAATGGACATTTCGTCTATAACCACATTTAAAATTATGTTTTTTCGTTTGATCGCATTTTAATTGCTTTCAGTGCTTCAGCAGTGAATCCTGGATTACCATTAACGACACTATACCAAGCTCGAAGTGTTGATGGGTGAGGCAACAAGTTCTTCCATACTTTTCTAACGTAATTGTACGCTTTTGTAGAGTAAAACTGCAAACTGAGTGCAAAACTTCTAATTTCTGAGAAGTATTTCCTTTTTCCAAATTTTAATTTTCTTGCTTAACTCTTGTACACTTTTCGGTATAGCCTCCTATAAATTAACACCTATTAGCTTAAAACATTGGCCTATTGTCGTGTTTTTGATTACTCACAAACAATTCATCTCCAGCACTTTCTGATAATACATTTTTTGCTTTAGGTGCTTTATAAGCGACTCAAGGGAAGTTATTTTTTTTTAGTCTTCTGGTTCGTTGTTGTAAAGCTCTATTCTTTAGCTTAAGTTTGCTAATTTGGTTTTGCTATTTGCAACGCTCTTTTACTTCTTTTTGGGGTTGCAAGGTCTGGACTTTTAATATCCCCAAGATATCTTGGTTCCAGAAATCTTCTTCGTTTTGGTGTCTTCGGCATTAAATTGTCTATAAAATAGAACAAATTATTATTTGAATAACAACAAATCAAAGTATTCATAGAAGTAATTTTAATGCACCTTAATGAGTCAAATTAAGGCATTGAGTTTTGATTAAAAAAATTATTACACTTAAAAAATAAGTTGTCAGTTTCACCAACACAATTTAAAGTTAAAATAATTGTTGCTGCGGTTTTAACAATATATGTTTTAAGCAGTACTTTACTTTAAGTTATATTTGTGAAACCAAAGACTACCAAAATTAAAATGCAATTGACAATTGTCCCATTAACAATTTAATTGTCAGTCTCTGTGAAACTTTAACGTGCAAATAAATACCTGATTCTTTTGCATAACTGCATGAAGGTTCTACATCAACAATTAAAGATGATTCTGGAATGATAATAGCATCATCATTTGTTGTTTCTTCTAATGCGGAATCTCTTATGTTTGTTGTTGTTACATTAATTCTATTTGGAACTGATACTGAAGGAAACACGTCAGGTTTTAATCGAAGTTTTCCACCAAACTTTGGTGCATTTGGCTCAAGATAATCATCCGGTTTAAAATGTTTGGAACACAAAAAAAGACGAAGTACTTCATCACAATCTTGCAAGGCACATATTTGTTTCCATAAAACAACTCGTATCGGATCTTTTGGAAACCTATAACGAGCAAATTACAATCTATTTAGATCTTTATAACCTAACTTTGTCAGATACTTACAAATGCAATGTTGCTGATTGTTCCTCACGTTTCACACGACACAAATAACAAAATCTAGTTGTAGATCGTTTGGAAGACATTATATGATAAATTAAAAACTAATATTCCTTAATAACAATCAAAAATTGTTATAAATACGAATGAAATATCACGTGTAACACAATAACAACCCACTAAAATGTTCGCGTATGCGCATAGATACTAAAGTACATTACGGTGCAGATATATATGGCTGCACTCTAATGTTTGTTACTGGGTAGAGCAAGTATCAGCGGTATAGGTGTTAGTACGTATATGGGCTGTAGGTACTGGCGGCGGTGACGGCATACTCGGGGCAGCGGTGGGCGGGGGACGCATTGTTTGTGCGTTTCCGTGAATACCACCTGCACGCCCGCGACGATACCCGACAGTGTGCGCCACTCTGCAATGAGCAATGAATAATATAAAAGTGTGCGCACTTTTTTCACGCGACGCGACGACGTTTATCAATTTTAAAATCTATACTTAAGGCTCGATGACACTTGGCTAGTTTACGAGCTACAAGCCAGCGAGTTCGCTAGTAGCTTGTAAACTCGCCCCGTGTCATCGGCTTTTTACAATCTGCTAGTCAACTATCCGATTGTAAAAACGCTGCTAGTAATATAGAAAGCCGGGCTAATTTACTCGCCACTCGTAGGCGTGTTGGCTTGTAAGCTAGTTAACTAGCCGTGTGTCATCGTCGCTGCTAGTAACTAGTTGCGAGCATCTTTGCGTTTTGGCAGTTGAAAGCTAAAATGTCGACGAAAGTAGTTCGTGCGGGAGTAATTATTTTAGCAAGTGCTATCAAGAAGGATTTACAACGAAAACAAAAGAAAAACTTGAAACAGAAAAAAAATGGATAAGATCATGGATAGAAAAACGCGATGAATATGGTGCTTCTAGCCGTTTATTGAGAGAGTTGAAGGACGAAGATCCTTTGGCTTATAGAAATATGTTGAGATTGAACAGTTCCAAATTTGATGAGTTACTGCAGATGGTAAATGGAATGCTCAAAAAGAAAGATACGAAAATGAGACCGGCAATACCAGTAACCACGAAATTGGAAATAACATTACGTTATCTAGCCACGGGCGATTCTTTGAAGTCTACCTGTTCAGAGTTCCAGAATCAACTATTTCGAAGTTTCTACTCGAAGTGCTAACATCAATTTCCTGCGCCCTTGACCGTTCATTTGAGGTGAGTGAAATTAAAAATTAAACATCAGTTTTTAGAAAATATACAATTTATTTGACAAAAATTTATGTTGTGTTTCCTCCGAATGTATTGATTAGGACCTGTTGCAAAACATCCCCATCGTCGTCGTGCATCGATGATGCAGAGGTCGAAGCAAATGAGTCATCTGAAAAAGGTGAAAACGCACTATGGACAGATTGGGGGGCCTCTTGCTCTAAAGACGACAGCTTAGCATTAATAATTGAGTTTTGGATTTCCTGCTGCACCAAGATGGTCTATCGCTGTGGTAGGAGACGCAGCTCAAAAGCCACAAATTTCCCAAACAGGTCATAGGGCTTCTCATCGGATGACTCCTTGGCAATTTCATCCAATTTTTTATAGCTTCTGAAATTTCATTTGATTTTTCTTCAATTCTCGGTCGTTTTTAGGTTTATTCCTTGGTGTCGGGGTGGTCCCATTTTTTCAGGCGACTTAGAACGTTGTTGTGATGAGTCCTCGTCATTTTCGGGTTCGACACTTTTATTGTCTTCGTCTGGTGGTGTGGCTTGACTGCTTTGTGACAGTTCCTAGAAAATAAAATAAACCTATATAATTTTTGTTTGTTCTCAGGCCCCTAAAAAAGCTGATGAATGGAAAGAAATAGAAAATAAATTTGTTCAGCGTTGGAATTTTTCTAGATGTTTTGGTGCAATCGACGGGAAACACGTTATAATTAAGAGGCCTCCGTGTTCCGGTTCAGTCTACTTCAATTATAAAAAACCTACAGTATAATATTATTTGCTATGGTTGATGCCGATTATTGCTTTACGTATATTGACGTAGGTGCAAATGGTCGAGCAAGCGATAGTGCTATATTTAGAGACAGCACTTTGAATATTGGAATGGAAAACGAGACTCTTGGTTTGCCTGAATGTGGCGTTATTATAGGAGATGATACTTTCCCTTTGAGGAAAAATCTTATGAAACCATACAGTAAAACAGCTCTTAGTCCTGACCAAAAATATTCAATTATCGTCTTTCCCGTGCCAGAAGAGTCGTAGAAAATGCTTTTGGCATACTAGTATGGCGATTCAGAATATTTTCAAGACCGATTGATTTGGCACCGGAAACTATCGATAAAGTCATTTGGGCTGCCTGTAGCCTTCATAACTGGTTACGAAAGACTGATCCGGGTAACTACATGCCACAACAAGCAGTAGATAGAGAGGACTTGAATACTGGGATTATCACACCTGGGCTTTGGAGGAAAAATGCTAGCATTGTGCAGCCTATTAATCACCTAGGAGGAAACCATTACAGTCGAACTGCTGAGGAGATCAGAAAAGCATATGTTGCTTACTTTACAGAAGAAAATCCTCAGCCTTGGCAATGGGAGAAAGCTGGACTCAAAAAAACTGGAGAACGGTCTAAGTTTTAATATGTATTATTATATAATAAAAATATATTTTACTTACGTAATTTGATTGGCTGCTTCTTGTGGCCACAACCTCTGCCAAAAAGTTTGCATCTTTGATCCATGCTAACTTTGGCGTGTATACTTCTTCAGTACCACAGCCACTTTTCTTAGATTTCTCTATTTTATTTATTTCTTGTTTGTAGACGTCCTTAATTGATTTTATTTTGGTCTTCAACTGCTTGACATCCATACCCACAGTTAGCTGTTTCTCATTAAGTTTCTCTAGGAGATTCTTGAAAATGTCGTCCTTTATTTTGGTGTTGGAATAGTCTTTATCTTTTATATTCCACAGAATCGGATACTGCTCATATATGTTTAGAAACTCTACGATACCACTCGTATCCCACTTCATTGTTCAGCGTAACATATCAGAAAATAAACAACGCGCCCACGCAAAACAACAAACACGTGATTTCAACTTGCTAGCTAGTTAGCTACTGAGCTAGTAGAACCTTTCTGTGTCTCATCGTTACTCGCTGAATCGCTAGCTTGTAAACTCGCCGACTAGCAGCTTGTAAACTAGCCTAGTGTCATCGACGCTTTAGTGATTGTGTTCGCGACAAAACTATTTTAATACAGATTTGCAACCAGTCTAGGTCCTGCACAGTGTAAATATTTCAGAGTAGTGCCTCACGTAAAGTGTATAGAAATATGGATGGAAAGAAAAGGTTGAGCGGGGCAGAGTATCGCAAACGGCAAGATATAATTAAAAAAGTAAGAAATTAGACGATTTCTTTGAAAAACCTTCTACAGACGCTAAAGACGAAGATAATGAGAAAATTATATATGTATAGTGGTACTATGCCAACTGATGTTTCTTTAGTATCTTCAAGCGCAGGTACATTGGTAGTTTTGGCAAGTGGGTCAAAGGATAAAGCCGAAGAAGTTCCATTAATATCAAGGGTGCAACCCGATTCTAACCAGGGGCTGTGCAAAATTAGCGACGATCCAACCAAACGGACAATCAACGATTTTACAAGTGATTATACTTGTAATAACAGAGCCAATCAAAACATCAAAGATGATTTTCCAGAGAGTGAACTGTTTTACAAAGATAAAGCACGTTACTTGTCTAAACACTTATTTGAACGTCAGCTTCTACATGGCGAAAAACTCCCGCGTAAGTGGTTAATTTATTACCGAAAGTTCTGGAAGTGTCTGTCTGTCCTGCGCATGAAGGGTAGAAGCAACTTCTTAGGCCGCATTGACCATGCGTGAACTATACAATTGGATCACTGAGTTTGATCCATTCTTAGCCAAGCACATACCACGCTATGGAAACCCAGGCTCAGGACATACGAGTTATCTTTCTTCAACGACATGTGAAGAATTAATTCGGCTTATGGGAGAAAAAGTATTGAAGACAACTTCAATGGAAATAACAGCTAAATATTTTTCTCTGATCATTGACTCGACATCCGGTATATCCCACGTCGACTAGCTCACTTTCGTAATCAGATATGTCCTACCTTATGGATCACCTGTAGAACGATTTCTCAAGTTTATCCCAAACACAGGTCATAAATCACCACAAATAACAAATGCTGTAGCTTCAACTTTAACTGAGATATAATTGATATTTCAAACTGGCGAGGCCAATCTTACGACAATGCAGCTAACATGGCAGGCGTATACAACGACTTACTAGCTAAAATAAAGGAAATTTCTCCTCTAAGCGAATATATTCCCTGCTCAGCACACTCGCTTAATTTGGTCGGTGAATGTGCAGCTGAAAGTAGCCAAGAAGCTTGCTCGTGCTTTTCTCTACTGCAAGAATTATACAATTTCTTCGCGGCATCAACTCAGCGTTGGGAACTCCTTTAAGCCCATTTTACTGTTAAGAGTTTATCAACGACTCGTTGGTCGGTTCGTGCAGATGCGTGCAAAAGTTTACACAAATTGTGGAATGAAATCCATGGTGGATTAGTCTCCATTGAAAATGAAACACAACAGAAGAGAACCGTTATATGCGAAGCGAAAGGTATTTGTATGAAAATGGAATGTCTTGAAACGGCCTTTATCGCTGTTTTTGGGGAATTTTTACTGGATCACATAACTTTACAAGTAAGAAACTTCAGAGTGTGGAAATTGACATTACCATTGTCATTGAACTGTATGACGTACTAATACCTTTTATTGGCGAAACACGTGATAATTTTGAAGATTTTGAAAACAAAGCCAAAAACCTGTCCTAATACAGGAGTATGAAAAAGATTTTTGAGGCAAACGAAACCATAAGCTACTTTCTGCTGAGACTAATACAGGGTGAAGTGTCGCAACTAATGAATGGCCGAGTAACCCTCAGAATTACCACTTTTGTGGTGATCATTGATACATTGACAAATGAACTCCAAAAACGACGGGACGCTTATATGGAACTTTATAATAAATTTTATTTTATTACTAAACTAACGAAACTAAGCACCTCAGAAGTCGAAGAAGAGGTCAAAGCATTACAAATGGCTTATTCTTTGGACATAGAAGAAATGTCTGCATTTTTGTACTCACTACAGTTTAAAAAATGAGAATCGGAAGAGCGCTGTCAGTTTGTTCGAATGGCTACGACTTGAAGGTTTTGAAACTATCTACCTAAATGTGGATATCGCTCTTCGTATGTGCGTGTGTACTTCCGCCATTAACTGTGCAGGAGAAAGTTTGTTTTCTTGTTTGCGAAGAGTTAAACACTATTTACGCACTTCAATGACAGAGCAAAGGTTAAACGATCTTGCTTTACTCAACATAGAAGCGGATTATTTAAGGAAATTGGATTGCGGGGATTTAATTAATGATTTTGCTGCGTTTAAGTCAAGACGCGTTTTGTAACATATTTTATATCTATATACCTACATCATTTTTATAAGAATAAATCTGAACTTAATTAAAACATAGTTATGAATTTGAAACTTATTTATTTACAGTGCCTTATGCAATACCAGTTATTATTAATTGTATTTATACTTGTCTATTCCGACAAACCCTTATGAAATAGGGGCGGTTGATACTATACGGCCTAAGGCGGCCAATACTGTAAATTCGCCACTGACCACCGGTAGCAAATTCATCGATTTTGAGTTACATCAATGTTTGAGTTTTTTTTAAAGACAGTAGTTGCGAAGTTTTAGTTTTTGTGAGGTTTATCTGTAGAGTTCATTATCAAGTACGTTTTTGCTGAACACTCATCAATAATGATTTGTAAGTTTGGAAACGTTTTTTACTAAAACTTTTCTGATTTATCGTCTTTCGAATGGGCGTGTCAACAATAACTAGAGAGTTTAGTATAACCAAATACTTTTAGGAAATCCTTATAGTAGACGAGAAAGAACAATTGTTTACTTTGCTAAATAAAATTTGTATCCAAATTAGTATTTTCTTGTTTCTAATGTAACTACCACACTAAAGTTTTCATGTCTACCAGGTTGTAGAAGTCTAGGGGGCTCAAGTTAGAACTGAATTCCATTCGATCAACTCCATTATCCCAACTCAATGATTTGGAAATTACTCCTGCTAGACTATAATGAGAAGGATTTTTGTCTTGCTGAAATATCATTAAGCGATTACTCTTATTATTGTTCATAGGTTTCTCTATTAGTTTTCAAAGCAAAAAGTGACTTCTAATTACTCCCACTCATACATTTACGTAAAACTTTTCTTGGTACTTGGTTGTCCTATAAAAGTCGGAATTTTACTCTCTACAATAGTGTAAATTATTTCAATTATCGTGATGTGGCAGTGATATGGATTGATTTGACGTGGAATCAACTAAACTTTCCATTGAGAAACTCCAAACTAAGTAGCGATTTGCATAGAACCTACTATTGTTCAGATGAATTGAAATCTCTTCGTTAAGGTCATATTTTGCAAAATTTTCAGTACGATCTACTTTTTGGACATTGGACAATTCTGCCATAGGTTCTACTACATAATTCTCTGTGATAAAGTTTTCGGTTACAAAAATTGCGTAAATGTTCTCTCTGAATCTCTAATTTCTATTACAGAAACTATATACAAATATAATAATAACGTTTTTAAATTCAATTAATTAAAAATTAAAAAAAAAGAAATAATTACACTAATGAAACAGAAAGAAAAAAAAAAGATTTTCACTTTGTAGGTTATGTAGAATTTGACGTCATATAAGAGCATGCTTCAATTTAAAATACTATCGACTTAAGAAAAGTTAACAATATTCAGGGTCATTTTGTTTAGTCGTTTGCTCTGCCATGGCTACAATGAACTTCGAGATGGTATCGATGAGAGCATTAATTTGCAATTCTTCTTGCGGTTTTGGCATTCACGTTATCCCATCCTCGTCGCCACTTTTATGTATGTAGAATAGTTTTCGTTGTCCTCAATAAAAAACCTGAATGTTGTTAACTTCTTGTAAGTCGATAAAAGTGCTTTTATCCATTTTCTTCCCATGATTGTTAAAACATTTTTATCGACAATGCACCAAGCGTGTTTTTTAAATTAAGTACCGTTTAAAATCCCTCCGCTTATCAAAAGTCCCGCTAAAACAACTCTAAAGTCAAATCAAAGGTCAATGAACTCAAAAAAAGTCCGAAAGTGACGAGGACAGTGAAAGCTTAGCCAACAAAATCAGTTTTCATAGTGTTACTGATAGTAGCCCTGGGTTGGGAGAAACACCAAAACTTGCCGGTCCATTTCAGACAGGAAGCTTTAAAGAAGAGAACTGGGTTGGAGTAAGCTACAATGGCACTCTTTTTTTTTAGTAAAATAGTTTGACGTGATTCGGTTGTTTGAAAAAGCCTAATAAATATTTTTGTTGGTCAAAAAAAGATATGGTGATTATGTTTAACGTATGTTAACAAATGTGTTTTGATGATATCTTCTTTTATTTCACTTTGCTTTCTAAAAATTTCCACTTTTATTTATGTATTTATTTATTTATTTACGGTAATACATCTTTTTTAAATGAAAGAAAACAAAATAATAGTAATACATATAGGTTATAAGTAATATACAAAAATAAAAGTAGCAATCCTAAAATAACACTCTTATATGTATAACATAAATTAAAATTAGTAATAACTATAGAACAAAGTAATTTATACAATTAACTTAATTTATAATCTGTAAATTAAATTTGAACGTATTAAAAGAAGACTTAAATAAAGTAAAATGTGGCCGATCTACTAACTTATTTGTTAAACGACACACTCTTGACATAGGTGAATAAAATCCGTATGTTATACAGTGGTGCTTGATTCTGAAAGTAGTGAGACTACGTGTACTTGATCCATAAGGACGAAAATAAAATTTACACATTCCAAAAGTTTAGTACAGTCTATATAAAAGTGTATTAATTTAAACAGAAACATTAGATCAGGTTGACATCTTCTAACTTTTAATTGCGTAAGGTTGAGGTAGCACCGTATTTCAAAGTAATTGATTTTATCTTTAGGTATACCCACCTTATAAGCCTAAACGAAGAAATTTATTTTGCACTATCACATAATGGAACAGTATTCCATCTTGGATCTAACGAAGGTACAATACAATGTTTTGAGAACCGGCGCAGAAAACTCTTTACCAATCCTTGAAATAAAACCAAGCATTTTTAAAGTACTGTTTGTAATAAAATAATTACAGTTTTTGATAAACAAGTCAATGTCGTTAATAATATAGGACCGCAATGTGATCCTTGAAGTACACCAGAGTATGATTGTATAGGTTTAGAAATGTCCTTAAAATATCTTACACACTGGTATCTATTTGTTAAAAAGCTTTCCATCTAATTTACAGTGCTACCTGGAAATCCTAAAGCAATTAATTTTTTGATAAGAATACGATGGTTTACTCTATCGAAAGTTTTGGAAAAATCAGTGTATATGGAATCAATTTGAGAGTGTTCCTCCATATATTTTATTAATATTGAATGATAGAGTAATAAATTTGTAGTACATCACCGTTTATCCATGAAACCATGCTGCATCCCCGATATAATATTTTTGAAACCCAACATAATTTTTTTAGCCATAATTTTGTCAAATATTTTAGGAATAGATGATTGTAAACAAATTTCTCTGTAATTGGCTATATTAGACCTATTGCCATTTTTAAAAATTGAGTGATTAAAGCTTCGTTTACATAATAACGGAAACACTTGAAGACTGAGTGATTTTGTAAATAAAATTTGTATAGGGTAACTAATAGAAAACACACAATTTTTTTTAAAATAAATTTGGGATAAAATCTGGACCAGTAGAGGAAGGCGAGTTTAAAGAATTTATTTCATCAACAATCATATTCACATTGATGTTAAGGTCAACATTTATTACGTTATTAGAAACATTAGTGAAACTATGAATCGTGGATTGTTCATCTTGTACACTCATGAAATTTAAAACTTGGACACCACAATTTCTGTGAACAAAAGTTTGCACATTGTGAAGCGGGCTTAAGGGTATCATTTACAATTCTAACAGCAGGTAGTCTCAGCAGGGGTTATCTTATAGAAGGACTGTAGAATGAATCATTACACTAAGCACGTTTTAGAAAATAGGTAATTTACGTTGCTTACTTAATTTTTTCTTTTAAAGAATATATTTGAAGGTATCGCTAATTAAACACCATAGCTCGATTAATTATCGAATCAAAATTTTGTTTAGGAAATGTTTACAAAATAATTTTGATTTAAAAAACGTCTACAAGCAATAACTTTTAAATTAAATCAAAAAAACTAAACATGGTTATTTGGGTTGACTGATTATTACTTATTTTTAAATAAATCTAACCTACTAATTATTGTAAGTTATTAAAAAAAAATCATTAAACTCTCTATTCATAATATTTAGTCCTTACAAAATGTATATTTTATGACGTTTCATTTTTTTCTGTAGTTAATATAAAAAGGTGAAAATAAAAACTAAGGCAATTCTTATTGTCAACGTATATATTTAGTTTTTGACAAAGAATTTATTACATAATTATAATTAAGATACCAAGTTATAGTTTA
Source organism: Abscondita cerata (assembly GCA_030710515.1). Taxonomy (NCBI): domain Eukaryota; kingdom Metazoa; phylum Arthropoda; class Insecta; order Coleoptera; family Lampyridae; genus Abscondita; species Abscondita cerata. Next base: position 451,175 of record JALBCR010000595.1, read on the forward strand.
AAATTAAATGAAAACTTTTTTTTAAATAAAGGTATTACTATATAAATAAATATAAGAAATCAATAATGGGTGTGACCTCCATTATTATTGATACATTCTTGGAGGCGTCTGCTCATTGACGCTATCAAGGTATCAATATAATTAATATTAATCGTTCCCTTGCGGTATCAATGGCTGCAATTAGTGCATTACGGTTTACTGGTATAAAATGGCCTTGTTGTCTTCGGATAACAGCAAGTATTCGAGCCCAAACATTTTCGATAATGTTAAAATCTGGGCTTTTGCTGGCCAGGGTAACAGCTCCAAGTTATTTTCTCGTATCCAATTGCGCACAACCCGCGAAGTATGAATAGGGGCGTTGTCCTTTAACAACAAAAATACATTATGAAAATGTTAATTCAACAGATCCCGAACTATTTTTGGAGAAAGTATAGTGAAATAAGAATACTTACTTGTTGGAAAATATAATCTTCGTCTGGATAAAACACTTCGACTGAAGGTTTCATAATAGTTTCCAAAATATCTAAATACGCAGCAGAATCAAGACGTCCATCGATAGCCCAACAAACTCCTGGACCCCGCGCGCTAACCCAACCCCACACATTCACAGAAAAATAACCACTTCGTTTTTTAGGACATATGTGATTATTTTCGTAACGAGTTCCTTCCATTCTAAAAACTTTTAGTGGTCCATCGTTGCGGCTATTGAACGTTTTTTCGTCGCTAAAAATCACTCGATTCCAAAATTCCAAAGGTTCGTTCACATATCGCCTTGCAAATTCCAGACGACGTCTCATATTTTCGTCACTGAGAACTTCTTTCGCAGCAGCATTATACTTCTTTATTCCCATCTCCTTTAATCTTTTTGTGCAGTTATACGGCATCCGGGAAAATGTGTATCTGCTATAGCCCTGGAGTATGTAGCAAATGGTTGTTCTGTTACGTAATGAAACAACTCGAGATCTTGAGCACGTGTAGATACTTTAGGTCTACCACTTCCGATGGCTCTTTCCAAAGTGTGTTCAAGATTCCATTTTACTCGGTAATGCCCTACGGTGCTTTTTGGTATATCTAACATACGTGAAATTTCACGCACGCTACGGCCCGCCGCTAATTCCGAAACAATCCGCGCTTTCAAATCAGCACCGAGATGAGGTGGCATTTTCACAACACTTGAAATTTTAAACTAAAATGGAATTTACATTTCTTACTTTATTTATTGGTTCACACTACCCCTTCTCAAACAGTAGGTAATTGTTTATTTATTACATACTTCTAATGACCAATGTAACAACCCTTAGAGCAATATGACTCAAAGGAAGTAAATTAAACAAGCAAGGATATTCTATTGTTATTGAAACTTATTCATAAAGTAAAAGCCATTTCCTTATAATGCTAATGGACAGGATTTTCTTTTAAGTATTAAGATTACAATAGAGGACTTATAAACTCGAAAATATCTAATTATAAATATTTACACTGCAATTGCGCTTTTTCCTTAATAATTTCTTAGCAATAACATACACGTTCTTGGTTTTTAAGTTGTCATAAATTTGATATGATATAAATTTGTGTTTCTAATATTACATCACAAACTAATCTTTATTCGCCAAAAAATTGTTGCTTAAGTTGTAAAGCTTCGTACACACCTGAACAACAAACCGAGCAACAAACATAACAACGAACCGAAAGTCAAACAGAACGACAAACGATCTTTTATGATTTCCACAATCCGAACAAACGAACGTTTGTGCTGTTCCCATAATTATTTTCAGTAGTTTTCAGTTCATATATATTTATTATTGAGAAGAGAAAATTGGGAAAACAAGAAGATAGTACCAAATTTTTACGCACAAAGAAGAGTAAAAATTATAATTTACTTCGCTTTTTTTATTTTGGAAATTTCCGCCCAAATGATGCTAATAGGGACATCATTTTTTTCTTGCATTCTTAAACACTGATTAATTTAAAACATTTTTCTTCTGTCAACTCCATAATATTACCTAAAACACAACAAACCCACAAAGGGAGGACAAAATAAATAATTTAATTCTCCCGCATAAGTTTGTTCGCCGTTTTGTTTAGATTCGTCCAAACCTGCAAACGCATTCGCGCGCATTTTCTTTGATGTCGGAGAAAAAACCGACAAGTTGCGGGAACGCCGCAAACCGTTCGTGGAACAATCAGGACTTGCGAATCTGTTCTAAAATTCGTCCAAATTAATGTTCCGATTGCCGTTCGGTTCGTTGTTCTGTTTGTTCCTCGGTTTGTTGTTCAGGTGTGTACGAAGCTTTACAATAAGCATATTAATATGAACTATATCTTATGAAAGGAGAGTTATGTAACTATAATTAACGACTTAACGTTACGTTAGTAGATTCCATTTACTATTTACACATATTTTCTTGGAACATTCGATAATTAACTATCGGGATATGATGACCCTATACTTCGCAGGTTGTGCGCAACTGGATACAAGCAAATAACTTGGAGCTGTTACCCTGGCCAGCAAAAAGCCCAGATTTTAACATTATCGAAAATGTTTGGGCTCGAATACTTGCTGTTATCCGAAGACAACAAGGGCCAAATTTTATACCAGTAAACCGTAATGCACTAATTGCAGCCATTGATACCGCATGGGAAACGATTAATATTAATTATATTGATACCTTGATAGCGTCAATGAGCAGACGCCTTCAAGAATGTATCAATAATAATGGAGGTCACACCCATTATTGATTTCTTATATTTATTTATATAGTAATACCTTTATTTAAAAAAAAGTTTTCATTTAATTTTAAACTATAACTTGGTATCTTAATTATAATTATGTAATAAATTCTTGTCAAAAAACTAAATATATACGTTGACAATAAGAATTGCCTTAGTTTTTATTTTCACTTTTTATATTAACTACAGAAAAAAATGAAACGTCATAAAATATACATTTTGTAAGGACTAAATATTATGAATAGAGAGTTTAATGATTTTTTTAATAACTTACAATAATTAGTAGGTTAGAGTAATCTGAAAATAAATAATAGTATCTGAGCAATTGTATGAAAACGAGTTTTTAAGATACATATTCAGTAGTAACGAATAATTGTTTTTTTAATCTGATTTAGGTGCTTTCAAAATGTTTGTGGGTTTGAGTGTATATTGGATTCTAGGTTTTTGATGTACTACTGTTTATAAAGATGAGAGCTAAGATTTTTACATTCAACACGCAATTCACAAAATGTATCGTAATCTTTCAAATTTATAAATTGTTTATATTTCTTATGAGCTATTTTCTTATCAATAATTAATTTTAATAATCTTCTATTATACCAAATTGGATAAGAACTGGAGTATATTTTTTTGATGTAACATAACGATTTATACAATACTATAGTACATCATAGAAGCATTAACTGAAATCGATATCATCAAATGATTTAAAAAATGTGTTTCATTCGATACTGTTAATAATATTATTTATGCTAAAATAATCAGCTCTTTTATAATCAAAAATGTAATCATGATTCACTATTTTATTAAGCGAATGATTTACTTTTTTAAAGTAACTATGTAGCTAGTATGGTGCACACTATCCGGAGTAAATTTATCCACAGCTTTATTTATGTCGATATGGTCTATATTTGTAAAATTAGATCAAGAAATGTTCCTCTACTGTTTGGGATAGTATTACGTTGATGTAAGTTTAAGAAACCAAAAGAATCAGTTATCGATTTAATTGAACCGGTAGCTCCATCCGCGTTTGTAGCAGATATGCTTATACCAAAACTGTCGTTATTAAAATTAGGATGTGGTATGTTGTAGTCACTTAAGAGCAATATTTTGCTATCCGGGTATTCTTCGAAAAACTTTTCAACTGCAGAACAGTGGTTTTCATATGATTGAACGCTAGAATTAGGAGGGAGATACACAGCACCTACAATTATTTTATGTCCGTTAATTTTCACGGTCGTGAATATATGTTCAACATCCGTATACTCGTTAATCAATAGGGAAATAAAAAAAACCATCTTTTATTGCTATGAGAAAGCCACCTCCTGTAGATTTTGAACTGGTATGATGACTTGTATCAGTTCTAAATATATTGTAACTAGGTAAGTTAAGTTCTGCATTGGTAACATCAGTTGTAAGCCAAGTTTCAATAATAATAAAAATGTCATATATTGATGAACGAACAAAGTTTGAAAAATCTTGTAATTTACTCATCATACCTCCGACATTGTGAAAGTAAACATTAAGATTTGTTAGTTATTTGAAACTATAGTGGATGTGTTTGTGTTTTTTTTTGCATGATTATGGTCGGGTTTCCATTGATGTATTTGATAAGTATATTCTATTGACCATTGTCAACACGATTTCGAAACTCAGTGTAAACTTCTTTGTAATATTCTCTCTGACGAATTGTTAAGTCAACTTTTAACTTTAACTCTATTAAAATCATTTGCTATTCGTTTAGAGGATATTAATATTTTAAGAGAATCACCAGATGTCTTAAAAATGGCTTTAATCGGTCTTATATGAAACGAAGTTCTACCAATACAAATAACCTTTTCCGGTTGGATATCTAAATTAGTTTTTATCATAAGATTTTGGATACATTCCGTATAGTCTTCTAAAGATTCTGATGATAGTTCTGGGACTTTATAAAATATTAGGTTGTTGCTACGCCGCTGACGATCATTCAACTCGGTCAAAATTTCTATTTCAGACGACTTGTCAGCATGGATTGAATTAGTTGTGTATGTTGCTGCATTTTGCTTCAACTGTGCGATTTCATGTTTAATACCATCGTTTTCATTTTCAAGTTTATACTCAGTATCCTATTGGCGCGGAGTAATAAACCTGTCAGAATTATCGAATCTCCCGTATTGCATTGGCGTAGGTACCTGATACATTTGGAAAATCATATTTTAGTAGGTAAATATATTATGAATAGTAAAATCTACCTTGATATGAATTATTATGTGGTTATATGTTATTTATTTTATTTGTATAGTAGATCACATTACAAATTTTACTTCTTACGTATTATATACCATTATTTTTGTATCTTGGTATAATACCCACATCTACGGCTATGATTCTCGTTTCGTCAGTACCTGGGCTGATGGCAACGTGTTTACACAGATTAAACTATTGTTCTCAGACCCTAGATGGGTCGATATGCTGCAAGAGCGGCACAATGATCGTATTTTGGTTAGAATTTATTGGTTTTACTTAACCGTAGAAGTACCGCTTTCACAAGAAAATAAAGAATTATTTCAAGCAATTATGATTTATTACTCCGCGCCAATAGTATACAGACTATAGTCACTTTTTGACTTAAATTATTTATTTGTTGAGATAATTGCTTAAAAGTGACTTAGTATATCAATTCGAAATAAGGTAAATTGTGTTTCAATAAGCTTTGATACAGATTGAAGAGTAAGAGGACTTGTTAGGCTCATATTAGAGTTATTAAGCGATGTGTTTAGAAGTTCTGTGTCGGGTAGATAAGTTTCGCACTGCCAGTAATCGCCATGATTTTTTTATTTTCAGCTATATAATACATATACTTATCATAGTCAAGACCAGCACAGGAGCTGTTGTACCAACTGCTACAAGATCCTTTACATTTAATATATTCCCCTCGAGGACTAATAACAAATTTAAACGAAGCGCAAGTAAGAACCATTTCTGTAATTTCTATGAATAAAAGGAAATTTAAAAGAAAAATTACAAAGGACAATTCTTCACACCAGCTGGTCTATAGCGGTGACTTAGAACATACAAACTGGGTTTCGACTAGGAAGGAAAACACAAATTGTCAACATAGGAGAGATGATGGCAATATAAATGAAATAGAAAAAGTAAATTTAAAAATAGTTAACATAAAATGATTAACAAAAAAATACTGGATCAGGATACGAACCTCTAATACTATGTTTTATAACTTTAGTTACTTTGTATCACACCACTACACTCTAGATAAGGAAAATTTCCATCAGTATGGCGGGCAAAGTGAAATTTAGAACGTCTATGGATTTAAATTTTTTGTAGTGTTGCCTAATTACGTATGCAACTCATACCTACACCACGTTAAATAGAAGGATATGTAAGGTGATCAAATTTTTAAGTGTGCTCTGATATCTTTGAGCAGTGATCAAAGATTAACGATTCCACTTTGCCTGCCTAGTGAATACTATTTTTCCACCAAATAAAGAATTTTAAAAATTTGACAAAAGAGTTCAGTTTTCAATGTTCACGTCATAACCTGTGGATGTGACCAAATTTGAAGTTCAAAACAATTCGCTTTTACAGGAGACCCTTATTAGTTTTTTTACTGGTCTATCGTTATTAGGCATATTGTAATAGTTGTTACAACGTTTTACTTGTGCTGACATTTTTCTATATTCTAATAGTCTTCTTGAAACTATCGAACATTGATGAATGCGTTCAAAATTTTGAAAAATTTTCCTTTTTGATTTATTACGAGTTTTAATTAACTAATGTGCATCAAATCTACTATATTTATAAATAAATTGTTTGTTCAATGTTCAAGTTTTGCTAAATAGAATAGAGTAAATTTTCCAAAACATGCATTAATCATTTCACAATATTTACTTACTATTTATACTTGTGTTGACAATACACTTTCTATTACAAACAAACGCCACTTTTAATTGAATTAATAAATGTTTCAGTGCGTTCCATAAAAACCAAAAATTTATTTTTTTTCTATTCTATTGTAATTTTAAGGAATTATAAATATATGCAAAATCCATTTAAACTATTAAAAAACTCAGTACTTTTGATAACAGCAGTTAGTGTAATGGGTAAGCAGCTTCGATAAATCGCTGCCCAAAAAAAATACTTTTAACTGATAAGATATCGTTAGAATCGTGCATAAAAGAACATTAGCATTTGATATTCACCTCAAAATTGTGTAGAAAGGTTACTGTTTTGTCACTGTAAAACGAACGTGTTATATATTAAGAGGTATTGTGCGTCAACAATATTATTCGCAAGTGTTTTTGTATTGATGTTATTGTTTTGAAAAACAATTTATTTTCCATTGTCAGATAATAATATAACCCTGATCACTGATTGATGGATTAATCGGTATCAAAATAATCGTGATTTTCTATTTTAAATATAATTTAAAAAAAAATGGTCAACAAGCAAAACATGTTGTTCCCTAGAATCACCACTTTGGTTTTCGGACCTGGTCATCAAGACCCTCCCGGACAATTAAGAAAGCACAATTTCACAAAACACAATCACACACTATTATAGGGCACTCAACCAAATTAATGGTCAGGGGTTAAGTAAAGATTAGATTTCTTATCTAACCTTTGTTTCAGAAATAGGGTTGATATTTTACTTTTACAGGAAACACATTGTGAAGATCAGACAAGTATACTCCATAAAAGTATAGTAAAAGGTTTTCAATTTGTAGACTTTATTGAGAGCCCCATTTGTAGAAAAATATTCAATAGGAAAATATACAAAAAGCATAATTTCTGGAATGTTCGTTATAGCTATTAAAATAGGAGATTTACACGTAGCAAATATTTACCAACCTCCTCCAATAGCTTGACTAAAAAGTTTTAATGTCGTTTTTTTTCATCCATTGGTGACTTCAATTATCATAGCACATTATGGGGCTACAAAGAAAACGATCACCAATGGAATAACACTGGTAGAGTTATTTAATCCTTCTTTTAAGAGATATAGGCAGATGTACAATAAAACTTGTGACCTTCTAGTCGTTTCTAAGTCGATTTTTGGGTTTATTTGAGGTTATCGTTGGTTAATAGATAAAGTTATGGCGTTTGTCTGCGTTTAAATTGAATAAAATGCATTTTTTGTCGTATAAAAATTTCACCGCTTTTGCGCGAAGTCTAAGGTTTTTAACGCTTCCTTAATTTATTTACATCGTTAGTTTTGATTTTTAAGGGCCAGTTTATAGAGTACGTTTTCGCCTTTCTGTAGCAGTTTTTACTGTTATTCTAATTTATCAGGTTTCTATGATATGGCCGTTTTTCTAAAAATTTCAAGCACAAAATGGTATTACATTAATTTTCGATTGCAATCTTTTGAGTGAATTTTATCAGCGGTCCGTGCGTTATCGACATACCAAGATTCGACATTCGAGTAGGGGTTGCGCGGCTGTTGAGTCATCTTATCGAACGACTGAGAATTCTCGGTTAATTGTCGAATGTTTGAGTGCGATGAAGTAAATTACTAAGTATGCTTAGGCATGTTTTGCTCAGCGCGGTTATTTCTACAATCTTACATTCATCGTAACGTACAAGTATTGTTTTAGTGTTGGGGTATCTACCCAAGAGTTCACTTAAATTGCGGTTTCTACTAACGCAAAATTTAGTCTGACAAGCACCCAGGTGCCACTTTCGTAAAAAGAATTTTGTACGATCTCTTCGACATACGCTTTAGGCGTATAATATCTTAAAAAGAATATATAAACGATGACCTTTGGGCGGTTGTAGTATTAAAAAAAATGTTACACGATAAGAGTTCTTCTAAGGATCCTTTTCCTCACGTATTGGGCTTCTTCGTAGAGCTGGTGCTTATTGACTCCTCCCTTTTTCATCTGGGGGCGTGTATCTTGACCTGGGAGCCTGCCGTATGCCGCATCTTTAGAGGAATCAGCAGGGGCGCGACCGAGTTAAGATAGGAGAACTGTAATATTTATCCAGTGACGCGGATTTTTAATTCCGACTTTAATAAAAATTAAATAGATTGAATTCTTGAACTATTCAATTTATTTTATTTGTTTTTATAAATAAACAAAGAATTCGATTTTCCTTACAAATTGAACTAAACTATTTTTTCACTCTACACATAATAAATAAATTTAATCAGTCCTTCCTCTTCCTCCTCTTCTCTTCCCCAACTGCACCTCTTATCAATCCCTTCTTCATTGGCTTGCTTTATACCTTGCTTATGACTCTTTTTCTATTTTCTATTATTTCTCTTCTTTTAATTATTTCTTTCATCCACTCTATCCCTTCCCCTCTTTCTCCCAGCAACTCCCTTTGTTCTCTCTCTTCCACTCTCACTTCCTCGCATTCTCTACTTATGTGATATAAGTTCTCCCACGCTTCCCCACACATCCTACACTTTCTATCTATGTCCTCTCTCCAATATCTGTTTTCCCTTTCTTCATTCCCTACCCTAAACCTCGCTATAATTCTTTTTCTTTTAATCCAATCCTTCCCGTTAAATATTTTGGTTTTCATCTGATCTTATTTCCCAGTAATTTACGTTGTACTTTCCTTCTTTTATTTTTCCAGCTCTTTCCTGCGCCTGCAAATCTAAATCCCTTCTTATAATGTCCATTTCTACCGATCTTCCTTCTCTTCTTATTCTTGCTATCTCTTCTCGTGCATACCCCCTCTTTCATAATATAACTTTCTCTCTTCTTCGCCAAATTTTTACCCTCTGCATTTCTATTTCCTTCCAACATTCATTTAATATCTCTTTCTCTATCTTACTTTTTATCCCCTCCTCATACCTCATCGCCCTTTTCCCGGTTTGTATCCTTATTTTTTCTAACTTGACTTCGTCCTCTACTATGTATCCTGGTGTTTCTCTTTCTAAACCTAATGTCCATTTCCAATACTTTTCTTGGATCCTCTCCAGCTCATACCATTCTTTCCATCCCCCATATTTCTGCCCCATATTTCAAAACACTTGTCACCATCTTCTCAAACAGCCATCTTCTTTTCTCTAAATCCTTTCCGAATATTCTTTCTCCTATGCCCCACACTTGCCTTACTATCTTGTTTCCTTTCTGTTCTAGCTCTTTTTATATGGTCTCTATTGCTATTGTCAGCACTTATAACGTATCCTAGGTATTTGTATTTGTCAACTTTTTTCTATTTCTTCTCTTCCCCACCACCATTTTATTTTCCTATCCCTTCCTTTTTTTTTCTTAAACTCCATGATCTTTGTTTTCCCACATTTGCCTCAATCCTTTCTTCTCTAAGTACTTTTTTATTCCATTTATAGTCTGTTTCATTTCTTCCTCACTCTTTGCTATTGCCACTATGTCAGTCTGCGTACGCCAACACCTTTACTTTTTCCTTCCCACTACTATCCCCCCCACTTGCTGTTTCTCTAATTCTTCTTCCATGTCTCCTATATACGCCGCAAATAAACATGGGCTCATTGGACATCCTTGTCTCAGTCCCCTTAATGTTTTGAACCCATTCCCCATTTCTCCTTTTTTTACTTTTGTCTTACATGTTGTTTCCAAATAACATTCTTCAATTGCTCCTACTAATCCTTCACTTATTCCTCTTTTCCTCATATATCTCCACATACTTTCCCTTCCTACCCTATCAAACGCCGATTTCACATCTATAAAAAATTGCCCACATTTTACCTCCTTTTCTTTTCAATTTGCTTATTGATTAAATGTTTGAGTATATAGATGTTATCTATCGTACCTCTCCTTTTCTAAAACCCGCCTGCCAATCTGGTAGTAACCTTTTTTCTTCTAATTCTTTTACTAATCTTTTTCTTAAAATTTCCCCATACACTTTATACCCTTACATTTAATAAGCTTACTGGTCTGTAACTTTTTGGCTCTGGTTTTGTTTCCTCCTTTTGTATATTGGGCACACTACTGCCTCCTTCCATTGCTTTGGGACTCCTTCTCCTTTCCATATCCTTTCCATCGTCTCCCGCAGTTTTTCCCTCATTATTTCTCCTGTATATTTCCACTGCTCTCCCTGAATTCCATCTGTGCCTCCTGCCTTTCCTCTCTTAATTTTTCTGATAGCTTCTTCCATTTCCTCTCTTCCTATATCTCCTTCTCTCTCTCTCCATTTATTTTTATGCTCCTCTACTCCAATCCCATCTTCTATTCCGCTCAATTGTTCCTTGCAATGCTCCTCCCATTTTTTTGCTTCTACTCTTATATCTGCTCTTTTTTTTCTGTTTTGCATCTTTTTTAACAAATCCCATACTTGCTTTTCATTTATGATTTTTTCTATATCTTTTTCCACTATCTTCCTGTATTCTTCTTTTCTTTTATCACAAACTACCTTGAGGTTCAGCTTTAACTTTCTAAACTCTTCTACCTCTATTTTGCCTTTTTTCCATTGTCTTCTCCCTCTTCTCATATCCTTCTTTGCCCTCTGACACTCTCCATTCCACCATTCATATCGTTTTCCTAACTCGCCCACTCTCTTCTTATACTCTTTAGTCACCGTAGCCTCTTCCATTTTTTCTCTAACTATCATCCTTATTTCGTCCTCTATATCCTCTTGTCTCTCCCAATTCTCTTCAAGTTTTTTTTTATACCATTCAATACTTTCTCTTGTCCATATCTTCCTTTTTCCCCCACTGTTGCTCTTTTTTCATCTTTCAAATCTTTTTTTTTCTCTCCTCCTTCCCCACTATCGTTAGTTCCAATGGTTGATGATCTGACTCCTCTCCTTCTCCTATTCTAAACTCCTGTACGTCCTCCAGCACTTTTTCATTTATCACCACGTAGTCAATCACCGATTCTCCCCTACCTCCTATAAACGTGTATTCCCCTATTCCTTCTTCCTTCCATGTTGCCATTCAACACTGTCCATCCTCTTTCCTTACAAAAATTCAATCAATTTTTTTTTTCCTTGCCTATTTATTTTCTTGTCTTTTGAATTTCTCTTTTTTACTTCTCCATCTATCATCATTCCACCTTCCTCTCCTATTCTTGCGTTAAAGTCTCCCCCTATTATTATCTTTTTCTTCCTCTTCCCTTTCCTTTTAATACATTTTCTATTTTTTCCCTTGTTTCCTCCATTCTCCTCCTGTACAACCGTAATTACTTCGTAACTATCACCCTTCTCTGTCCTTATATTTGTTTTATTAGCCCTTCTACATTTTCCGCCGGTTTTTCCCCACTATTTCCCATTCTTTTCTCACCCCTACAATTATTCCTCCTTTTGCCCTTCCTCTTCTTTCTTTCCTTTCCGCGTATTGTATTGTCCATTCAAATTCCTCCGGCATCCTATCTTTCCATTGTTCCCAATCTTTTTCTTCTATCCATGTTTCAGTCAACCCAACCATTTTAAATTTTCTTATATACCTCCAAACCCTCTACCTTTGTTCTTCATACCAGCCACATTCCAAAATAGTATTTTATTTCCGCCCTCCTTTTTTCTGCACTCCTGTTCCTTATCTTTCTCACCCCTCCCTCCCTTATTTTTCTAGTTTTTGGACTCCACTTCTTTAATTTTCCTTCCTTCCATCCCCATCTGTGCTCCACACCATCAATCCATACCTTTCCATATCCCACTCTCACTCTCCTGCCTTCTTTTTCCTGTATTCTAGCTTCCTTTCTTATTTCCTCTTGCATTTCTCTTTTCTTTCCTTGTTAGATCATCATCTATATACACTTTCCTTCCTCTTAACTTACTCTTTTCTCTCATTACTTGCTTTTTCTCCTCCCAGCTTCCTAACTTCACCACTATCGCACTGTTTCCTTCCCTTTACCTACCATATATGCATCTTTTATCTCCACATTCACTCTTATTTTTTCTTTAATTCTTGAACTAAAAACCAGAGTTGTTCCGACATAACAATTGATTTATTTTTGTGTGCGGTCAGTAACGAAAATGAGAGGCGTTGTACGCTTCGATACTAAGGACAGATAAGAATTGTGACGAGTTAAACGCGGTAATGCGGTTGTAATTTAAGTTTAATTACTTTTGGTAATAAGTAAATGATGTAGGATTTTTATTTTGTTAACGTTTCAAGTCTCTCAGAATATTTTGTGAAGTATTTTTTGTAACGTATGTAGGTCGCGACATATTTTTTTTTGTTTGCTATTTTTTTACTATTAGGTATCCCGGCGTTGTTATCGTCGGACTTATTGTATCTGTGTATTTTCTTTATGAACTGTGTGTGAATATACTTTGTTCCTTCTTCAAGTCCGGTTTATTATTTACTTAAATTTTATTTTCCTGTGTACATGTTCTCTACAGGTAGCTGAGGCGTTGACTTGACGGACCTCTGAGGCGGTGTACGAGCAGGTTCCCCAAACTCCTCTGGTAGGTAAGGGCTCGAGGAGTTTTTCCCCTTTAAAATTCTTGCCTGGCGCCCATAAACAACCCTAATATCGACAAATTTTATTTGAGAACCTGAGTTCTAAGCACCCCAACTGGAAATTCATCGAGCAATTTAACGAATTACGACCCGTCTTGTCTGAGCTAGTTACCCCTTTTATTTTGTTACGTTTTGCATATAACAAACTAACCTATTTAGTATTCAATTGTAGCAACGTTTCGGGAAGCTATTTTTATTAAAAAGTGTTCCCTTCATAATCATTACTCCATATAGTATTTATATATAGTTAATTTACTCTTTGTAACTAATTAAAAAATGAACCAGCTCAACTAATTGGCATCCCAATGACCGGATTGGAGGCACTTACCCTCTCTACCTGCATCATGTCATTCAGGTATCCCGCAACGCCCCTTTTGCGAGTAACCCCATCTGAAGGAGTTACGATATTGTGCCGGACAACTGTGCCTTGAGGGTGAATGGTTACGTGATATTTAAATACACCAAATAATCTCTTTCGCTGCCGACTCACTTCTTACTTGCGTCTCCACTATCGGTCTACTCAAATCTCTACATTTAGCAATTATAATAACATGAAATCTCATACTTCTCAAAAAAAAACATTTTTCCGTCAGTCACTCTGGCATTTTTCCCGCCTTATTTTTTTTTTATTCTATTAAATTTTTCTACAGGAAGGCATTTCCATCAACAGTAAATTATTTCTTGGCAGTTCTGAAAAAAGAACGCTAAGCAGCTTCGCACAAAGCATAAAAAGCATTTATAGTAAACATGGACACTTCATTATTGCCATAAACAATCAATAAGTACATTTTCATTAATATCTTCGTTCATACATTTATTTATTGATTATGTAACTAACCAAGAGTTACTTATATGCATTTTTTTGTATGAAACACCCACATTATTTTTGACAAAGAATCGCCACTTACATTTTTTTGTACTCATTTATTTACACCCTATATATTATGTTACATTTTTGCTTCTTCAGATTGAATACTGTTACGGAATCGTTTTTCTACAAATAGGATAAGAATTTTTGTGAGTATTTCAATAAACTGCTGTTGGCTGGTAAAATTATTACTAATGGCAGACAGTAGTGTATTATAGTACGAGTGTATAATTAAAATATATGAGCGGTCTAGGTAATAGCACGCGCCCCAGGCTAGTGTATTATACGCTGTCTTTTATTATACGTACTAGGGTGGTTCAAATATAATCCGGAATTTTGTAATACAAAATTTTATTATTTAATTACAGAGCTACCATTTTTTACAGTTTTTCTAGGTAGCCCGCTTTACACTGTACGCATATTTGCCACCTCTCCGGAAGCTTTCGGATGTCTTTTTTTGTAAATGTTTTGGTTTTTCACGTAGCCATTCGCGCACAAATGATTTCACTTCATCATTGCTTTTGAAACGTTGCCCCCCCCCCGAGTGTGTTTTTCAATTGACCAACTAAACTCATAATCACAAGGTGATAAGTCTGGACTGTATGGAAGGTGTTTTTCACCCCAATTTGTTCAATGTTTCAATTGTAAGCCGAGTTGTACAAACTTTCCAGCGCGTGAATTTTTGCTAAAAATTTAGAAGTTTTGGCACCCATCTTTCTAAAATTATGCAATAACCTAACCGTTCATAAATTGTTGTACTCAATACTACCTACGCTAATACCGAGGCGCCACGCATGTGGCAAGTTTGCCATCACTTTTCGGCCTTTTCGGAAAGCAAAACACCATTCATACACTTGGGTCTTAGAGAGGTACTCATCTCCAAACTGCTCAAGTAATTTTTGATGAATTTTCTCGGATTTTACATTTTCTTTTACCAAAAAACGAATAATAATGCGTTGCGCAACATATACTGGTATATCCTTTTCGCTCATGACTATAGCTATACTCAAAAGTGAGGTTGCGCGGTTCCAACTGTTCTCTACGCGTCATAACAGACCAGTCTAATATCCAATGCAGCCACTTTTTCAACACTTAATTTTTCGCGCGTTTATTTAAAAGTTTTGATTTATATTTGAACCGCCCTCGTAAACTCTAATGTACAAATTTAAAGGAAGGAAATGTCAAATAAAATGTCGAACTAAAAAATTATTTTCAATTCTTTTTTGAAAAAATTGGGCATTTTTTCACTCGCTCTGGTTTCACACGTGGCAGCAGCGGGGTTAATTATGTTGCCGTTATAATAAAAAGTCATCAATTAATGTTTGGTACTTTTTTAGTGTTTTTTGTATTATACAGGGTCATTGATGGTCGATGGTAGGTTAGACGTTCATGGAAAAAAAATCTGAAAATTTGGTTATTGCCATAAATAGGCACGATCTATCCTTCTAAAATATTTTTATTTTGGCGGTGTTGCCGCTTCTACTCAAAAAGTAGTAAGAACTTGTTAATTTTAAACAAAACACCTTATACAATATGTCCCCTAAGTTGGAATCATATGAAAAACTTTTTATTATTAATTTTAGGAAAAAGTTATTCTCTATAAAAAGTTGTGCATGTTCTAAAAATCTAAAATACAGTCATCAAATATCAAATTTTTTCAGTCGTATACAAGGTTTGTCAAAAAATATGAATTTTACTGAAGAGTAAAGTACCTTTAAATTTAACAATATTGGAAAATGTTATTAAAAAAGTTAAGCAGAATTAAAAACTACGTTTAAATATGCAATTGCAAGTATTTACATTGATAACATTATTATATTTATTGAACATTTTTGAAAAATAAAAGTCAACACCCTGTAGAAATAAAATGACTCACAGCATCGTAAAAGTATATTATAATATTTTAGTCAAATTATCATAAATAATAATAAATAATCACAAGAGATAAATGTTCATTCAAAATAGAAATATTAATAAAAAAAACAAAATAAACTTAATTTTTAATGTAAATGGATGTAATTGCATATTTGAACGTAGTTTTTATTTCTGATCAACTTTTTTGATAACATTTTCCGATATTGTAAAAATTTAAAGGTACTTTACTCTTGAGTAAAATTCACATTTTTGACAAACCTCGTATACGACTGAAAAAATTGATATTTGATGACTGTATTTTAGATTTTAGAACATGCAGAACTTTTTATGAAGAATAACTTTTTTTCTAAAATTAATGATAAAAAAGTTTTTCATATGATTCCAACTTTAGAGGGACATACTGTATATTATTAAATTTTAAAATCACAATTTCTTACTGATAATTTTTCTGAGTAGTTTCCCATACCTTTCTACAACTTATTTTCGAGATAATAATTATTTTAAATGGTTTTTTTTCGAAAATATGATCCCACCAAAATTGAAATTTAGCTGTTATTTGAACCTATATAAAACTAAAATTTTAGATGCAGTTTGCTTAAGCTTTGTATTTAACAGCTACCTAAATAAATTTATTTTATTTTATACAGGGCGGTTTAAAATTAATGATTTTGACGTGACATACAAAAAAGCTCAAAACTTTATTTTTTCAAATAGAACACTTTGTATATTACTTAAAATTCTGATAGAAAATTAAATGCCTTTAAGTTGATACAGCATAGTGGTATAGCTAACTCGTCAACTTTTTTGAAATAATCGCAACACAATTAAAAATCACATTTTCTTCGCGTAATTTGCATTAGTTAGCTATAGAACGCCATGTGATTTGACAATGGCTCATTTATTCACTGTGTTTAACAGACGTCAAAGTTTTTGAGATTGTGATTTACTACTTAATAACTTATTCAAAAACAAAAATTACAATGAGGCGAAATAATTACTGCATGAAGTTTTGATGAATCT
Organism: Abscondita cerata; assembly: GCA_030710515.1. Taxonomy (NCBI): domain Eukaryota; kingdom Metazoa; phylum Arthropoda; class Insecta; order Coleoptera; family Lampyridae; genus Abscondita; species Abscondita cerata. Next base: position 468,060 of record JALBCR010000595.1, read on the forward strand.
ATTTATTCTTCATGGACAATGTGACAGAATATTGGTGTGGCAAAAACATGTGAAAATTTAAATGGAATGTATTCTGATTTGCAGCCAATTAACGAAAGAAGTTTATGCTTTAAGCTTAGAACCGTAATTGATAAAGTGTTCCTGTATTCGCAATAAACTTTATTTCGTTCATGGGTTGTAAATCAGAATAATAAGTAATATACAGGATGTTCTATTTAAAAAAACAAAGTTTTGACCTTTTTTGTGTGTCACGCCAACATTATTAATTTTAAACCGCCCTGTATAAAATAAAATAAATTTATTTAGGTAGCTGTTAAATACAAGGCTTCAGCAAATTGCATCTAAAATTTCAGCTTTATATAGGTTCAAATAGCAGCTAAATTTAAAATTTTGGTGGGATCATATTTGAAAAAAAATAACCTAAAATAATTATTATCTCGAAAACCGGTGTAGATAGGTATAGGAAACTATTCAAAAAAAATATCAGTAAGAAATTGTGATTCTAAAAATTAAATAATATAAAGTATTTTATTTAAAATTAACAAGTTGTTACTACTTTTGAGTAGAAGCGGCAACATCGCCACATGAAAAAATTTTAGAAAGATAGATCGTGTCTATTTACGGCAATAGCCAAATATTCAGAATACTCCTATGCCCCGTTTTCCATAAACGTCTAACCTACTATCGACCATCAATGACCCTGTATATTCAAAATTATGACAATGGACAACAAAAGATATCCTAATCTATAACAAGCGTATTATTTTTTCATTTCTAAATAATTTTGTTGATCACTATCTCGGACTTTTAAGCAAGGCGTAAACACTTAAAAGAAACAAAAGTGTGGCACTTGTTTTAAACTTTGTGCATAGAAGTCTCACTTTACACATTTGCATCATAACTATTTCTTCACTTTTAAACTTGATTCCTCTGAGACCAGGAACCAGAATTTGTGAAACTTAAAGAACATTTTTCTGTTGTCTATTTTAAAAAATGTTGTTAATTTATTTCTTATATTTTCAATCCTTTATTTCCTTAACTTTCAGTACTTTTTATTCAACATTTATATGTAAAAACATTCACGCTGAAATAGTTTTCTTTAACATTTTCTAAAAATCAGAAAACAGCGTTTCATCTACGTTAACGAGTCGTACAATACCGCAAACCATAAAAAGTAATAAAATTAATGCTTTAAGAATAAATCTTCAATTAACCATAACTTTATCGCCAGTTATTGAATATTGTGAATTACTTTCTTTTTTATATAAAAAGAGTTACGTAGTGTTAACTGTTATGCACAACCTCGAAAATTTATACGTTTGACTTTTGCATGATCGTTTAATTATATCTTATTACTTGACTCACATGTAAATTACTTACATAATTAATTTTAGTATAGATAAGTTTTTTTATAGAAATAATTCCATAATTAAGTACTTATTGTATAAAGTTTACAACTTTTAAGCTATTTTAGAAAATGTGGCTTTAACTTTGTGTGTACCTGTCTCAACAAAAGGTCATGAAATAAAATGAAAGCTAATGGAAAAATTACATTAAAACTTTAACAAATCTAGAATAATAATGGCGATTATTAATAAAACTTCTTGAAGTTTGGATGATGATTAAGTGCATGTTATCTTTATTAATAATTTGAAGTGTGTGTTGATAATTTTTGTTGTAACTGTTTTTGATACAAAAAACGTATGTGCAGAACTATTTTTCTCCATTTCCCGGCAGGCTTTAAAGTAAAACTTATTAATTACAAATATTTGTTACGTTCTTCTCAAGAAGCATGGAACTACATCTTTTTTAGTACACTTTCACAGCGCTTTGATTTTTTGCATTTAACTATGGGGGGCTATCAACCGGTTGAATGTTCATGTGTCATCTTCTAGCAATTTACCTTCACACCTTCGGGACCCAGATGTGGTTCTTGATTATTTTGATAATGTATACAATAACGCACGTAATATATCTGATAATCTGGTGCATTCTTATAATAATAATAATAATATTAAGGATGGAATCATAGAATCTTTTCTTTTCTTTTGCTTCAGAGAAGTTGTCATACGTAGTATCAAGTCAAGTTCGGTGGGACCTGACAATTTAATTATTCAAATGATTCAACTATGTTGTCCTTCAATTGTCACTGTAATAACACATCTGATAAATTATTGCTTACTTGACTCTGTCCTCAAGCTTGTAAGACTGCGCATGTGTTGCCAATACCGAAAACAAAGAAATGTGAAGACTTATGGAATCTCCGCCCCATAAGCATTCTCTCTCCACTGTCTAAAATTTTAGAAAAGATAATTGCAAAGCAAATTGTTTCTCACCTCAATAAATTTAGTATCCTGTTCAAAGTTCAGTCTGGGTTTAGACCAAAGTATAGTTGTGCATCGGCTTTAGCTTCTGTCACTGACGACATAATTTCGGGATTAGACTCAGAATCTAATATTGCTTTGATTCTTCTTAATTTTTCGAAGGCGTTCGACACCATTAATCATAAACTACTACTTTCTATTATGCACTTTGATGCTGCTTGTGTACATTTTATTTTCTTAAATAATGGAACTCAGTGCATTAGAATTTGTGACAAGTTATGGAAACCTTCAACAGTGCCATGTGGTGTTTCGCAGGGATCAGTGCTTGGACTTTTATTATACAATATATATATACGTGTAATATTTTCCAGTGTCTAAAATCATGTAAATTTCACCTGTATGCCGATGATTCGCAACTGTACTATTCATTTAAAACGTGCAACATGCAAACAGCCCAGCAGTGTATTAACAACGATCTTTCTAATCTTTTAAAGACCACTTATGGTCACTGTCTTAGTGTAAATTTTAATAAATCCTCCACACTTTTGTTCTGCAATAAGGATGAAAGAACATTTCTCGAGACCAATATTACTATTTCTCTCAATGACAACATTCTACTGTTCAAGCATGAAACAAAAAAATTTAGGCCTGATATTAGATGTGGATCTAAGGTTTGGGAATCACGTTTCTGCCACAATGAGGAAAGTATACTCGTCGGTTAGAGCTGTTAATCCTTTCCGACAATCACTCTCCCCGTTTGTTAGAAGACTTTTTTCTAATTCATTAGTTTAAGCCACTTCAACTTTTGCGACACTGTATATGGACCTTGTCTGACTGTAGAGAGGTAAACCGAACTCAAAAAGTACAAAACTGCTGTTTAAGATTTATTTATGGTATAGGTCACTATCAACATATCTCTCGAGCTCTTCGATCAGCTTGTTGGTTGTCCATGAGTCAAAGGAGGTTTTTGCATTTTAGTTCGTTTGTTCATGCAATAATAGTTCATACGACTCAGCTTTATTTGTTCGAAAGAATCTTCTTCCGTACTGATGTTCATAACTTGAATCTCCGTCATCGTGGATTAATATCTATTCCACGACACAATAAGGCAATATTCTGACGTTCATTTTTTGTATAACATCGCATTAATTTATAACAAAATACACTCGGAATGGAAGTTGTAGGAACCGATGTAAATAGGTATTAGAGAACAATTCAGAAAAAATTTTTACTAAGAAATTGTGATTCTAAAAATTGAATATTATATAGGGTGATTGATTTAAAACTACCAAGTTGTTACTACTTTTGAGTAAAAGCGGCAACACCGCCAAAATAAAAATATTTTAAAAGATAGATCGTATCTATTTATGACAATAACCAAATTTTCAGATTACTCCTATGCCCCGTTTTCCGTTAACGTCTAACCTACCATCGACCATCAATGACCCTGTATTTGTATTTTCTTTGTGTTATTAATTTTTAATACCTTTTGTATTTAAAATTATTGAAAAAGCGTAATTATTTTTTTTTGTCCTGAAGTATTGAGACCTGATGAAAACCAGTTTGCTTGCCCTGGTGGGTAAACTGACCAGGTGCTCTTTAGCAGATGGTAATTTATTAATATTGTATTCGGTTATTGTTGTCTGTCAATAAACTATATTAATATTATTATTATTTAGTAAGATAATTCACTGACTCCGGTCTCACCCATACATTTCCACTAAACTCCACATGAGTAGACTAGATGAGGTGCACAAGTGTTTTGGGTTTCATCTAAATGAATCGTATTTTTAGATTCTTTTTTTTAAAGGTTTCATCTCCTATCGAAGGTTGGAAGTTAACATGGCAATTCTCACTTTCTTTACTGCAATCCTAAATAGTTAAACCAAATAACTATCTCAAATTTTTGAGTAATAATTTATCACTTCTTCTTCCGAAACTATGTTTTACCTCTAATTTTTTTTTCTATGATCCAGCCTGAGTAAAGATCGTAGCAGTTCTCCGCTCACAATATAGACAAAAGCATTCTAGTTTTCACTTTTTCATTTATTATTTCTTTCTCTCTTTCCCATTTTCATGATACTGTCATTATCGGGTTGATGTCGTAAGAAGTAAACGCTCAATCCTTGCAGTCAAAAGATAAACTTAGCGGAACTCCTTATGAACTACAGCAGTTGGTTTGGCAAGAGATAATTTACGAATTTTATAGTTGGCTTTGCCCGTGTACTCTAAGGCTCAAAATAATTGTACCGTGTTTTATTCTCTTTTTAATAAACGTAACAAAACGCAAACTCTTCTTCATTGTATCACAGAGAAAACAAGGAATCATGGCTAATATTCAAGGCACTTAGAAATGGTTTTTTATATGGTTCTTTTTTAGCATTTTAAAAAGTCCAAAATATCATCTTCCAACATTAAAAAATCTGAATCAATAAAAAAATAATTTTTATCTGAAATGTTAGAAGTTCTTAGGGGACTAGATATTCATAAATGGTGCCCATTTATTGTTCAAATGAAACTGACAATCGCAAAAGCCTTTTCATTTCTGAAGAAATGCAAAAGTAGCAGGATAAAAAGGTTTAGGATGTGAAAGTGTTTTCCTGCCAAACCTCTAAAGCAAATTCGTCTCCAGATTGGTAGTATGGGTATCGGCGTTTTTATACAAACAGATGTTTCCGCTCCACATCGTTTCAGGGTGTTTATGGAAAATTTCATTATTTGCAAAGTGTGTGCATTACTGTGTTTCTAAGCTCTAAAAAGTCTACAAATATAGGGTCCTTAAAGCTGGAGTTTACATGGTCTGCTTTGGAGAGAGATAATTGACGTGTTTCTATGGCAGGGTTTGTAGTTTGCTTTCAGGCTGAAAATAGTTGCATTATGTTTTGTTCCTTTTGATGGTAAGTGACGGAAACGCATACACTTGTACTGCATCACTTTTTTATATAGTTTAGTTTAACAAATGCCCTTTACGCTAGTCTATTTTTTTTTGTATGTATGTTCGCTGTTTACCATTGTTTTTGACCTTTATTGTTTGTCTTGAATATGTGTGTTTGTCTACTTTTTATTACTTCTCTATTTATTGTATGTTGTAATTTGTTGTGTGTTGTTCTTATAATTAGTGTATTTCAAAATTTCCTTGCAAAGGCCCACCTCCTCAGATTTTTGTTGTAGTACTGTTGTACATCATGTTCTTATCGTTATTGTCATATCTAAGATTCTTAACCAGATTTACTTTCCAACATATTCCAAATTAATTTGTTGAAGTCGCACAAGCATTTCAGAACAAGGTTTAGAAATCGGAAGAGAATCCTGTTGGTTGACTCCGAAGGAAGGAATGGTCGTAATGTTTTTAGACAGCTTCTGCTCAGCATACTGTCGATCTCTTACAAAATTATGAATATGTTGTTATCATCCACCTACTGCACAATCCAAACTTGGCACCGAGAAATAACATCTATTCTTAAGATTAAATAAACTTTTGCATAGTAGTGGTTGTGGAATGCGAGGAGATGTAAAATATGTTCCAACGCTTAGTGAAGGACATGGTAGTGAGCTGGTATGACAACATTATAATCACACTACTCGTAAAAATGCATCAATCAAAAGACAGTTACGTAAAATAAAGCACTCTTAACCTTTAAAATAATTTCAAGATTGCTACAAAAAATAAAGGTTTGTTTATAATTGTAATTAAATTAAGGGTAAAGGTGAACAATTTTTTTGATTTATTCAAAACTACATCCTTTGTACTAGGTGGGCCAAAAGAAGTCATTCGATGTTGTTTGGTTCCCTTTTTTTTCTAAATAAAAAACTTTGATTCGATTTTTTGATTATGTTTATTTGAATTTTTAGAATTTTATTGGTCAAGTCGAGAAGATGATATTCGTCAAGTGGCCGCCGCCAGTGTTGATGCACATTTGTTGCATTTTCCATGACTTTTAGCCAGATTTCCAGTGATAACTCTTTGCATTCTCGTCGAATATTCTCCTTAAGGGGTGCTATTGTTTGAGGCTTGTTGGCATGAATCCGTGACTTACAGTAGCCCCAAAGAAAAAAGTCTGGAACGGTTAAATCAAGCAAAACTTGCTGGCCGACAAATCGCCAAAACGCGAGATTACGGGTCCAACTTATTCGAATTAAAACACAATTATTCCACGTTCTTGTGGAGTATAGCGCTCCATTGCTTGTTTGTTTGTATTCTGCATCTATCTAGTTCACAGATGCAAATATGATTGACGTACGACGTCATATGCAAAAATGAGAGCATCTTCTAATAGGGTGATTTCTTTTGGCTCACATAGTAGTAATATCGTTCTATATCGTGAGTCTATTTTACAGTTTGTGTTTCAAGTACCGCCCACATTATTACGGGGTCAAAATTTTTCTTATGATCCACAAATGGCATGCGTTACATAGTATCTACTTCTTTACAACATTTAGCAACGTATCCTGAGCAATACGTAACTTTAA